>VWZY01000518.1:0-141422 GCA_013399075.1 Chloroceryle aenea
CTCCTCATAAGACTTTCCCTTCATCCCTCTCCTGTGGACCTTCTCAAGCACCTCAATATCCTTCTTGAAGTGAAGGGCCCAGAACTGCACCCAATACTCAAGATGAGGCCTCACCAGCGCCGAGTACAAGGGAAGAATTACATCCCTAGACCTGCTGGCCACACTATTCCTGATTTCCAAGACCGAGCAAGCCTCCCTGCATGACGGCATCTGGGTGTCATGTCTGTCTACTGTGCAACATAGCCATGATTGTAAAGCACTACATGAGAAGGCTTAGAGGTTTTAGAGCTCCTTCCTCAGTGGTGCATGCAGCTTTGATGGTCTGGCATTCCTGGATTTTTCAGCAAAAGCTAGCAGGTTAAAGCAGGCTGTGGACCATGCTTAGATATCTTTGAAATTTTTGTTATACTGAAAATAAGCTAGTTCTTTAGCTCTGGAGATGCAGGGGACAGGCTTTCTAGCACTCCTACCTGAGAGCCCAGACAGAACAGTGAAGCTCAAAGGCACATTAAAATAACAATATACAACACTTGCGTCTTTTCCCCTCCAAAGTACTCCACAAGCTTTTATTAAATTAAGTTTCATCACACCCTCGGGACATAGGTACAGTAAATACCTTCATGAGAGGTAAGACGCAGAAAACTCTCCACAAATACTCCCCTGTACAAATTGATTCATTTCAGATGCACCCTTGTGCTGTCATTTCCCACAGAGTTTCAAGCAATCACACAAGAGAATTTGTTTATGAAGGGCACGTGAGCAGATCCCCAGGAAAAGTACAGGAACAGCAGCTCTTTAAGGACCTCTCTGTGCTTGGGGTAATAATCCAAATGTTAAGCTATGCATTGTCAGCACCAGCCTGACTTAATGCATTTTTAATCTATTTATTTTAATTAAGCAGCTAAATGGAAGGGGGAACCTCTAGCAAGTAAGTTTTCAGGTTGTATGCCAGTTTGCTTTCCCCTGCACAAGTAATCCCCTCCCCTGTGTATGCTTACCAGTGTCTCGAGGACACACAGAATAACAGATGGACTGGACAGTCACATACCAGACAAAAAGATGCTGGCAACTCACTAATCAGTCCTTTCTCTTTGGTGTCTGAAGAAAAATAATTTCCTAGCAGGAACAGTGAGAGACAGAATGAGATGCCTTACCACCTATTTTTAATTCAGAACATCCTTATATAAAATGTATGAAGCAAACATGCCCACATAAAAAGCAAGCTGGAAGAAAAACATTCCTACAGGGAAGTGAAATATTTCAGGTCTTAAAAATTGGTGGTCAGGGTGTGGCAGGGAGCAAAAGCAATCAAAGCCTGAAACTCCACAAGAATCAACAGGAGCAGCACTAGCTTGTACCTGGGGTAAATAAAAATCTAGCTAGATTTCTCTCTTCTAAATCTGGGAAACTGAGAAAGAATATCTTGGAAGTAAACCTACATCTGAAGAAATATTTGCAGAAAATACTCAGCTTTGAATCATTTGACTTGAAGAACTGAAAGTAGCAAAGTCATTTGAAAAATCCCAAACCCTCTGGAAGTTGTACTGCAAACTAAAAAGCTACAGTTGTTAAATTAATTGTACAATCCAAATGATTCTATTAGCTCTAATTATCAATCATATTTTACAGACAGAAAAAATGAGATAGAGAGAAACTAAAATCAGTATTCCCTTGAACTTCCAAGTAATTTTTCAAAGTTTTGTTTTAGATCTGAGGCATTTCTGTCTGTCTTTCACCTGCCATGCTGTACAGCTCCTCAGGTCTATTAACTGGGTATGACTTCACAGGTATGACCATATCACAGCCCCTGTTAAATTGGAAGACCTCATGATCTGAGCTGGGTCAAAGGAAGCAATTTCTCAAACTCATCTAGCAATTTTCAAGAACAAAAAAAGATAGATTTTTTCAAGTTCTTATTTGAGATTTATGTTCATTGCTGCAATTTTGTCCCCTTTCTGCTACTTTTATTGAAATAACATTTTTAAAGGGCAGTAAAGAAAAAAGATAAGGCTGTTAATTATTCCCCCCCCAATTTTTTTTTTTTGGGGGGGGGTTTAAAAACCTTTTTCAGTTACATTTGGAGACTTGACTTATCACATGTGTTCCACAGAAAATACTGGTATTTAAATTGAAAAATTAAACACCTAGAAATATGCAGTCATACTGTAACTTACATAATCTACTGCAACATCTCTATGCACAAAAGGACTTCCGTTCTTCACTTCCAAGGAAAATATTTTGGAAGGGGAGGAAGCCTTTACTTTATTGCTAAAGGAAATCTAAATAAATTTGTTTAATTATGGGTAAGGAAAAAAAACCCCAAAATATGAAACACTGAAAAAAACCAACAAATAAAAACCAAACACCCCCCTCCAAAAAAAATAAAACCAACAAATCAGAAAAATACCACCAACAACCAAACCACACACACAAAAACAAACCATACCAACCAACCAGCAAAACAAAAACAAACCACCAAACCCACTTCCCCCCTTTGAAATTCTCTTTGAAAAATCAAAACAAAACTCCAGAAGTTTATCAACAGCAACAAGAACAAACCATCTTTGGGCCAGCTCCAGACAATATAGCTTTTATACAGAAACAGCCATCAGTAAATTCAGAGGGTGTTGCCCTTGGGAGCTTGGATCAGATAAGATACATACTTTTTTTTTTCCCCCAGCTTCAAGGCCCTGGGTTATTTTAACAAACCTATTTCCATTGTCACGTCTCTTTATTTGCTAGAAAAGATTAAAGAGATTCCAAATGCATAGGAAAAAGGTGCAGCTCTTAAGAAGACTGCAAATTTACAGGGGACCGTTTGCTAATAATGCGTGTTGGTTGGTAAAAAGCTGAAGCAGAGAGCAGCAGGGGCACTGCTTTGTGGCTGCAGCTTTTTCAAAAGGGTCTGTTAAAAGTATTTCAGAAGAAGAGACATGTGAGTGAAATCTTTAAATGTGTCAACAGGGAGGCCAGACACTGAACTTCTGCCCACTCCAGAGCTGACACCGTCCTTCAAAACAGAAGAGATTGACCTTTGCAGTTGAGAATCACTGAGTGGCAGCAGGGGGGTTCCTCTATTTGTTTCTAAGATGTTTTTTGCCTTTCTCTTGTGATAAACAGGGAGTAGTCATTTGAAGCCACAGTTTTGTGGGGAAAAAAAAAAAAAAGAAAAGAAAAAAAAAAGAAAAAAATTCACTAATACAAACCGGGTTGGAGGAGGGTGGCAGGTCATTGATTAATGAAGTTGTCAAATCAGTCCATAATGAAGTCAAAAAGTGCTCAGTAGAGGACAAGCACAGTTCATTCTCCTTTTTCTGCTTTATAAGGAGTACAAGATCTGCTTAGACTGCTCAAGTACAAAGCAATGGTTCTGGCAAGGTCTGCAGCAGGTACTGGACATCCACCATACTGCATACCTCCTCTTCCTCCCTCAAGCCACATTAATAATGAGCACTGGGTACTACTCCATTTCCCGAATCACTCTTCTATACCCAGATATGGAAAATAATGACAATACAGCCTCTTCCCCTTTAATTTGATCAATTTTCCCAGGTGAAAACATAAGCCACCTGTTGAAGGAAAAAAAGAGCAGTACTAACACTGCAGTGAAAAGACCTGATAACAAAGAAATTTAAAAAGCCAAGATGCTTCAAACAACAGGGCTAAGTTTGATGTCACCCTGCATGGTCCACCAATGAGCCCAAATATCAAGACACTACCTTTCATAGGAAGTCAGCACCTATCTTCCTTTTGGTAACATTCTCCTAAAGCAGACAGACCTCTCCTTCTGTCCCTGACCTGCAAGACAACCTCTCACTCACAACACCTGGACCAGCACTACAAGTGCTAGTAGCCCAGATGAAGCTATGCACTCTTCAAAGACAAAGCACAGCCTCAGTTGCTTTGCTGGATCCAAAACTTAGAACTGGGAAGAAAGACTCACAAAACTCATGCCCTCAGCACATACCAAACAGAGGGAGAAGCCTGTACAGGCAAAGGAAAATTTGAAATTAAAGAAATTCCCAACTGTCACTGAATGAGCTTGGGCAGGTTGCATCACCTCTTTTTATCTTGGTCTTCCTTCTTCTTCTCCTCTAACAACAGACCCATAACCACTTCTGTAAAATTCAGATTAAAATGCCTATATCATAATGATTGTGTGAGAACTAATATAGCTGATGTTTGTTAAGTGTACAGCTCTCCTCAGGTAGAAAAAAACACTATGTAAGATAGTGAAGTTGACCATGGGGAAAAACACCACTGACAAGGAAAGAAGAGGAACACATGCCAAGCTCTCAGGAAATACATACTAAAGAGAAGTCTGTGCCAGCACTCAAAACCTGAGCACACAGCAGAGCAGGCAGACAGCTAAGAAGGAGATTCAGCTGATAACAGCTTATATAAAACACCTATAAATAAACCAGGTGGCACAAGAATCTAAGTGAGTTCACTGAAACTGGCAGGGAAAGCCTTTGGGTTTTTCTCATGCTGTATTTAAAATTTCAAAATCTTCCCTAAAGTACTATACTGTAAAATAATTTAAATAAATAAGGCTGGCCAGCTTAAGTGTTTCATCTTCATAGATGAAAATAAAGTTAAGTTTTTGAATGAGAATAAAGTACTTTCTACAACAAATATATAATCAAGCAACCAAGATTCTCCCTTATATTCAGGAAATATCACCATGTTCCACTCTGTTCCAACCTGAGTTTTGTCAACATTAACTTGACTTCAAAAGTCATTGATTTTGCTGATACATCTCCCAATGGAAAAATTTCTATTGATATTTTCTAATCATAACCTCTAGTTTAAAGCTGCGGAATCAAACTTTTACTACCCTAAGGCTCTTCTCCCTCTCTCTGAAGATGATAAATTTCCTTCTACATGTTTAGGGTATGCCAAGAGAACCTTAATATGAGGTTTAAATCCAGAACATTCTCTGTGCTGTTAACCTTAGAAAAAGATAGAGCTTCTGCCTATTTTTGCTGGGAACAGGTACACACTGCATGATGCCCTCTGAACGGTTCAGTCAGTATCTTACAAATCCTGCCCCAAACATGCTCCCTTCTGACAGCACTACCCAGCTTGCTCTGTGCCAGTAAGCTACTGCCATCATCCCAGAGGAGGTAGTTTATCACCACTGTTGCTTGAAGATATGATTTATTTTTTTTAGGTGATTTACGTAGGGAAAAAAAAAAAGCTATAGAAATGAGAACCCCATGATTATTCCAGTGTTTTGTATTACTATGTATTAATCACTCTCCTCTCCAGAGATGCCATTGCTGATTTGAGGGACTCTATTTTCTTTTCTTTAAAAGTATCTCCAGACCATCTTAAAGAGCTGAGCAGGCTTGGAGAGATAAGAAGGAAAATATGCCTCTAAAGATGCTTAATGCTCAACTCTGAGTGTGTAGACATGCTTGCAAACTCTAAACCCAGCAGAGGACCAAGAGGTTCAGTTCCATTTAGTGTGTGTATATATTTACCCTTATTCACAAGCATTACAGGGCTACTGTCCTTCCAAAAGAGATATAATAAGGAGGAAAGCTTTCTGTGACAGAGAGCTTTGGCGCATTCATCCAGCAGTTTAGGAGAACAATGCAGAGACAGAGTCTGCAGTGAAAGAAAACAGAGCTGTTGCTTAAAAGCTCTACCGTTAATAGCTGTTCTGCAAACTCCATCACAATGAAGCAAAGGAAGAATAATGAGGAAAAAAGTAATAGGACAGCATGAGGGCCGGGAAACTGGCTGAGACATTCAATGAATAGCTACAGTACTAGAAGACAATCATAGAAGTGTTAATTTAGGGTATTCCCTAGCAGCGGAGGAGAACATCACAACACGGACCTCAAGGAACAGCTGTGCAAATCTCCCCAGTAGCTGCCCAAGTTGATGAATTCTTCAGTATCCATCTTTGCTTTGTCATTACTATAGCAAAATCTGTGGGGTACTCCTAGCTACACTGCAGCCACAGCTCCACAAGGTAATTTCCATTACCTATGGAAATGCAGCCTCAAGAATGGAAGCCTATGAATGAGGCAAGCAGAGCCACTCTCCCCCAGCCCCAAGTGAGAAAGGAAGGCAGCGGGTACATTGTCAGAGTTGGTAAAAAATGCACATGCATGTGAGAAGGTTGACCAGCCCTGACTTTAATCTAGCCAAGATACCATGTTTACTCGAGAGCCCACACTGCTCTGCTTTCTGTGTTGCTTGCCACCCATACTAACACCATGCTAATTAACCCTAGCTGAAGGCACAGCCATCCCCAAAATGAGGAGATGAGAGGAAACAGAACGAAGGATTAGCAACACTGCTGCATAAAAGGAAGAGCAACTTGCAGCAGCCAAGCTAAAATGAAAGGAAACAGTGAATGTGTTTCAGGCTAGTGAACTGGAAGAGCTGAAGCCACTTGCATCAGGTATGACTTGGATACGTTACTACTGTGGTGGAAAGATCCCTCCCTGTGTTTCCCAATCAGATTTGATAAAGAAGCCATTAAAATGTTGAAACTGAGCCATTTGGGACAACAGGTTAGATTCTGGCAACTGGTAGATTATGCTTACCATGTTTATTATTATTTAAATTATTATCTTCTTTATGAAGTTTGGCACCGTTAAAGACTACCCTCTCCTGAAATGCCCAGAATAAGGTCCTGGTCTTCCCACTTAATTATGTTTTCAAGTATTTATTAAAAGCAATTAACTACTTTCCCCAGCCTAATTTATTGCCTTTTTTTTTTTTGACTCTACCAGCCCTGCATATGCCCAACCACTGCTGGGATCACTCCAACCCGTTCCATTCTATAAGCAGAGACCCAATAAAGCCTCCGTGGAAATGCTTAAGTGTATTGCCTGTAAATCAATGCATCCCCTCAGCTGACAGTTTCTGCAGAGAATGAGCAGGGAGTAATAGTAAATGGTTCTTCAAACTTCCTGGACTGATAGTGGGCTTCTGTGAGCAATCCCCCACAGAGACAACCACCTCCCCACCCCCCACCCCGTCTCCTTTCAGCAGGACATTACGCTGCGATCAGGATGCAGACCCAAATGCATTAGCCAGAGTCCCTGTGGGGCTGCTACCCACACCCAGGTAAATCGACTGCTGTGAGCGTTTCCAGGATTGCAGGGCAGCAGACAGCTTGAAAAGGACTATCACAGACTAATGTTTACATTATGAAGCCCATGTTCCCACCTTCTTAAGACTCCCTTGTTTGTGAGCAACTAGAATTTGGGTTTCTTTGAACTGAGCTAACAGAACTCATACATAGTACGAATACCATCAGCACCAACTGAACAAGAAAAGGAAACAATTGAATTAATGGCTGATATTTTTGTGTCCCTGTAATCTTTCTCACTCCTTCCCCACGGAGGCCTCTGAGGGAGCTGCCAGAGCCCTGACTGCAAGAGAGAAGTTACACGGATGAGGAGCCACTTCAAAATGACACAAACCTGTTTTATCTGTCAATCAAGACGGGGGATGAACAGTCGTTTAGCAACAGTGTCACTGAAATTATATTGCTTTGCTTTTGAAGTACATAAATATTTGATTCTCTCTTCCTCAAGTTTCTGCTGCTTCTCTTGTTTTAAATCAGAATCTCACAGATTTTAAAACAGATCCATAGTTTGGTGGTTGTTTTTTTCTCAGTCACATTCAGCTGGTTTGAAAAGTATCTTACTGTCTCTGTGTGTGAAAGAATTGGCATATATTCTGCCTATAGCCAATAAGAAAAAAGAGAAAGCACAGCGTATATCACTGCTGGGATGTGGTATGTTTCTATCCCAATTCAGCTGTGTAGTTTTAACTCTGATAAGATCAATTTCAGACCTGCAAGCCCCAGGCTCTCACCACTTGCCGTATGCCAAAAGCCCTGCGTGATGCTGACAGTAGCCACGAGCCTGCTCTACCTGACTGGCAGGTAGGTACCCAGACCTTGAGCTTCATGCACAGGTCTGTACCTCTGAAGTACAAGGGCTGTCCATGGCAAGAGCTCTAATCCTTCAGAGGTCCCAGGGGCTTGGGGGGGGCAGGCTGCTGGTGGGTTAGTAGACCAGCATCAGGAGGAAAAACACAGCTACATAAGCCATGTTAACTGAGCCAGTTAAGCAGTCGCAGGTGGACCTTTGCAATAGGCCAAGTCCCTGAAAATTTGTCCCAAATGGAGCACAAAAGTAAGTGTTTTGTTTTAAAATAGTGCTAGTTACATATAGAAAACTCTGCTAGGTATGCTTATCTTACCTTGACTAGGGGAGCTATTTACATAGTGCTCTGCATTTTACACTTCAGAGGCTGAAATCATACAAAAAGTTGTACAAAATAGAACTGTCTTCTGTCCAATCTACGTGGTGAAGAGTAGCCTGTTGCTCTCAGCCAAAACAGTGGCTGCCTTAGCTCAGGCACTAGAGACAAATTCTTTTGCTACTGAGAATTATACATAACTTGTGTCCCCAAACTGGTGAGGGGGAATTCATCAGTATGCAGGTTATTTTTGTACAAGAGCAAATCCTTACTACTGCCTGCATCACGTCCTTAGGGATATCGCAACATCCTCGAGCTCCATAAGCAAAACCTCATATCCACGTGAAGGATTTATAAACATTAACCCAGGATTGCAAGGGCTCCTGGAAAAATGGATGCTATATGGTAGCCATGGTCACACTAATGATGAAGAAGGATTTATCACTTAGAGTTTGCCCTCAAGGGTACATAACTGTTTAATGCTTTAGAGGGGGGAGGTGGGTGGAAGCAACCACAAGCAGAGTCTTAACTACACTGAGTAAACCAGAGGATTTCTGTTTTGTGTTAATTTCTACTTCAGGAATTTTGCTGAAATTCCCTCCTGAGGATTTTGGGAAATTTGCTGCCAAGCATGAAGTATATGGGACACGAATGCACTGCAAGGCTACTTCAGGCTGGAGGTTCACTATAGGTTACCACTTCATCAGCACCACCTTTGTGCCATCAGGAGCTGTATGGGCTTTTCTGCTCCCTTCTCAAACCCTCTCCTGGGCAAGAAGGGGAAGTCATTAGGCCTCACTTACATCAATTAAAACCATTGTGGAACAGCATCCTTAGAGATGATGGTTCCTGGAAAAATTCACTCCTAAACAGCTCACCCCGTGAGCTGGTCTCTGGCAGCCCTCGGACTGTGAAGGATCATAAGTTTGCTGAAATCAGTGTATTTCTGCAAAGTATTTTGATTTCAACAAAACAGTATTTGCTAATGAGAACCTGTTTCAGTGAAAAACTCCCAACTGCTCTTCTCTCTGGCAGGAAATTGGGGAAAAGAGAAGAAAAAAGCTCACTAATACTCTCGTATACAAAAAGATGTTTCCAGCTAAGGAAAAAAAAAAAATCAAATATTTGTTCTTTTAACAGTGGAGACTTGGAGCAGAGAGGAACAAGGTAATTTCACATGTTCCTGTGAACAAGCTGCTGCAAATAGCTTCCCTAGATAATAAGTAGAAACGAGTGAGAAGAAATGGATAGGGGAAGATCTATAATAGTGTAAAGAAATGTGTGATCAGCTAGGGAATTCCTCTTCAGAGCCTTGTAGAGAATATAGTATTTGCCAGACCAGATCAGACCACTGGGCCAATCAAGTGCAATTTAAGCATTAAGTGTAACAGCTTGATAAATCTAGGTCAATGCACCTACACGTAGGTACAAGTTTAATACCACTTCATTAGGAGGACTGCAGCACCTAATGTGGAACATATCTACAGGTCCTGGAAGAGAAAAACTATTGGCATTTATAGGATTGCACAATTAAATCAATGAATTTCTCTTAACGAGTGACCAGAAATTGGTCCCACTTTACAATTTCTAGTCTGCAGCAGCAGACGGTGCTGATGCTTCAAATATAAGTGGAAAACAGTACTGCAACCCTCCTCTGGCCAGTAACACCCTGCAGGAAGAGGCTGGAGAGAGAAGATCTCTGCCTTTTTGAGCCTTTGCATTCGATCAGCCTTCAGTGGAAATGTATTATCTTAACATGCAGCAGACCCACAATTATTATTAAATGATCTCAAAAACCAGCACTGACCTGTTTAAATCCATCCTGGCACTTCGTGGCTCTGCCACAAACCAACACAAAGCAGGATTTTATCTCTGCTCTCACTTCAGGTTACTACACAGGGACTTTGCTTCTAGGGCTTACTCAATGAGCAGAAATCCCAGGATTTTTAGGTGTACTTGTAGGATCTCATCTCTGCAGGAGGATGTGGAAGACAGCAAGATTATTGACTGCCCTGGCCAGCAGCTGGGAGAGGGAGATTGACAGAAGGGGCTCTGCTCTCCTGACACTATGGAGAGATGGAAAGGCTTTTTATTATTAAAAGATAAAACTGCCAACACTAGAACAACAGCATTAGATCCTTCCTCCACAAGTGGGAAGAGTGCAGTTTTCTTCTGCTCCTTCCCTCACACCCATGACTGCAACTGATCCAGGATTCCCACTGCAGTAGTCCCAGGGCCATTCAGCTGTTTCAGTAAGGAGCCCTCTATGTACCATGAGCATCCATGTCGGAGTATAGCTTAGAGTTGTTGAGATCAGCTGCAAGCCAGCTTGCTCAGGTGTGTCTATGCTACATAAAGACCACCCCCAGCACCGCAGTACAGTCATACATCAGACCAGCACTAATAGCAGCCTACTGGATACTTCCAGCACAGAAAGTTGTGTGCTGCCTTCCAGGTGAGCCATCGTGCTCACAGAATTACAGTACACTTACGTTTTGGCAGCCACCCAAGGCATACAGAGGATAGCAAGAAATAGCACAAAAGGCATAATGTGCTGTTGGACCATAGGAAAATCAGGGCAAAACCTACTTGCAGTCAAGATCCAAGCCAAAATCTGCCTCTTTACTTGCCCTGGTTTTACTCGGAAACAGCTTTCAAGGGCTGCTAACACAAATCCAGATTTAATATAAGCACAAAAAGCTCCACAGGCATGCAATACATCTTTTGGAAATGAAAAGTGGTCCAAGAGATCTAATCAGCTAAAAGACAATTCTTCACTGAGGCTGCCAGATGCAGATGAACTCTGCAGGGCTTGCTGGCTCCTGAGATGCCCGTCTAATCTACCCAACCTGCCCTGCCAAGGTGTCATCAGAGCAGGCCTCCTAAAATCCTGGCTTGCAATCCTTCCCCAAGTGCTCCACTCCCAGGTTTTGTGACCTGACCATTATTATCCAAAATGCTCCACTTGAGTTAGCCCTTGTGGCCCTTTGAAGATGGCTTTATCTACACAACTCCCTTTTTGGGGGGCATTATCTGTCTGTAGAACACAAGGTTCAAAGCCTCCATGTGCTTCGCTCTAATACACATGATGATGTTTCAGAAATTTATCTGTGTTGGAAGAGTATCTGATTCTGAAGTAGGAATGGAGGACAAGAGAGAATGCTTCTAATTCTCCTGTAATAGTAATAATAATGTTGCCACTACACTCAGGGAAATACTACGCTTAAGAAAGATGGCCTTGCCATTAATAAGAACAACAGTTTGCAGGCTAAAAATTGTCATCTTGCACATACTTCTTCCAGGAAGCAGGACTAGAGGATTTTGCAGAGTGAGTATGACACACAAGTAAAGGGAAACAGCATGGAAGGAGCTGCAGCAGAAGTAACAGTAGATGCAGAAATACAAGCAAGGATAGAGTCTGAGCACAAACATACTTGTTTGCATTCTCTCCCCCCCAAACAGAACCATCTCTTCGGTGACCTTGTCAGACAGGGTTTCTTTTATATAAGTCAGAGATCCTAGAATCAGTAGCAGGAAGGCTTTCATATGCACATATGTGCCTCTGTGCATGCACAGGATGGGAGTGGGACACAATAAGCAGCAGCCAGAGGCAGCACTGGGCTTTGAGTCCAGGGAATTGCAGTGAGAGCAGGCCAGGTGGTGAGTGCATGGCTAGCATGAGTTCAGATAGTGAAGGGCTCCTGGGAGAAGGATGGGGAGACCGAAAAAATGTGTGAAAGAGAGCATTGCACATGGGCAGAAGGTTGTGGCTTGTTTCAGCTGGGCTTTGCCCCCATCCTTTTTCATTTGCCCCTTTTTCTTATTGTGTTTTCTACTTTCACCTTGCATGTCTCCTCAAACTGCATGGCAGAAAGTACTGCATCCCCATGCCTGTGTTTCATTCCTTTAATTCAAAGCCCACCTTCATCATCATGCCATGCAATCCCCGACAAGCCCCGAAAGGCACAAATCCTTCAACTCTTGTGCGGATGTCACCTAATGAAGACATCTATAAATATGGGCACATTAGAGCTCACCATCTGGCTGTGCCTCTTGGATGGTTCTGCTCCCCACAGATCAGTGGGCATGGACACCGCTGCGGCCAACCAATTATTCTCCATCTCCTGCTCCAGCACTCACGGGCACAGATGCCCTCAGCAACGCCGCTGGCGGCCGAGACCATTCAGCAGCGTGCTGTTCAAAGCGGAGCAGTCAGCCGAGCCCGCGTCGTGCTGCCCCTCTGCTCACCATTCCTGGGGCTGTCCACACCAACGTGCTCGTCGACCTCTTTTCCCCTGAAGGTCCAGAGCTTGTTCTCATACCTCAGCAGCACTGAAAGGACAATGAGCCTTTCTGACCTCCCCCTCCTTCTTTCCTTGCCTGGGTACCACCAGCTTTAACCTCTCTATCAATCTCACCCATGTTTTTCTTTTCTCATATGCCTCCGAAACAGCTTCTCTTCAGTACCAGGCACAATTTTTCTGTCCAGTGGTCAAAGTGATAAACTGAAAATATTTCTTTCCAGGAAGACTCAAAACCTATCATTTAATTTTTGCTTGTTTATTCGTGGGTTGGGTTTTTTTTTATTTTTTTTTAGACAAACAGTCTTTTCAGATTGTCTGAAGCATGTTTGACCTATACAAAACCCCCTGCCTTTTCTTTCTAATTTTTTTTTTAAAAGAAAGTTTTCCAAAACTGTCACTGCAAAATGGGAAACTAAAATAGCTCATCATCTTTGAATAATTTCTCCATTTTTCCCCTCCCCAAAAATGAGCATGACGCACAGAGCGCAAACCCTCCCCAAACTGTGTTTAGGAAGGCAAAAAGCACTCCCACTGACATTTTTCTGCTTTCCTACTTCCCCCCACCCTTCCCCCCATTTTTCTCCTGTGCCATCACAGTCACTAGGCCAAGCTCTTGGAGATGTCCCCGCACACAGAAAAGTTCACTGAACTGCTGTAGCATGTTTTGTTCCCTGAATAGTCTATAGCCACAGGACACCTAAGAAGATTGTATTTTCTTTGAAGTATATGAATATTTGATATCCTCCCTCCCTTCCTCCTTGCCTTAATTATTCTCTTATTTTGAAACACCAGCTTGCATGCAGTATTTAAATAAAGCTGTTTTCAGAGGCACAAGCAGCTTGAAACAGTCAAGCCTCTCAAAATATATCACAAGTGCTGTACATTCTCTTGTTCAGCACGTAAGCAGCAAGAGAGCATGGCACGACCTGAAGAATCCATACAGAACAGGGGGCTACAGGGGCAGCCCTTCCATTCTGAAAGCTTGGGTTCCCTCACCAGACAAACCTGTTCACATGTGATAAGACACTGTCTCAGCCTGCTCCCCAGCCATCCTGGGCAAAATCACTGAAGGGTCTGGCACAGCAAACTTTGCTCAGGAAAGTGTTTGAAAACACAGGAGGGATGAGGCTGGTTAGAATAGAAGTGGGCAATGAGGGGGAAAGATGTAAAGTTGCAATTTTGAAAAACAGTAGCTGCTGCAGGGCAAGAGAGAATCAAAACAACATATAGAATTTTCTTTACATAGAGCTGTATATAGATAATTGTATGCATGCATACATGTATACACATCAATGTGTATAAAAAGATTAGAGGGTTTGGGTGACTCAGTCTCTCCACAGACATACATGTCCCAGTCACACAAATATTTGCCAGGGTCCACCAGCTGCAAGGATTTGGCCTTGCCAGATTTCAAAAAGCCTGTTTTATGGAATATCTTTCAGAGCATGTCCAGATCCCATTTAACATTTTCTTCGAGTCGTGACATTTTGACACCAGAACTTTAGGTGACCCGAAGAACCACTAGGCACTTGTACACATAGATACCCAAGTGGCCCTAACTGCAGGTCAGAAGATGGAATGCTGCATGCCTAAAGGAAGTGGCTGCATGCTACAGGGTCACAGCTATGCTATGACACTCAGGTTGGGTTGCTTTTGGGAAGGCAACTGTATCCCTGAGACGCTGGCTGTGTATTATATGGAGGAAATGGACGTTAACAGAGATAGCCACACTTGCACCAGGTGAGGGTGCTACAGACCTGGCAGCTGTTCTAGCTGCTTGAGCACATCCTGGATTATTTGGAAGTGCTTCACTGACCAGCCAGGAGAAAAGGAAACGAAGTGCTTCTGCATGGGTTAGGGGAGGCCACGCACCATAAATGTTTGTGCAGGTGGAGGAAGAGCTGTGCCCACGGATGCTCACAAGTAGGGAAAGGAGTAAACATGCATATTTGAAAACTCATCCATCTCTATTACAAAAATGAGCCATTTCATCCTAATACCACTTTTAACTCTGTGGAGGCTCATACCAGACACAGCAGGGAGCTGGGAGGTTGTAAAAGAACTGCCTGCAAATCTCAGGACCAAGTGTCGTGAGGTTTGATTGAGGCTTCTCCACTGAGGTGGAGTAATCCTCGAGGCACTCTTCTGGGACTGTGCACAGGGCCAAAACTAGGGACAAATGATGACTTCCCAAATCTGCCTGGGGGAAAACAACAACAAAAAAGTCACGCTCCTCAGATGTTGCCCCATAGTGCATCTCTGAATCAGCCCTTCATTATCACCTGCAGTAGATTTTGTGCTCTTACTACCTTGTAAAATTTCCCTGCCCTATTCACATCCCTTGCCTATAAAACCTCAGCAAAGGTGAAAGCTGCTGTAAGGAGGAAGCTTTATCCTAATGGAGAGATGCTATAGAGAGATGGAAAAGTTACTAATGTCTCCCTGTGCTTGAATGTATTTTCTGCAATGAAGATTTCTAACACTATATCCCCAGGCCAATGATGCTCAGTAATTCTGGGTGAGAAGAGGTAGAATTTTAGCTGGGTCCTATGCAAGGGCTAGGGGTACAAGTTTTTCAATGAACTGAAGGAGGTAGCCAAGTGCAAACCTTTCAAAGGCAAAGAAAGAAACCTTTAAACAAGGAACTTAAACAAGTTTCCTTGCAGAAAACCCCACCCTACAAACAGCTTTATATTGCAAGGACAAATCATGCTCCTGTTGCTCCACGAGACACAGGGGTTGCAAGTTTCATACTTTGAATAACCAAGGTGACCCTCTCCTCCCTCTCTCTCATGCATTAAGAGACAGGACTAACACAATACACGTGCCAGCAGCTACAGAAAGCAGGGCAGCACAATGAGTACTCTGACAGAAGCACGGAGCACAATATTTATTTACTGCCTGTCAATGTGTAGTCTGGAGAGGATACTGCGTCTCCATAATGCCATTAGGCTTTAACAGGACAGGATTTTGTTGCAACCAGGTTATTTGAGTTGATAGGAAAAGGGGCAGCAAGCAGAAGTGGAGAAATGCAAAGGGAAAGGAAAGGAACAACCATCAGCTGATGCAATGGTTACAGGCGGTAGAGTTGGCTGGCTAGTGTGCATCACTACTGCTTTCTCGTAAGTGGAATTAGGAGCTGAGCCATGTGTCAGGGGCTCCATACTGTCAGCTGTTAGCAGAGAGATTGATTTAACACAAGTGTCAATGGCAGAAGCTTTGGCAAAGGAGAAATTCCCCTACTAGCTGCCAGGCAACCACAGCATAAAAGAGAATGGTACCAGTGGCCAAACTAGTGATCCCTCAGCAAGGCCCACACTGAAACACAACTTTATTAAACATAGCAAGCTTAACACTGTGGAAGATTTTGAAACTGTTGTGTCCACGATACCCATGGAAGAAGATACAGAAATAACCCACTATCATTGAGGAGATGAAGTGGAGCATCCCAGCCATACTGTAACCTTGCCTAGGATCATGAGCACCGCTGTAAATAACCAGTGCAGCCCTGTTTGCTTAACCCTAGTGCTGCAGATGTGAAGAAAACAGAGTGGGCTTCCCTTCCAGGAAACACTGCCTGTAGGAAAGTAAAAAAGATCATCTCTCTGATGGTCCAGAATGAGGACAGCAAAGAGAAAGCCTTCAGGGAAAATTGCAGTGTTTCTTCCCAGAACAAGCCTGGACTCTGAAATCAGCACACAATACATGAGATTGAACACTTGCAGGCCTGGGCCTGTTATTCAAGTAATCTTGGGTAGAAAACAAAAAACAAATTGTGAACTTCTTGTTCACCTTAAGAAATGGATTACTGTTATTCTTCAACTTAGTTTACTAGAATTACCTAGAGAAGTTCAGCCACAAGTTTTCTCTGAAAAGTGCAAAAGCTGTGAAACATACCTTCTCAGTTTTTTTCCTTTCTGCATCTGTCCCATCTACTCAGAAAAGGGATTAACATGACTATGCACTACATTTTAGCAAAGCTAAAAGACATGCTGTCAATTTTTAAACTAAGATCTTTTTGCTGTCTCTTCCTCTTTGGGTACATATGATTTACAAAGATGACAGCTTGGCTTCCAGGTCCCAAGACAAGACTATTGGTCTGGAAGTGAAAGGAGGGGGAGGGGTGAACCACAAAACCAAAAACTCTCTCTCCTAGATATGTAAAGTGACAGGAACTTTTCTTGAGTCAGTAAGGAACAAGCAACCAGTCCCAAGGGGCTGTACTTACTCAGCCTGCATACAAAGATAAATTATACATTAAAAATCTGCAACTGCATTTTCTTTCTGGGAAGCCTCCTGGCCATCCTTGGGAACCAAAGCTGGAGAGGCAAAGACTGGGAATGGAATTATATATAGGGAACATAGCCAGAAACAGCAATGGTGAGAGAAAGAAGAATTTTCCCAAAATGGGTCACTTTTTCCAGAAGTATTTTAACTCAGCTCAACGCACCAGCCTAATTCACAGTGAGAAAGCACAGAGCAGAAGGCAACTCTAAGAAACTGAAGTGTGGTTGCGGAGGTAGGTGTTAAAACACATAGAGCCAACGTGCCAAACACACATTTGTGATCTTGCCAGACTTGTGTGGCACTAAGCTCCCACAGAGAAGGAAAAAAAAAAAAACCCACAACAACAAACCAACATATATTAAAAAAAAAAATAAAAATCACCAAGACAGACAAACCAGGCTCCTTGCAAGCACAACCTTCATTCAGCATTTCAACAAGGAGGCTCAGAGGTGAGCTTTTGAGCTTCTTTGCCTCTGCCAGTGAAGAGGTTCAGATGATTTTTTCCAGGTGGGGGTGAGCTGGGAGACAGGGCTGGGGCACATGCAGACACACACGTGCCTCTGTACAGTGTCTCAGGGAAAGGGGGCAATAGGCAGCTTATCCTTCTGCCTGTTGTCAAACAGATAATTGTTCTAAAACAGCTGGGCCAGACAATAGCATCTCTAATGGCCCAGCTTAAATGTGATCGTGACAGAAATCATAATTATTTTTTAATCTCTCTTTCCCCAGCCTTCCTGGAAATTCATTTTTTAATGATTGCAGTTGGCTTTCATTTTTGTTCTTGTTTTTAATTCAGATAACTTCTTGTGTTGTGCAACTTCCCTTTCCAACCCCCAACAGTCTCCGTAAATGAAAGCTTTCAATATTGCAAATGCAAAACTAACACCAGATGCTAAGAGAACCAATGGGATAGTCTGGTTCACCAGCTCTTGAAACCTTGACTCGACAACTGATCAGATCCCATATACCCAAGAGGTAAGGACTGGGGACAGTATTTGATCCATCCTTAAGGCACTTAACATAATTTCTGCCTAACCACCAAGACCCAAGCAGTACATCTCCCCATCACCCTCCCCACCTGGACCATCTTTAAATATTCTAATCTGCAGTAGCAAAATGAGATAAAGGCAACCTTTGACACTCGAGGTCAGCATGGTATCATACCTGCATGGCTATTTCCTGTTGCTGCATGTTTAAAGAAAGGTAGGGAAAAAAAATAAAAATCACTGTGTTTTCTCTAGAGGTTCAAAATTGCATAATTTAATTGTTCTTTCACCACGAACCACTTTAGAAATCCCTATGGGTTAAAAAATATCATTGACATTTCTATGCTTTAAAAACCCTACTTTTCACAAAAGAACTAAATTTACAACAAAGCTCTCCCAACACTCCCCCTCTTCTGCCCTGCAGAGCCCCATGATCCACCCCCATCTGGGGTTCCCCTCACACATTTCCTTCTGGATTCTTATTACAGACACATGGTGTGCCCATCACAGTCCCCTGGTTTAAATTTGTCCATTTTTTCAATGCTCAGTTTTGTTCGTATCTGTGACTGCACATCTCAGAATCCTCTGCTTCATTTTAGACAATAGAATAAAAATGCTATAAAGCTTAATTTATTTTCATTTCCCCATCCATGGCTAAAATTTTCCTCTTGAGTCCAATGCCTCCTTTATTTTTGTTACGCATTTCACACTGAAGACAGCAAAATTCATACCTTCTCAATGAAATTTTCATGAACTATGCATTGCCCAGTGCTATATATTCAACAATATTAACTACTGCAGCTGTTTACATTCAGAAGGTTTCCCTCAGCCCCAGGAAGGACAAAATTTATTTTTATACACTGAAAGAATTTGAATTTCCAGAAAATGTTATGGTCACCTCAGAACATGACTCGGTAACTCAGCTGGAGGTCATGATCCTAGAGCAGGAGGAACACATCCATCATGCATCAATCAGCTATGTCACTTGGCATTTAGGCAAGGCAGTATTTAAATGAGCCCCTCAGAAAATGAACTCCTCATTGCTAAACACCTAAATGGCTGGCCTTATAGATTCAGTCCAAATGCCTGATAGGCAGTTGCTGGGGCTAGAAGATTAAGGATCTCACCCCCCCAGAGTCATCCAGTGCACAGCATCCTGCTGTACAAGGGGGAATTAGCAGCTGCATCTTCAGCACAAATTAGATCAGAAGGTGATTGGCTTGGGGAGAGGGAAGCACCAAGGGTGAAGTTAAAGCACAACTGCACTGTAAAATAAGATGGGCTGGAGCCTGGGGTGCTGAGCTCCACCCTATACTTCTGGGCATAATTCAAAATCCAAGATGTGGGCAAATGAAATTCAGCAATGAAGGGGGCAGAGGGGAAAACAAGGAGTTGAGTTTCTGAAAGATAACCACAGCTGTTGCTATTAGCTTTATCTATGAACTACCTAACCTCAGTTACTTATTACAAAGACTCTGTTTTCAGTGATTTAGGTCAGGTTTAGCATGAGTTCAGGGTCATATTCATATACCACATTTCTGGATTTGGGTTAGGTCAAAACAGTATCACCTAAAAATAGGTAGCAATACCTGCAAAAAATCTCACTCCAAAACTCACATCACCTGAGCTGTCACTTTGGTAGGAATAACAGGGAGAGAAAGGTTTTTCTTAAAAAAAAAAACACAACACACAAAAAAAATACAAAAAACTCCCAACCAAACAACAAAACAACCCATTGTAAGCCCAATGCTACAACTAATCAACACAAATTATAGTTTAACAAAAATCTCTCTTCCATCAAGTCACGAAAGCGATGAAGCCAGGTTCAGTGAACCTTAGAGAAGGAGCAGGGCTGTAGTTAATGCTCTTCAAGAAAAAGGGATCTATTTGGCACTGAAGCAGCCAAACCACCTAGAGAAACATCAAGTGCCTTCAGATGATCTATATCCAGGACTTGGATGGTGGCATTTCCTTTTAGAGGACATTGAGATGGAAGTTTTACTAGTCCCAGAGAACGGGGAACCCAGATGTAATTTATTTTTCCATTTCTATTAGCACCCAGTGAGAGCTTCTTGTTGCACTTCACCTACACATAGGTCAGGTACAAACTCTTTGAAACAGGAGTAGCTGCCATGTGCAAAGCTCCTTGAAAGAGAAGAAAAGAACAAAACACCTCCTCACTTTTTAGATGGGAAAACAAGGCATGAAAAGATTCACTGCTGTACGCAAGATCACACTGGAAATTTAGGTCAGACCTCACAACTCCAGACAGCAAGTCCAGAGCCTGAGCTATGACACCCATCCACAGCACTGAATCCACAGGGTGTTAAATGGGAAGAGAGCCCAAGGAAGGTGAGAGCTTTCTGAAAACAGCTCTTCTGAAAAGGCATAACTGTGTCTGATTCAGAGAAATGCAAGACACATTGGGCAAGCTATGGCCATCAACAGAAGAGTAGACAGGAAAGTAAGGCATCTAAGGGGTGATTAAATTCGGGTTTGGAAAAACAAAGAGGCAACTCTTCCACCTGCTGTGATGGAGAACCTGCAGGATCTGCAGATATGGGAGGCTATCAGCTCAGATGCTGCAAGGAGATATTTTTTTGAGAAATTGCAACATTGAAAGCTATGCTGAACAAATGTGAAGGGGAATTCAGGGCATTGGGGCCTGGAAATGGAAAGAAATGTTTTCTCCATGCTTGTACAGTGTTGTACAATTAGGCACATGCACATGTTCTCCTCTGAAGCATGCAGGATGGGCTGCAGTGTGTGCTGTTGTGGAGCTGTGCTACGCAGGGAGGGACAGATGGGCCAAATGGACCTGATCTGAAAAGGAAATTCTTTCCCCCCTCATCAAGAGGGTAAATGAGAAAAGCAGAAGAGGAAAGGGAAGAGCAGGAGGAAGAAGATAGAGAGCACAAAGGAAAGGGAAAGAGATAGGAATGGAAAAAGATTTTTAAAAGAAAGAGAGCTAGTATCAACTGAGGGAAAATACGTAGCCCTAAAGGACTTGCTTTCAAAAGCCACAGTATTTTTCTTGACTGAGCAGCGACACTGCAGACTGCATCTCTGTATCCAAAGAACTGAAAACAAATGGCAGATCATACAGCAAATGCCTGTGCCTGTCAGGGCACTGCTTTCCCCCTTCCCTACCCCAAACTTGCAGAATCACAGCTCTCCACCATTCCTTACTCTAGCAGGCAAGGTAGGGGTGAGTGTCACCACCAAGGTGGCTTCCCATCAGTCAGCACAAGAAAAACACAAACCCACAGGCTCCAGCCCACCCATTAGAGCCAGCAGCACAGCTCTCTGTGCTTCTGGCCACCCCAGGACTGATGGGGACAATGGCATGAGGTGGGAGATGGCAAGTTAAAAAAAAATACATAAAGCTGGTGATTTCATATGGCAGCACCCATGGGATTTCTCAGGTGGATCTTTGGACCATTACTGCACACAGACAGTAAACAAGGTAAGGAAAGGAGCAAGAGGTTAAAGCAGCCCAGCTATGCACAAGCGAGCTGCTTGCATGGTCAAATGAAACAAGGCAGAATTAAGACCAGTTTGCCCCAGTCCCAGAAGGGTTCACAGGCTTCTGAAGAGAAAGCAGAGGCTGAATTAAGTTCAGGTCTGCCCTATGTTGCTCATAAGAAACAAAGGTCTATTCCCTATGTTTTACAGAGAACCTGCCTGGCTTAGAAATATGAAAATGGAACTCACTTCATTCATCCTTCAGAGAGATGCAGAAGTGCCCTTAAACAGCACAGGAGAAGGGCTGGAGAGGAAGCTTGTCCTCCAACAGAAAGCACAGGGAGAATTCATCTTCGCACCATGAAAATTCAATTGCCTCATTTAGATCTTGGAAAGCCTGGTGACTCATTGTAACCTGTATTTACTGAAAGCATCATGGGAACCAAAATTGATGGTTTAAAATGGGTCCGTATGGGAAAATGCTCCCAACACCTATGAAATCCTTTAGCTACACAGGAATATAATTTACAGGGCCAGCTAAAACTGAGAAGTGCAACCTGCTGTATCACCACTTCTGCATGATTCTTACAATTTTGTCTCTGCTAAAGCCCAAATGTGATTGCACTGGGGGGAAGGAAAAAAAAAAAAAAGAAAAACACAAACCACCAAACCAAAAACCACAACTAAAAATGGAATCACACAACAGAGAGATGCTTGCAAGCAGCTCCCACAGCCAGCTCTTTCCTTAAAGTAATTTCTGTTTAGAGATAGCATATCTCCTTACAGTTCTGCAGCCTTCTCCCTAGCAGGCCTTTCAAACACATGAAAAGAAATATCTGATCAAATATATTCCTCTATCATGGCTTTGGAAATATTAGCAAGATTTAATTAATATATAATCATATCAGCAGAAAAGAGTTAATTGAAATATTGAATAACTACAACTTTAACAGGATTGGAACATAATGCTTCAGACGTACTAAGCAGATGATTTATCCACCATGCTATACAAATTTTAGTTAACAGTTGGGCAAAGACTTTAGGGCTATTATTTTTAGCAATAGAAGGGTATTCCCTAGGTTGTGCCAAGGCCTGTATGCTGAAAAGCATTGTGAAAAATCAGCTTATTGTGCGTTTTCTTCTCCTATTAGAAGAAAAGGAGAAAAATGTGTCTGACATTGTTAATTGGGATCTTGTGGTAATGCAGCAGTATGTGCACAGAGAGACAAACGAAATTTCAGTGCAAATTCACTGACCTTAGCCAAGATATATCCAGGGAAGAAAATGGCTAAGTGAATTGAATTCTGTGACATGAAACATGTATTACATTCCCAGGTGTCATATTAATTGTGCATGGTACCAGCAGGACAGTTGTAAGACAGGTACAATATGCCTACAACCACTGTTGAGGTTAACTACATAGCAAAGAGAGGTTAGCAATGAAACAGGCCTGAACTACAAGCTGCCATCTCTACCTTCAAATTTTGCAGAAACTTGTTTAGAGCCCTGAATTCTGCATACAGGGTCTCCTTTCTACAGCCATAAGCCAAAGTCTTCCATGTCAATAAAAATCAAGAAAGTTGCAAAGAAGTTGTCTCTGACTAAAATTCCCCAGATGTGGATAATCTCCAGTCAACCACATAAGCAAATTTTCAAAGATGCACTTATGTTAAATCCTGGACTAGGCTGGCAGAGGCTGGTGTTTATTACCAGCTTGCAAGTAGAAGGAGGAATGGATGAATCTCAGATGAGATCCTAGGGTTTCCTGTTACACAATCAGCCACTCAGTAAGGCAGCACTCAGTCCCAAACCTATGTTTCCTGCAGCTTTCCCTAGATGCTTCTTTCAATTAATTCCCCCAGGTCCTTGCATTAGTCACATAGTTGCACGGTGTCTCTCTCCTCTTCTGTGAAATGGGAAGAATAACACTTCATTTCCACCAGGGACACAAGCAGATAATCATCTCAATTGTTGTGATTAGACACGGTGATAATAGGGGCAAAAGTATTAGAAAGACCTAAGATGACTGAACTCTTTTCTGCAAAAGGAGAAAAATCGATGTGAAGTGATGTGCCAGGAACAAGTTACGGCCCTGCAAAAGCAAGGATGAAAAACTTCTGCAGAAAGACACATGGGCTGAATTCATGGGACTATAAAATGTCCAACATTTGTCATGTCTGCCATTCAAGTTCGTTTGGAAATGAACATTTACTCTGAAATTACTACTGGTATGTGCAGGTACACAGTAAGACAGAATAAAGATGTCTGGCTATGCTCATCCCTGATGCTCTTTTTTTCCTATCTGCTTTCACAGTCAGTCCTCTTGGATTGCAGGCTGTCAATTAGTAGAAGAATGAGTGAAAGTCCTGTTAAAATAAGGACTGATCTAAACTTCTGAATGGATGTTAAAATTGAACCTAGGACCTTCCCCCCAATATCTTTGTTATTAAGCAAAAAAAACCTCCACACATTTCAAAGGACTCCTACTTCTTTGGTATTTGCTGCTAGACTCTTTATACCTCAGGTGTGGAAAACACACAAGAGCATATCCCACTGCACTCATTAAATATGTTCAATTTTTTTTTTTTTTTCTGGCTCAAAACACTCACCCACATGCCTCTCAAGTCCAGAAATAAGGTACAACCATAGGATACCAGGATTGTTCCACATTACTGAAGACTTATCTATTCACTTTTGTCCTGAACAGACAGGCCAGAACAAGCAAAAGACAAGACATATCCCTGCAGTTTTTCCTCTCAAGTTTACAAAAACTCAGTGCACCAAGGCTCTTGTCAGGGAAATCTCTGCAATTTCCAAATGCCAGCTCATCAGATGATGCTTTGCTTCCCCACTGCACCTTCTGTGCCAGTGAGGATCCTGACCCCAAATCCCTCGCTACAGACCAAGGTAGGGCTGCAAGATGGCGCCTTCAAAACAATGGTATGGGACAGTACTCTAAAGAGACTACCATATGTAAGCAAGGGAGGCAGCACCTCAAAAGGAGAATAATTTGATTTTAAGATAGTCAAGAAAAAAAAAAAACCAAACAGCGGAAAGATTCCTGTGTAGCTTGAGATACTAAAGAGATGTATCAGACCCCTGGAGCTGGCAGAGCCCCAGCAGAGTTGCAGATATGGAAGCATGAGGGATTTTAGAGTTCATCTAGATCCCAGCTTCTCCCACCCGGGAACACTGGGGAAAGCAGCAGCAGAGCACAGAGTGCAAAGAGCCAATCTTTCTCCAGCAAGAAACAATGTAATAGTCTGAAGAGTATCATATTATGTATCATTAATTACTATGTAATAACTTAAGAATAGCTACTTATTTAGCTAATTACTTATCTCTGTCGCATAATGTATCATCTTACTCTTTATTAATACAGCTAGACTTTAATAGAAGCAATGGTCAGTGCCTCCCTTGGGCTATGGTTCTAGGCTGCTTTTATTTTGAACTGTGAAGACCATTCATAAATAAACCACCAAACCACTTACCAGGAGATGAAAATTCTCTGTTATAGATCCAGGT
Organism: Chloroceryle aenea; assembly: GCA_013399075.1. Lineage (NCBI taxonomy): Eukaryota > Metazoa > Chordata > Aves > Coraciiformes > Cerylidae > Chloroceryle > Chloroceryle aenea. The sequence continues at coordinate 24,803 of VWZY01000518.1, forward strand.
TTCCCCAACTGATCATTTCAATTGTTTCTTCTTTTTTTTTTTTTTTTTTTTTTTTTTTTTTTTTTTTTTTTTTTTTTTTTTTTTTGTATTTGTTTGGTTGGTTTACTTTGTTTTGTGGGTTTCCTTTGTTTGTTTGGGTTGGTTTGTTGATTTTTTGTTTGATTTTGGGTGGGGTTTTTTGTGTGTTTTTTGGTGCTAAATGGCTTCAGAATAGCTCCAGTCTTTGAGAAGACAGCAGGAAGATTTTGTGCCAGCCTGCTCTGCTTGTGCAGATGTAATCAAGAAAACAGCTACTGGCTTGGGGGTGCCTGTCCCACTGGCTTTCACAGCATTAGTAATGAAGCTGAGAACTAAACCCATTAATTTCACAACTGCAAGCAACGCTGGAGCTTCTGCCAGTGTTTCTAGCATTAGCCAGTTCTCCCTACCTCTGCCATGCCAGCATTAATAGATTAATTACTCCCTGTAATTCTTCGTGCCACTTATGACAATTTCCAGGAACAAACTAAAACAGTCTTTTTTCCCTAGTCATGCAAAAAGCAACACATTTAGCAGAAAAGGAGCAAGAACAAATCCCTAGATGAACCCTATGGGACATATGTATTCAGAATATATATATGCGTATTCAGATCACTGTGAAAAAAGCAGGAAGCCATACTTTCTTGCTCTCAAACCCTAGAGGGTCCATTAAGCCTAAGCCTAGCAATATTTACATTTGGCATGTTAACATGGCAAAGCCATCCAGGAGCAGGCAGGGTCGGGATTTGGGGAGGTGAGACAGACAGCCAACATTCCTGCATTGAATGAGATCCCAAGAAGCAGTTGTGCTCATTGCTTTTCACCTCTTTTCTCCCATATCATTGATTCCTCCTACCTGAAAGGTCCTAGGAATGAAGTCTTGCAGTTACATCTAGCATTAAAACGCCTTTAAAACATTTGCCTTCCCCTCAAATTATGGAGCTGCTTCTTAGTCCTCCACCCATAAATCACACATGGAAGAGTTCTTGGGGAGATGGCTGTGACTACTTAGCACAGATGCAGGCTAGGAACAGAAGTTGTAGGACACCACTCTCTTTGGGGTGATAACCCAGTCTGAGTGTCTTATACTTTAGTACATCTCAAACCAACCACATCAGAGAATCACAGCACTGCAACAGGGTCTGTGAATGGGTCTTGGCTTTAAAGTACTGAACATCAGGTTCCTCTAAACTCTCAAGAGTCATACTAGTAAAGACATCAACCCATCAAGAGACTTCCCACAGTCTCTGCCCTGTCCTCATCTCCTCCCATCCTGAGGAGAGAAAAGTACCCACCCCTACTCTCCTGGCAATAATTCCATAAAGGAAAAAGCCCCTGGGACTGAAATGTCACAGATTCCAAGGACGTGATTAATTATTTAAATTGACAAAATTACATTCTACTGGTGACATTCAACACTGTCTACTCTGCCTCTTGCTCTCCCCTTCCCTCCCTGCCAGCCCCCGGCAGCTCTTTCCCCCATGGACATGTGCCAGCCAGGGATCTGTTCCTTCGACTCTGCTCTCTGCTAAATGTTTTTTATTCTCAACCACCTGCCCCAGGCCCTCTCATCAATTATTAATCAAGTGATCCATGAATATGCAAATCAACCCACGCACTCATTTTATTAAATTAAATAAAAAAGAAAAGACATGGCATGTACAGCAGCAGAATAGATGATGGGGTGGACTGCTCCAGGGAAGCAGGGATAAGTTCCTTTCTAACAGAGAACGAAAGAGTAGGATGAGATGAACATGCACCATATACAACTAGCAAGAGGATTACTTCTAGACCCATTCACATGTTCATTTTAAAATGATGTTCTGCAGGAACATGGGGGTCAGAAGATGAGTGCATGCACATAAGAGGGGTTTATCCTGCAGCAAATCATAGAATCGTTATGGTTGGAAAAGAGGCCTTAGTTCTTTTCTAAGAATACCTGTGGAGCAGGCATTTATGAGATTGGGGTGGTCCAGCTGGCCGTGCACAAAGCATCTCCATCTGGCCCACAGCATCCACCTTGGCAAAAACGCAGCTGTGCTATGTCCACATAAATAGGTAAGGGTAAGCAAAGGACACTGCAGCCATATAGATCTGAGTGGGAACCACTGCTACCACCTAACTGGCTTGTACAAGAGAGGAATGAAGGAGGGTTTCCTTGAAACTTAAGGTCTTCCAGCTGATAATGTGCTGGATCCATTCTGTGCTAGGTGCTGAAAAGAACTATCCCTCCTCCAACAAATTTTCTATTTGTGTAGCATCCAGACTTACTTCCACTCCTCCTAATACACTCCCCACAAACAAGGAAAAAACAAAGGTCTCAAGTCAGAAATTTCCCTTCCAAGACAGAGGGTGGGTGTTGCCACCCTGATGCTACAGACGCTTTACGCCTGGGGCATTTTCTGGAAAAGATACACAGAAGGAGGGGAAGACAACCAACCACCTGGTCTGCTTTCCCAGTCACCAGTATTGTGACAGGCAGAGGTGGATAGCCTTGGAACAACTCTCCTTCCCAGTTTTTAACACTTGCTCACAAGCATCCCCTTGGATGTAGTTGAGGCTTTCCTCACCCCACACAGATACTGTACTCCCAAATAGATAGTTTGGCTTTCTCCCATTCTCCCAGATTCATTGAGCCCCATGTCACTGGTTAAATAATGTCAAGCACAGACCTTCATAATGGTTTGAGGGAGTTCAGTGCTGACAGGCAGAAGGGGATTGCCTCCTTACCTAGGAAAAAGTTAGAGAGAACATGGGCAATGGCAGGGCATCTGCCTTCTACACCAACAGAGACTTCCACAACTCTGAGATCAGCAGGTTATATTCCTACTTGTCCTAAGCATTCTTACTAGAAGCTCATGTTGGAGGCACACACCTCTCCTAGTTCAGTAAATCTTCAAGAAAGCACTGATAGCCCAGGTAACCAACTTGTGACTCCTGAGCCATATGCTGTTTCTGAGACAGGCACACCAAACTCTTCTGTGAAAGCTATGCCACATGCTGGGCCCTGGGTCAGACCAGGGCTGCAGGAGCAGCCAAACAGATGCTGGAGCTGGCAACTGGTCCAGCCCTGTCCTATAGCAGGGCTTCAGAAAGATGCTGTAGTCATTGGATCACGAGACTTTCATGGAGCTCCATCTCCCCATAGGGCTGTGAGGTTTGATGGATGAGTTTTCTACCTCCTGACCATATGATGATTTTGAAATGCAATTTGCAGAGTCAGGAAAGCCTGTTGGCTACAGCACAACCCACAGTCATGCATATACATACACACATTATGGCACTGCTGAAAAGAGGAGGGAAGGGGATTGCATCAGCAGCTGGAAATTACGTGCTCACATGATTCCTTGGCCACTGCTGTGCTTATGGGGGTACCAGATGGGTGGATGGGAAGAGCAGCTTTTTCACCCACTGATCCAAGACTGTTGGTTCATATTGAGGAGTAATTCTGATTATACCCTCCTGCTCCATAAAACAGCTAACGATCCTGCTGCCAAAAACTCAGGGCTCAAAAAGTGTAAGGACAAGACTTAGAAGTACTAATTTCTCAGCCATACCTGTATATACACAGATGCAAAAAGATGCTGTGAGATGAGTCACAATATAACACTTTGGTGCAAAGGGTGAACCCTCATCACAGAGTCAGGGACCAGAGCTGTTCTACAGCTGCTAGCTCTGGTGTCTGCCTCTTCCAGCATTAGACATACCCCTCAAGATCTACACTTCAAGTCCTGGAGTATAACTGCTATAGATGATTCCAGTATCAAGTTTTTCAGTATTTCAGAGCAATGCCTGCACCTCAAGGGACCAAGGTTCAAACACTTCCCACACTCGACACACCCCACTGCCGTGCAACAAACTCCTCTGAGGCATCCAGAAAGCAAGAATGTTCCTGCTTCTGAATAGAAGGGAAAAGGAGAAAAAAAAAAATTAATAAGAAAAAAAATAAATTTCCCTAATGTCACCAGCTAAATGTTAATTTGGAATGAGACTTTTTTTTGTTTTCTAAATTGCTCTTAACTGCGTGCCAGCACACAGGTAAATTGTTCTTGGCTGAGAAAGTGGTCTGTCTCTTTTCTGAGAGATTAACATAGAGAACAGTGAATGGAGCAGCAAACAAGAAAACCATGCTCCTTTTACAAATCATTCAATAGTTTCCCGACTTCTTTTCTATATATTTTTCAGCTGTAAATGAGTATCTACTGCTCACACTAGCTGAAGGCCTTGCTTGCCATTGTTAGTCGTTTTTTTTTTAAATGAGGTGGGGGGAAGGAATGAGTAATTTGCTGCCATGGTGACTCCAAGTGAAATGAAACTGCAGTACTTCTCTCCTGCCCCTCCAAAAGCTTACACACACACCCCCCACCCCAGAACCTGCTCATTTGCCATAGGGATGCCCATGCTTCTCTGGCTCAGAGGGAACCTGGCTCCTTTAATGACAGGCTGGCATTTTACACCATCAGAAAGTAATAAAGATACCCCACTTCGTTCTCTGTCTAGAAGAAAAAGCTCAAAGCAGCCTACAAGAAGGTCTAATTGGCCTCTCTAAAACTTCCAGTGTAGAAGTAGTGCCAGAAATGCAACCAGGGAGAATGAACCTGAATGCGACCACACTTTTGCCCATCTGCAGTTAGTAACACCAGCAGCATAAGTCAGAGAATGTACATGTGTTCTAGATATTCACATATTCTTCTCCCGGAAGAAAAAAAAACCAAAACAAGGCAAGCCAAGAAAAAGCTTTGACTACAGCTAGAACCACAAAAACCTGCTTCTTTCCAGATGAAATGTCACAAACTACCAGTGACCATCTCTTACACGAGGCAACTACTTCCCTAAGACCCTTTCATATATCTGTCTTGGTAAAAATGTCTTTCTCAAATGCATGCAGTTGAGGTCTTGGTTTCAGCTTTGAGTGGTGATACCCATTCACACAGATGGGTTGGTCAAGCTGTCTAACAATCTATCAGATTTTTTCCCTTTACATAAAGGCTATGAGATGGATTATTAAAAAAATAAAAATAAAAGAAAGAGAGGGGAATAAAGGTTTTTCCCTCGTAGTTACATGTATTTGTATTTTCTTTTCACAGAGAGAGGGAAGGATTAACAACTCTTTATCAGTTATTGCTGCTCTACCCTCATAAATCATCTCGCTCCAGTTTCTGCTTAACTATCTCGCTCAACTACTCCGTATACATCTCCGCACTCTTCTTCCCCAGTTTTATGAGTATTTCCATGTTTATGATGCCAGCAGGAGAAAGGAAATCCTAGATGTAATATTGTAGAAACAGAGCCCTTATACACTCAGTTACATTCAGAATGGCTTCCCTCTATTTCAAAAATCACCAGCAAGACCTTGTGCTGGTAGAAAGTTTAACACTCGTTTGCATTCCTCATGCTGTAACGAGTGGGAACATCTTCTGGAATTAACACAACCTGTCATGTTCTCTTAAAAATACAAAGGCTTCACCTGCAGTGCAAGGTAGTCTACTGATATAATTAATAATCATGTAATAGACGAAAATATCTATTTGTTTGATTCATGGGTCTTGAGTGAATATGAGGAATGTGAGACTTATGCCTGCTGCTTTTGTATTAGAAGTTTAATTTACTGCCTCCAGAGAAATATCAGCCGTTTTTCTCTCCCTCTCCAAGATTCTTGCAGCTTGTTAGAGAGGAGGTGCACACAGTCCCTTGATTTAAGTCAGTGATGACTTAAAAGCATGGGTGCTTCTCCAGATGTCCAACCAGAAAGCACAGAAAGAGCTGATAAAAACAAATGTTGCTTCTTCAGCTTTCAAGAGTGAGGCTCTAATAACAACCAGCACTGGAAATCCTAGCTTCTCCTCAGCCTCCTCACACACACCCCAGAAGCATCACTGATGCATAGTCTAAAACAACAGGACTGCATTTTAGAATAATTAACTATACTGTCACTTGCCCATAAAAACATCTAACAGCTCAAAACAAGGCATTTGTGACTGATATGCTCTAACTACAGTAGGTACCCCAGCATAAAGCATAACTGTGAGAAACCCTTCTAAGTTGACACCTCATTATTGCACTAACAGCACACATTTCTCCCATGAGCTAGCTACAAAAGGTGAAAGGAATTAATTCAGAAAACCTAGTCACAAGTAACAAGTTTTAAAATTCAGCTAGCACGATAGAAGAGAGAGGTCAGTAAGACCACAATTGTTTGAGGCTCTTAGGACACATAAGGGAAGTCCTGCAGGGTCTCTGAACTGGGTGGGAATGGCCTGCTGGAAAGGATCCTGAGGACATGCTCTCAAATGGGGAGCAGAGCTTCTGGCTTTCTACAGTACCTACCCTTCATACTGTATCTGCATATCAGGGTTGTCAGTTGCCATCTCTATATACCTTCTGGAATAGACTCTAGAGGCAGAGACTTCAAAGTAACCCAAGAAACACATCCCAGTGACAAACACACTCACACACCCCTTTTCTATCTCTAATTTCAAGGACATAAAGAATCTGAATGGGATTTTCATGTCCATGGAATGGGTGCTATTGCAAAAACCTTTCAAAGAAAACATTTGTTTCATGCACAATTTTCTGAAAGACTCTTTTTCACCTTTTTTTTTTTTAATTTATTTTCACTTCCTTCAGTCCTGAAAGTAATTAACTTTCAATAGAAGCTAATTATAAGCAAAGACAAATCAGAGGCTGTGTGGCTGTCTGTTTGGTGCAAGCTTGGCAAAGTGTTTTTAATTGGAAACCATCTTTGCCATATGCATTTCAATCCATTTTGCACTGTATTTATTGTTCCAGATTTGTATTATACCCATGACCTTTGATCTAATGTAGAGAAAAAAAGATATTTTAACAAACAGACATTAGAACTATTGAATAGAGAAATGAAAAAACAGGCAAGAGGAGAAAGCAGGAATGGCATGAGACAAAAATAAGGCATATCCTAAATGCTGATCTATCCTTTCTTTTCCTCTGGTACATGACCTCTACAGGAGCAATCCAGCCTACAGCTATTGCTACAGCATCACTTGGCTGATGCCAGATACTAATGAATAGTCACCTAAGGCCTTACAAAATCAAGCTTCCTATTCCCATGGTTACCCACTGGGAAGAGACACTCAGAGGCGCATCCTCAATGCAGCTCTTTTATGCAGCCAGTGGCATGTTGGGAGCTGTGGGCCAAGTCGTATGCAATTCTGCAGTTTGCCATGATTACAAGTTGGGGTTTAGTACATCCTCTAAGGCAAGCACACGTGAGAGAGTTTAGAAACTTGAAACTGAGAATCATTGCAGACAATGCACAACTTGAACTGCAGGACATGTTCTGGAAATAACTGGGAAAATGGATCCCAATCCCATGAGTGTAATGGTGTCATTCCAAAATCATGCAGTTTCACCTTACTGTACTTCAAATGAGTGGAAAATGTAGAAATATATCAACAAAACCCTATTTACTACTTGCTCTTCAGTCAAAGCATCAACCCCAGGCTGAACCCTCAGCCACGCTCCCTGACACTGCCTGTGTTTTCTTCACAAGATCTCCCCACTGTATGTAGCTGCCAAGAAAAAAAAAAAAAAAAAGAAAGAAACAAACCAGCAAAAAATCTGTGGCCTGAAGTGGCAATGAAATGGCTGGGAGAGCAACATCTCTGTGTGAACAGCAGTAGTGGCTCTTTCGGCACACGGGTGGTTGGTGGGTTGCATGTGATCCAATCTGAACTGGCATCTCCCACTGTTAATAGGCAGTTCTTGCCAACTGCCCACCTGGCTTCTGCAAGAAACAGCTTAGCAGGCACTAGATGCTTGGCAAAAGACTCCGTAGATTAATTGCAGTAAATTTACATGATACATTGAGCACCAACCACCTAATCTACACTTACCAGCAGTGAGGGGCCAGGTATATCCAGCAATTCTTCCCAGAAATACTGAGAATATCTAGAACAGCTAGTAACACATCCTTACCTCCCCCCTTAACTAAATTAACCAGCATGAATCACAGTGCCTCCCATAAGGAAAACTGAATCCCAGTGCCTCCCATAAGGAAAACTGAGAGGCAATTTATGCAACAGAGTAGCATCTTGCTTCCTATCTAACACCATCCTATTTCTGCTCAGGACTGTATCACTCCACATGAACTTTCAGACAGAACAGATTTTATTTTTTTTTGTGAGCCCCTGCACTGAAATTCATTTTTCTGCTTGTAGAGTCACTCTTCTACAGGCTCACACAAATTCCCTGAAAAGAGTGTAAAAAGCAAATAAGAGACTAAAGCAGAAAGGAAGGATACCAGTGCTATGTTTGAATACCAGTGTTATCTGTAAACCTAAGGAGGAAATACAGGCAGTGTAAAACAAAAATGAGTAAAACTGTCTGTCAATAACCAAAGGTATTACAGGAGCCATTTGTTGATCCTGATGGTCAGGAAATACTTTCCTTGAGCCTTGGGAATATAACCGACTAAGTAGAACTCAATGATATTTTCAGAAGTGCAACGGTGCCTAAGACTCATGAAATTCAGTGAAAGTAAGACCTTAACTAAGGCCTTGCATATCACCTGTTTAGAGAACTTCAGTCAGAGGGACAAAACGAGCCAGAGCACCAATGCTGAAGATTCACAAGCTCTTTAAACACAGCCAGGTATCACGTTTGCTGTATTTTTTGGAATCTATCTTCATATCAGATGCTGACATAGGGTCATAAAGTGACTGACAGGCTCTGGACAGGCATTTACAGACCCTCCCCAAACAAAACTCACCCCTGAAAGGTTGACTGAGAACTGCTTTATGGGGGAGATTTCCAGAACCACAAATGGCCTTTAGGCACACCACTTCTCCAACTTGCAATCCCTAAAAAACTAAGCAGGTAATTTAGAAGTCAAAGAAAAAAAAAAATATTTGCAGAGCAATCCCTTATAACTACACTCCCAGTGCCTCTTTGTGATTCATTAATGAAGAAAACTCACAGACCAGCAGCTGTTTTCAAGAAACATTGCAGCAAAGTCCATCTGAGCANTCTATCTTCACATCAGATGCTGACATAGGGTCATAAAGTGACTGACAGGCTCTGGACAGGCATTTACAGACCCTCCCCAAACAAAACTCACCCCTGAAAGGTTGACTGAGAACTGCTTTATGGGGGAGATTTCCAGAACCACAAATGTCCTTTAGGCACACCACTTCTACCAACTTGCAATCCCTAAAAAACTAAGCAGGTAATTTAGAAGTCAAAGAAAAAAAAAAAATATTTGCAGAGCAATCCCTTATAACTACACTCCCAGTGCCTCTTTGTGATTCATTAATGAAGAAAACTCACAGACCAGCAGCTGTTTTCAAGAAACATTGCAGCAAAGTCCATCTGAGCACTGGTACTAAATATGCCATCAGATGTCATTGTGTAGATTTGGGAGCCCTTATATTGCTAGGCTGACATCCATCTGCCCACTTTAGCACTGTCGCAGCAGCACAGGGTTGCAATTTTTATAGCCCTGTTCTCCCACATAATCTCAATACATTAGGCTGTTTGAGGTGAAGGTGTGTTCAGCTGCATCACGGCTGCCCAATACCTTGTCAAGACAGGGCTGCATCAGCTCAGAAGGTCTCGTGGAGACCCTTCCCTCTGTGTGACTACACAGGAAGACAGCAGAAAAAAAGTGAGCAAGAGATGAAGGGGTATGTGATTACAGACTATAAATTCATCAGATCAGGAAGCAACAGAGAGGAAAAAGAGCTCTTTAAGAGATAATGTTGACATAAGAACATATGGATGTTAACTGGCCATAAATACACTTAGACTGGGAATTAAAAAGAGGCTTTAAAACCTTCTGAGCAGTGAGATTAGACAGGGACCTCCAGCCTCAGTACTAAAGTAAAGCCACTTCAATCACATTGCAAATTTATAAGATGAATATTACACAAGACCAAGAGCTGGATCAGATAAATCCAAAGGTCAACATGTACCCTGTGTTGTATTAAGAACCATCCCACAACACACTGCCATGTGGCAAAGTCACCCCATATCAGTTGCCTGGGAGGTTTTTCCCTTGATCAGTAAACTATGTACAAGCACTATAAACACCACAGTACCCTGAACATCACAGCAGTCAAAACTATTTTTATAAGTCTGTTCAATAGGTCCAGAATGAACAAGTTTTTAAATGCAAAAGGTATGTTTTCAAAAGCAGCTTTCAAAAAACAAGTCCCATTTCCAAAAAGAACTCAAATCCCCAAGTCCTTTGATTTGCAAGAAGACAAGCTCCTAAGCAGCTGAGGTGCTTTTAAGAGTGCTGTCCCTAGTCTTTAATGTCATTTTAGGCACTTTGAGTTATTCTCCCTTTGCTGTCACACAACATAGTTCTGTCCTATGCCATATTGAAACCAGTGTCTCTAACCTTTTGATTCTAATGGAGCTTGAAATACTAGGATAAATGACAAACTGCTTAGTTTTGTTTATTCCTTTCTGTATGCATGAGGGTCATGGACCATGTAGCAATGCAGAAAGATACAGATAAAAAAAAAACAAACCAGAAAGATTTGCTGTTGACTTCAGCACCAGACCTAATGCAGACTTTATGAATCACACACTTCATGAAAAACAGAAAACCACAACATATTTTTGTACAGAATCTGGATAACTCAATTTCCCACCTACTCTCTTTGATCACTAAATAAGGTGCATACTTGATGGATTTTTTTTATTATTTTATTTTAATAAGGCTTTTAACAAAGTTATTATGAGGCTGTAATCATTTTGTCAGATCATGTCTAGATTATAAACATCTTGCTGTTGCCAACATGCCAAGTAACAACTCTTTGCTGCTAACTTAGTGATTTGAGTATCTGACCAAAAAATACACACTTCAATTGATGTGAGTGAAATCACTGGTCAGGGACAAAGTCTCCAGTAGAGTAGCTGACCACTATGAGTAGTCTGTTAATTATACAAGTTTAACTTTTTTCTTTAACCTGACTACATCACAAACATTTTAGATATATATCAACTGAATGTTTTTTCACTTAAGGCAGACATCGAGAGGCAAATCTATAAGGCTTACTTGTAAAATTAAGAATTTTACTCAAAAAATTACAAGCAATTCTGAAAATGCCCATGCTGGCTCAAGATATGGATCAACAATTCCTTCTAAAGAAACAGCCTGCCTACCCGTATCGGACCACATAGCTCTGTACTAGCTGCGATACCCATGCCCTGCCTTCCATGGGGTCAATAAGCTGACCCAAGTGTGACATGTTTGCAGTCTACTCCAGACTGCATTTTAGTCTTGCCATTTTACTCTGATTTACCATACCTTCAGCAGAAGTCAGCTGTTACAGGAAAGGAAACGCCGAGTTTCTGATGAAAACACAACTTCCTTTGGAAATCCAGAAAACACAACTTCCTTTGGACATCCAGCAACCCTACTGATATCCTACCCCATATGAACATACCATCTTTCTTGCCACCAACAACACCTACTTAATGTTTTGCAACCTATATATTCCACCACAGCTGTAACAACATGTTGCCATGTCAGGATCGTATTAACATAACCCCTCCAGATAAATAACTACTCCTTAGCTCCAGAACACCTATTGCTTGCTGCCTTCTCTGGTAATTATAAAGGCAGTAGCCAACATTACGTAGATTACAAGATGCTCTGATACTTGGGCTTAACTTTCTGCTAATCATTTACAGTAAGGTATTGGTATTTACCAGAGCTCTTCTCAACAGCATCCAGATGTTTAACAGTGACTAGGACTTAGAACAAGCTATGCATGTCTTATATCTTCCCCCCCAACTTTATCACAGGCAGACACATGACAATGGCAGTTCTGTTGCCAGTCCAAGTTAGCAAGTGGTGTCATTGTAAAAAGCATTCAAATTAAAGTAAATAACTTACCATTACTTTAAAGACACACGTGAGAGGATTAGAAAGCACGATGACTTACCTATGAAGGAAAAAATAAGCACAATGTAAAGATCAAATGCAAGAACAGGTCTTCAACAATTTGCATTCAGAGATATGACAAGTTTTGACAGAATACCAGGAAAAGCAGCTCTAGTTCCTTACAGTGATAGCCCTCTGAATCAGATAGGACCAACTTACCAGGTGACAGTAAGACAAAGGGGTATTTTAATCACACTTACAGGTATGCTCAAAACAAAAGTATAATTTTCTGCCCCAAGGAACTTACATTCTCATTCAAGATGAGCACATCAGAAGATAATCACCTGGGGAGCAGCAAAATAATACTACTCTCATATTTGGCTATGAAAGCATGAGACAAATCTTAAGGATTATGTGGAATGCTTGTGTTAGCTGTCATAAGGGAGCAATTAAAAAATAAATACAATAAATTAGTTCTGTATTGGCTCTAAAATGTGAAGGGGGCTTATTTCCCAGAGTTATTTTACATGCAGTAAAAGTAGTAGGAGTTTTGCAACATTATAAACCATATAGTTCTTAGAGGCACTTAGGAACTGCTGTTACAGGTCAAGGATCCATGGTGCTAGGTCACTGTATGAATAGAAAAATCGAACACTGCTTTGTTTGAAGGAATTTCAAGGTGCTTCCATTAAGTTTCATGAAATGGTGAATCAGAAAATGGTGAACCTTGGTGGTGAAACAACAAGTATCACCAAATGCAGCTGAAAATCTCATTCTTGGGTTCCCTGCTCAGGTGTTCTCCTGCCCTGCCACTTTAACCCACCTTTTAACTCTTCTGCAGGGAATTTGACTCCCTCCCCAGGCTCATCCTCCTCCCATTCAGTGAATTACCACTGCTGTCCTTCAGAAAACTCTGCCTTTGTGTACTTGAAAAAGCTGTGCTGGGCTAGGTATCAGCTGCTGTGCAGAAAGCCTACTAACACTAACATGACTCTGCAAGGATGAATATTTCACACATTATCACTGCTTCACTGATATTTGACAGAATGTAAAAAATAAAAGCTCATATAACTAAGTCCAATGAGATGGTCCTATATTAAATTTATTTATTTTGCTTAAAAACAAATAAACAAAAAAACCATCACCTTATTTTGAGAAGGCTGATCCAAAATCCATTTATGTCAATATCCCAGAGCAGAAAGGAGTAACAGATTAGAGTGAAGAGATTATTCAGAAAAGCAACATCACCTTTGTGGGATATAGACCCACAGCAGAAAGCACTGATCCTTACTTGCACATCACTCTGACTCTGCTTACAGACATCTGAGCAAGCTTGTCGACGTAAGGACTTATGGCTACATGAGTCCCTATTCATTTGCACAAGACATACAGCACATTGAACCATCTCAGCTGTCTTGCCCACAGTTCAAACTATGTGCATGTGATCACCACCAGTGGGGCCAGCAAAGTGGTTGTTCCCAAGTAACATTCACCTAGGACTCTTCCAGTCTTTCTGGTTTCTCCATTAGTCATCAACACAACTTCATTTTACAGCATGCCCTTCACACAGCCAGCACCTCCCACCTCAACACAATGAAACATTTAACAGAGGTCTTGGAAGAAGCAAGACAAGCTTAGGATCACTCTTCTTCCAGCAAATTGTATTCAAGATTAAAAAAACCTTGTACATAAAACTGGAAGGAATAAAGATGGTTATCCAGAGATGGAAAAGTTGGCAGCGCTGAAGTATTTGTGAACACCATGAACCCAGTCATATCTCAATGTATACATTCTCTTCAAAAATGGCTTTGCAGATATTTTGAACAGTCCTCTGTGCTCAGTGAACACCAGAGTCATTGCATACTTATAAATAAATATTCACAGACAATTCATGAACAAGCTAAAGAATGAAGCTTCTTCTAGTGAGCTTAGACTCACTGACATAGGAACAAAAATAACATCACATGATATAAATGATCCTTCAAATGGCATGGAAAATTAGGAGTAGATACTTGGAAAAAGACATTCTCAAACTAGATGCTAAAATTCAGTCACACAACCTATTTATCTAACAACTGAGAATAATGAGCAAATTAGTATGAAATCAGTATGCTCCTAGATAACTTACTAAAGAAGGGCAAGAATGTATTTTGGTAACACATTTCTGCCTGCTGACAGTTCACCATGCTCTAATTTACAAATAGAGCAGACTAACAATAACTGGGAGTAGCTGATAGAGGGGATAATGATAAGCAGTAGAGAGTAAAATATGAATGGTGGTGGAAAAACACCCATTCCTGCTTTGCAGAAAAAGCAGATGATGGGGACAAAGTCTTCCTCTGCTTACACTGCTCGAGATCCTACCCATTTTGGTCAGGCTGCAGCAAATTTGGCTCCTGTTGTGCAAAACTGAAGGGCACAGCCACTTACAGATCACAACCCTGGGTATAACAAACAAAAATCCCAAAGCACAACTTTCCCCACTTTGTCCGCCTTATCACCACTCCCTGCTCGTACTAAACTTTTCAGCCTTCCATATAGCACTACCTGTCAGTCACTCAAGACTCTTGGTCCAGCTTCTGTCTTAAGGACACTCAACAATAGGGAAACAGAAGAGCAGCTTAGCCAGCTCTGCAAGGGAGATTATTCAAAAGGTTAATTACTGAATGAAACAGAAATAGGAAATGGAGGGGGAATGGGAAAGGGGATAGAGGAGGAAGGGAGGGAGTGAATGACTTTCAGCTGCTAAATCTGGTTTACCAAATCCTTAAAGTCCTTTACAATTTAGGCTGAACAAGGAGGGGACAGAAGGGGGATGGGCTGTGTTGTTCACTCGCATGTTTGATAAAACCTCAATTATGTTCCTCTCAATCCTGTGTCATTAGGAGAAAAATGTACATTGGGAGGCCATTTAGACAGGAACGCCTGCAACCTCACCATCCGACCTGCTGACTTTTCTTTTCTTCCTTCTGCTCTTTTTGTTGCTGGAGCCTATTATATTTAGAGATGTGATTTTTTTTGGCTAGGCACTTGGCCTCCAGTGCCAGGGGTCCCAAAATGCCCTGGCTGGAGACCCTTATGGTCATTATTATCTTTTTTTGGTGTAAAGGTCATTATTATTATAATAGCCAGGAATGAATCTATGTATTCAGAGCTTTTTAAAAGAAAAGCAAAAACTCCAAAACAAAACAAAGGAGCATTTTCTATGCTGCCTCCAACCCCTGTTCTCACTGGAGCAGGAGGAGTCTGGCTGCTGACTTCAATGAAAGTGAAGGATTGAACCTAAGCGGAGAATCTTGTAACACTAAACTAATAGCCTCAGAAAGTGACCAAGTAAATTCAAATGTAAAGCTGATACCTCTCTGCTCCCTGCTAGTGGAAGGAAACTAAAAGGAGCAACTGTCTGTATAATTCTCTCTTCATCTTTAGCCTTATAACAAAGCCAGGCCTGGCCTTGAGCACAGTTCAGACGTAATGGAAAGCCTTGGGTCAGGAACATTCAATGCCATACTGAAGAGACTAGCACAGAGGCCAGAGTGCAGTAGTACTGTCACTTTGTCACCTCCTCTGTACTCTTCGTTAAACCTAAATCTATGCCTGCATCAGTAGTTGACCAGAGATAGTTGCATTTCAGTGACATGAAACAATCCATACGTCATTTATATGGCTCATTGTGCTTTCTCTGTTAAGAGATCAATACAGGTATCTCTTCTCGTTATACTATAATGCGTGATGAGGACAGTCACTATCTTAAAGTCACTTGCCAGTACATGACATAATGAGCCCTGCTTTTTGTCCTCTGGACACTGTTGTATAAAGGCATTATGGGAGTTCACAGGCAATCGAGTTAGCATTTTATATAGATAAGCAGCACCAAAGTGATGGAGGCCAATAAACCTTTTCTCAACTCTTCCCCAGCACTAGCTTTGCAGGCTGGTTTTGATACTGGGTGGGGTGGAATAAATTAAATCAGAGCACATTTGGAGCAGCTTTCCAGAGAGGCATAATGTTATATAGCCTTCTGAAAATGAAAAATCTACCTTATTGCTTATTAAAATTTAGGCAAATCATAAGGTGAAGGGGATAATAAATAACTTTGAGGGAGAGGCACTTGGCAAGCATATGTTCCAAAGCATCATGGGCAAAAGTGTCTTGACTTTGGGAATTTCACTTAATTTGATTTACTGCCAATTAACATAAACTTTTATTTACTGATTTGGGCATTGGAAAACAGAGATGACAAACAATTAAACAAACACTTAGGTAAACCTCTTTAGTCCTAGTTCCCCAGGCTCCAATGCAGTCCAAAACATCTTCTCACACACACACCAGCAAATGTCCTACTGCCTCCTTTTGGACACACATTACACTCGCTCCCTGCAAGACCCTTTCGTGAAGTGACAGCTCAGGAGTTGGTATGTGATGCCTTCTTGCTGCTGATGCTTATTTCTTCTTCTTTCTGCTGATGTTTTCTTTCTCTGCTCCTTCCTTTTTGCTTGTTTCCTCTTCTTCACCCCAGATCGTCCACAAGCTGTAGTCTTTTTCGGGTATCCCTGTTCCAGTGTGAGTCACCCATGGGCTGCAGCATCTCACCCACTAAAGCACCTCCCCAGAACAGAGTGCCTCCCTCCAAGGACCACCTTCAGCCCCATCCCTAACAGTGTAGGCTCCTGTATCTGCTTCTGTATCCCTTCTCATGCATCCTCACATCTCCTCCTGTGTCTGCTTTGTTTTTTCCACTCACATTTCCCTACATGTCCCTCACAGAAAAGGTGGGACTCTTCTGACTGGCCACTTTCCAACTGAAGAAAAACTTCTATCAAGGATTACACTGGAGATGGCAGAAAGGTCACCCTCCAGCTACCCCAGCTATTCCTGTCTATCTGCATAGAGCTATCCATCTTTAAAAGTGGTCACTCCAGCACCATGAATCAGCACAAAATGCCATTTTAAAGAAAGCAGAACCAAAGAGGTATGCTGCACTGGCAGTGACCACTAGGTACCTCTAACCAGATCTTTTCCACACCACCTTCCAACCAAGGTTCTCCAGCTACTGAAGCCATTTCATGCTGAGACAGTGGAAGGTATTTCAGCAGACTGGGTGATGCTCGATCCTTCCTCTTTGTTTAGCCTCCCTCCCTACTAAATATTCAGGCTGCAAGTGAAGTAGTAGATGGTCATATCCCTCAGCTTCCCTGAGTCAGAGTCCACCTCCACAAACTGAAGCTCTTTTAATAGCACTGTCGATGAGAGATTGCATATCTAGTTAAGTGCTATTCAGATGCACCCACAGACATTCACTGCTTCAGAAACACATCTCTTCCTAATAATATAGTTGGCTACATTATCTTATTTGACACTAAAAACTTGAGATGATTGATGTTAGTTTAAATTCTGAATAGACAAAAATTATAGAGCAGCTTTATAATCTTTTGCATTAGTGCCCTGGGGAAATGGCTGAAGTCTTTATCACATTCAAAGGACAGCATGACTGATGCTAAACCTCTACCCTCCCAGCCAGACCAGCCTTCCGTGAAGGTCTCAGGCAGCCTGGTTGGGAGTCTACTTACAAGAGCAGCTCTGAGGACCTGGCATTTGATCATTAGGTACCATGCTTTTCATCTCCCCTAACTACCACTTTCCAGCATTTCTAACTTTCCTGCAACTAAGCCAGGATCAAGGAACAAAGAAAGAGGAAGGATGATGAAGGGGAAAGCACAGAGCAAGAGACTTTCCTTTACCTTGTGTATAAACAGCTATCCTGCTGAGCAGTAACGAAGTGTTTGCTTCCTGGACACACAAATACTATAGAACTTGAAAACTATATCCTAAGAGGTATGGAAGTTCAAGAACCTGCCCCAAGGGGAAAAGCCAACATACTGGCAGCCATAAAGGGTAGATTTGAGGATTAGGTTTTTATAATATCCCTGCAAAGAGCAACATTCCTTACTTTAAGAATCATTATGCTTTTTCAATTCCAAAATAAATGGAGTAGGAATTTACACTCACTGTCTCTCCAGTGTCTTTTCCCACTTTGAAAGAGCAGTCCAAATCAGAGTTCTTTCTGCTATGAAAAAGATTTGTGGAACGAAAGGAGCCTCTCATCAGGAGAAGCACAATGAAGGCTCAAAACCTCTCGAGCAACTCATACCACATTGATAAAAGATGCATAGATGACAATATTGAGTCCACGTGAGTGTAAGAGACAGGAACAGAGACATGGATGCATCCTTAGAGCTGCTGCCAGAGGACAGTGTCCCCACTGTTCCTTCCCTTCAGCTCATGGCCTCTCACCAGAAACCACCATTTGTCTCAGTCTTCAACTCAGCCCTCTTATGGGCATAAAGATCTCTACAGAAGGTATCTATCTTTTGCCTCTCTGAGTACTTGTAACACACAAGAGTTAGTGAGGAAAGAACACATCTCTAAAGCAATGCTTCCTTTATTCCCACCCTTCAATAAATATCACTCTTGTGTTCAGCTCCTCCTCTCATCTCCTCCACAGCTTGTGCATCAAGCCTGCTACTATTACTCCACATAGAAGTCTCTTTAGGCTGGGTTTCTATCAACAAAGAGAGAAGACAATCGCTCCTCTCTTGAGCACTGCTAAAATGTCCTTCCAAGGTCCAAGCCCATCCCAGGACAGAGGTATCAACAAGACTCCACATACTAAATGCTTAGCTCACTAAATAAGCTAGCAACTCAGGCAAAAATTTCACAACAGTTCATTTGAGTCCACCCGGCTAAAGCTCACTGTCCCAGGTTTTGCCAGATAAGAAGCTGCCCAGAATTTTGAGGTGGCTTTTTTTGTACCATGGTTTCAGAGTACTGTTGCATCCTCACACCAGAGTATACTAAAAGTAAACACACTCTGATTTGCACACCCACAAATTACAAACTTTGCAATGTCCCTAGCAGAAAGAGTAATAAAGCAATGTTGAAATTAAAATGCAGAAATCAATTATGTATCAAAACTACTGAACTCTGGTACAACCACTCTCAGTCTCTAGCTCAGAACAGCAGTAGCTAATGGTGTCAGATGAGGTCGCTATTTTTTAGATGGTCCCCATCTCAAAGCGCAGATAGTGCAGGGACCACAGAGAGCTAATTTAGTGAGCCCTGTGAAAACAAACACACACCAACCTCCCCACACACACAACCTGAAGAGTAAATACCAGGAAAAGCTTCCTTACTACCTCCTAGTCAGTAGGCAGTGTTCAGCTAGGGAAGAGTAAACCATGGCCTCATCACTGCAGGCTGTGTGAAGTAATGTTCTTAAAGCAGCACCACCAACAGCAAAGACAATATGAAACATACCACCTGCCTACATAGTTTTCAGTGTACTTGACAGGGAAAGGAACATTTTTCCTCCCACGTCCAGAGGAAAATATCATCTCCTTGTCTGTCTTAATCCATCTTTTGTGTCTTGCCTTTTAATTAGCCTATGTGTGTTTTGGAGGAGAGAAGCATCGCTCTGATTCTACATTTATGCAGGGCAGAGGATCCTGGTTAATGGCAAGGCCACCTTAACGGTGCCAAGGTAAAAGAGCCATCATCATCCAGCCTCAGTTTCGCAGCTTCACTGTTACTTCATTCTGCCAGACTGCAGCTCTCCTGCGCCTTTGCCGGCAGGCTGCGTGGTTTAGACGTGCGTTCTCCACATGTGCTGGGACTTGAAGAGTGCCTCTGTACACCACAGCATCATTCCCTACCCTGACTGCCTGCCCTCCTGCCCCAGTGCATACCTCTTTTCCCCCCTGCTATCTCACTCTTGATTAGTTGCATGCTCGTGATTAAGTCCCTTTTAATAAATGACTCCTATTAAACTGGATTCCTCTGTCACTGTGAGAGACATAAAATTAAAAACTGTCTGTCTTTAATCATGCCAGGCTTCATCTCCATCTCTCAGGCTCCATTTATCAATAATTAATATAAGGAAGACTGAAATCCATTTCAATTTCAAAGACCCAAATGTTACATTTTTTAATATAAAAAAAAAAAAAAAGAAAAGGAAGAAAGAAAGAAACCAGCATCACTCCCAGAAATAGACAGAGCCAGATTCACACACGGGAAAAGAGACTCTGGCAGCACTGCAGCAGGCTCAAAAAGGAGAAAGGGGCTTGAATGTGACAAGCAGTTCTCTTCGTGGCTTTGTAACTGGAAATTTTTCCTCGCAAATACTCCCACACAAAGGAAGAACCCCAGTGGTCCCAAGGTCTACAGAGATCTGCACCGCAGCTCATGGCCTTATTTATCTTGGTTTTACCAAGTCCCTGGAGCTATGACAAACTAGCATATTGCATTAACCAGTCTGGTACCATATTTTTTAAAAATTGCCAGATCATAGGCTCCAAGGGAAAGTCACAACCAGTGCTTCCCTCTAAACAGAGTGGCAATACTGGGATGAGCAAGGATGTGAGGAGGCAACTCTGCAGCCTGGTTCTCATTAACATTGGGCTACCAAGCACTAGAACTGACATTAAAATTCTTCTTCCTTTTTTCAAGTGGTGCCACTGTTTACTCTGACTTTTCATCACTATATAGCAGACAACATTTTACAGAATCACAGAATGGCAGGGGCTGGAAGGGGCTTCTGGAGATCATCTAGTCCAACCCCCCCATCAAGGCATGTTCACTTACAGCAGGTGGCACAGGATCACATCCAGGTGGGTTTTGAATCACAGAGACAGAGACTCCACCACCTCTCCAGGCAGCCATTCCAGTGCTCTGTCACCTTTAAACTAAAGAAGTTCCTCCTCACATTTAGACAGAACTTCCTATGTTCAAGTTTGTGTCCATTACCCCTTGCCCTGTCACTGGACGCCACCGAAAAATCCCAGCACACTCATCAGCAATCCCAGCACACTCATCAGCTGAATGCCCATCCCAACACCTCCCAAGCCTCAGCAGCTACAGACTCCCCGGTCTCTGTGGATCTCAGCATAACCACTTCCCTGCTGCCCAGACATAATTGCTGTGGAACAGGAGAGCCACACAGCACTAAACCCTGCCTCTAGAGCTAGCAACAACTAGGACATCACCCTGTGATTAAGAACCCTATGCAGGGGAATACAGTAAGCAGCCTGCTGTTACACCGTAACACCATCAGTCACTACTCAGTAATTATTGTGCAACTACAGAGACAAAGGCACATTTCTCCATGTTACAGGTGGAGAAATATAATTTTCAGTAGCCTTTAATTACTGCAGAACCACAGAGTAACAAATGATGACCTGCCCGCTGGTATAAAGTGGTCCTATCACTCACCACTCATTCCCTGGTAGTTACTAAGTGAACTCTTTGAGAAGCCCATGGTGACGGGAACATTGTTGCGGGGGGGATTTTTATCCCCGCCTATATGTGCATTTTCAAGATTGTTGCAGGGTGGGGGGGAAGGCAGTATGAAGGAATTACAAAAACATTTGCTGAACTACTGTTATCTTCCCAATAAGTTCCCTGTTTCATGCCACCAAATTGTGGCAACATTGTGGTGATGCTTTCAGTGAAACCGAGATGTGAGGGGGATAATTGTACCTTTGCCCTGCAGATCTCGTGGTACTTGTAATTATATCCTGTTACCAAGGAGCACAGCAATTTTAAACCTATTACCCAAAAGTATCGTTTATTTCACAGTTAAATTTATTACTTCAATGCCAGCCTCACTCATGGTTCTCCTCTACGCATTCAGTCTTCCCTAGTGACAACCATGGAAAAATAGAGTGAACTGAAAAAGACAAGTTATAGGGACAATTGATGGGAGCAGAAGATGCAGATGCTTTTCTGGCCCTTGCTCTATCCTGTGTATTGCTTTCCTCTAAACCCAGAGGGATTTTCTTAATAGAGGAGGAGCATTAGCACACAAGGGATAAAAAACCCAACCATGAACACAACCAAACCAAACAACAACAACAAACCCCAACACAGAAAAAACCCAAACAAACACACACCACCACCACAAACCAACACAAAAGAACCCTCAAACACACACCCCTTTTGGGAATCCCAGGAAGCTGCTTACAGGGCAACCCTCATCTTCGATGGGGCTGAGGAGCTGGCTCTTAGCCTGTGAGAAAACAAGAGTTGGCACAACTATCCACCATTTCCAGGCTACTGTGCCTTTTAAACCTTCCCTCCAAGAGCCTCTGTGCCTTCTAACAACTTTCTGTCTACAAAATTAGGGAAGAAACATCAGAAGTGTGCTTTAGTGCACAGCTGAGCTCTAATGCAAAGGGCTGCAAACTGGTCTGAAGCTAAATAACATTCAATAGGAAAAGAAAACCTGGTTATTTCTGACTGTTCAGTTCCCAGTGAGAAGGGAGTCACGGGAGGAAGGAACAAATTGGTATTTTCCCCAAGACTTATCAACATTTTAAAAGGAAAAAAATCAGTCAAGAATATGGATCTTCACTGAATGCAGTGTGCCACATCACCAGCAGCAGAAAGGAAAATACGAGCAGCCAGTTCTGCATGTTTTCCCCTTCCCAGGTAGCAGAGATGGTCATGATGTTTGTCACCACCACTGAGCTCCTCAAGTTTCGTAGAACTTCTGCACACAAATCGGTGTGGTCTCTGGACTATTCCAACCTATGACAGCTTTTAATAGCCCTTCAGAGGATATTCCAGCAATCAGACACTGCACCTTGACCACTACTGTCACTCACCTACTCCAAAGTGCTGAGAGGGGAGTAAGCCTGCTACTCCTTATCTGCCTTGGGAACCCCTAGCTTGTCCAGAGGGGAAAAATTTAATAGAAGATACTGAAATGTCCTGATTCAGTCCTGGCTATTCTGTGTCAAAGGGCAGGACAGGGCTGAAATCAAGGCCATGGCAGCAGGAGGCAGTCAGAACCACAAGGTCAGTCCCTTTCCAGGTAACTGCAGTCAGAACACGGGTGTGAACAATGAGCATACACACACAGTT
Source organism: Chloroceryle aenea (assembly GCA_013399075.1). Taxonomy (NCBI): domain Eukaryota; kingdom Metazoa; phylum Chordata; class Aves; order Coraciiformes; family Cerylidae; genus Chloroceryle; species Chloroceryle aenea. The sequence goes on from VWZY01000518.1 coordinate 47,613, forward strand.
TAGCTAATGACAGCAGGTCCCAAGTTTTGGGAGATCAAACAGTAGCAAATAATGAAAAGGCTAGAAAGAGTAGATAGAGATATTGCAGATTTGTGTCCCACTTCCTGCACTATCTGTGGAATGAGAAAGTCATCTCCTCAGAAAACAATAGGTGCTCCAGCTCCCGGAGAGGAGCTCGCTGCTGTTCAAACGCATCACGTTGTTACAGCAAGTCAAGCTCTAGGAGTGACACAAAAAGATAATGCTGGAACATGAAGAGAAGACCTGAAGTGAGTTGTTATGGAAACCAGATTCTCACAATCTCACACCACCAAATGAGGCTTCTCCCCTTACATCCATTTGTCAAAAAGCCCAAGATGCACAGGAGTTGCTAATGACCACCGCTCTGTTGCCTCACCTCACATATGCAGCAGGTTTTAATCAAAAGAAACAATGCCCACTTTAGTACAAACTACTTTATTGTCAAACTTTAAAACTCTCTGAAATATCAACACAGCACCAAAAAGTGGTGACAAGACCATATGTTAATAGAATCAAGCCCATCTTTAGCAGTGTAGACATACACACTGGGGAACTGCTACTTCACCTAAGCTGTGCAGTGCTATTTTACTTGCCCTGGGTTCTCTCACCTGACTTCTGCTGTCCTTTCCAGCAGCACACAGCTCTTCTGTAGTTGACATTTGCCACTATTGGCTCATATTACATTGACTATACAGGAAAAGCAAACTCTTCTGTATGCTTATACAGAAACAAAAAGTCCATATGGCAGTGTACTGATAACAGTACTGGGTAAAGATCTTTTTCCCAAAAGCTAAGCAGGGAACTGGCTATAACTGACTGCTAGGCAGCAGTAGAGGCAAATCACTGCCCTTCCCATCCCTGTTAAATCACAGAATCTCAGAATATCCATGGTTGGATACATCTGTGGAAGAGGAGGTTGGGATAGACTTGGCACTTTATTTCCTGCTGGGACTTCTACTTCCTATTGTCCACTGCTAGCAAGATCAGTGAGATTGTTTTTCCAGGAAAGTTTCTCTGCTTTACATTCTGCTACAGGATTAAGAACTTCATTTACTCTGTCAAAATTCTTTAAGCTTACTGCTGAGATACTGCATGAATCTTGTACTGGATATCAGCCTTCCAGAAAGGCTTCAGCCTGCATTTCAGGATCCATTACTACCACAATGCTCAGGATCACATGCACTTTCAGACCTGAGGCTTGGGACTTGGTTTATGATTTGACCCAGTGCATCCTAACTCCCTGCTCAGTCCTCCTAGCAGCTTGCTCTTCCTACTCCACAGCTTCCAACACCAGGCTAAAGCAGGTGTAGAGTGATGCACACTTATATTGGAGGACATAACAGTGTCAAATACATGCCCAGTGCCATGAAGAAACCCACACCAGGAGGCAAAGTTTAAAACATGTTCAGCACTGTCCTAACCAGTGTCTGAGAGCAGGAAGAAGCAGCAAGCAGCAGTAACAGCTCTCATGCCAGCACAGTGGCCCCTACTTCTGTTGCATGCTGTCTGGCTTGCAGGGCCAGAGCAGCAACACCTGCTACAGTTAAGAATGCAAATGAGTTTCTCTGCTGTTTTCAGTCAGTCTTAACTTGCAAAAATTTTCTTCTTCAGAGCTGAGTTTTTCTAGACTTGGCCAGTATCCAATGGTGATTATTTCTTGAAAGAACATGGCAAAAGTGATTTAACCACTACAGAGCATTTAGAATGGCATTCATCGCTATTATTTAAAAGTCCTGACAGACAGAATTAAGCAGCTTTAAAATCCACAAAGTTTAGGTCCGAGAGTTAAAAAGCCAGAAGCATCTGCCAAAGGATTTCAAATGTGCGCCTTTTAGCAAGCGTTTGTACACCATTCAGCACACAAGGGCTCTGAATTAGCACTAAACCTCAAGGATTCACTTAGATGAAGTTGAGGGAGGGAGGAAGGGCTAATGAGCCTGTAACCAACAATCATCTGGTAAAAACAGTATGCCAGGCATTTTGGCAACTCACCTTGAAATTAAATTGCACTGGCAGGTAGCATAAGAACGTGTGAAAACTAACAAATCTGAGAACAAGTTCCTTGGAGAGGAACCTACTGAGCACCAGAGCAAGTAGAAGGCAAGTGGTAGGAACATGCACCTAGAAGCAGCACACACTGTCTACTGGTGGTAGGAAGCTGTTAGAATGCTTCTACCTGAACTATCTTCACTCCAAGACTCCAGTGCTTAAAAAATTTCAAGCTTGTGAAGCCCCACTGTAGGGAAAATCCTGTCTTACTATACAAGATGACAGATCTCTTTCTAGCAACCACTATTAGTAAGCTGTATTTTTTTTTTTATTTTGTTGGGGGTTTTTTTGTTTGTTGGTTTGGTTTTGGTTGTGTGTGTGTGGTTTGTTTGGCTTGGGGGTTTTGGTTTTTTTTTGTTTTTGGTGGGGTGTTTGTTGTTTTTTTTTCCTTTTTGATGGGTCTAACATAGTATGTAAACATCTCTGCAACAAAAAAATGATATAATGGCACTACAGAAAAAGTTGAGCAGGTAAGTATAATGCTGTGGCCTTGGAGTCTGCAGGTGAAGCTTTCAGGCTTCAAGATGCAAGTACAGAGCCTCTTTACATTCAATCAATGCTCACTGTCACGAGTGTGACTATTTTGTCAGTTGTATTCTTTTGCTATCTGGAAGAGGAGGGAGAGAAAGAATTGGTTTTAATTAAGTCACAGGAAAAATAATCAGTTTTTCATCCTGGAAGACAGAAGAGGTGGGAAAGTGATGTGTGCTGAATGTTTTGCAAATTTTTCCTGCATAAGGTTGCTAGCTCTACACTCTGAAGTAAGCTATTAATTATTGACAATGCATTCAATAAGTTACAGCAAGTACAGGATGGGTGAGCAATGACTACCAGTTGACTTGCATGCTTATTCAGAGAGTCCTTCTATACAGTGCACAAGGCTGTATGGGTATAAACCACAAGAGAAAACACAGCTAATGAAGAAGCTACAGCATAGATGCTGTAAGCTGGACATTCTTTTCCACTGAATCAAAACTTTTTTTTTGGTGGTTGTTACTCCTACTATAGAGTGGTCAAATCATACTTACAAAGGTAACGATCTCCATACATAAGCACCAGCTTAGCCATCTTTCCAAGGTAACTTTAACAAATACAGAGAGAGGAGGAAAAGGTTGGTAAGTGTGCTCTGTGAGTATAACTCAACCGTATGAGACTAGACAGTGGAAGGCAGGCCAGCTACACTCCCAAGATTATTCTGTGTACACTGCTGCAGTGGCTGTCAGATGTACACCTCCACTAGCTTACAGCGTGCAGTGGTGTCTGCCTAAGTGGCATTATACTATAGCATTATGCTGGGATTCCAGCTTGCCCCAAGTCTGTGCTGCACAGTATCACAAGATCAGGCAGAAAATACATCTTGCATTTTACTGAAGCACTGTCAAGTGCTAGACTCCTTTTTTTTTTTTTTCTGCTACCAAGTTACTGGGAAAGAGTAACATTACTCATCATAGGAGCCCTCTGAGATTTCTCATCTTGCCTTATATGACTGCTCTATAACACTCTTCAAAAGAACACATCAAGCAACATACTGCAGTTCCTGCAGAGGCTGTAAGTTTGGCAAATGGTGTTGAAAGCAGCCTACAATGTATGGCGAGTGCTCCAGCAAACCTGCCTATTTGTTCTGTGCACACAGGTACCAGTGACCACACAGAGCCTTTGCTGACTTCCACTGCTTTCCCACACAGAGCAAGTGGTAAGATCATGAACTTATTTTGCATAATGGCTTGATTCAGATAATCCCAAGAGTGCTCGCAGTCATTTAAATCAGTTGTAATATAAGGAATTTCAGATTAATTTTTAAAAAGTTAGATTTGCAGAGTGAAGCACAGTCAGAAAGTGGCAGTGTTAACACCTCCCCTCAATACTCCTAACCACAGTCTCCTGTGCACACACGTTTCAATGAAGCTTTGTTACACTTTTCCTCACCTGCCCCCAGACCCTAATAGATTCATTCCACAGGGTAGCTAGGAATTGCAGAATGAGCAGTTATTCAATATTTCTTTTTCCTTTCATTATTCATTATGTGGCCTTACAACTTATTTATCATACTCTAAGTCCCTCATTGAGCAAGGCAGAAATCCTGCAATAAGAACAGGCTGTGAGCATTTAAAGACTGTATTGTAATTCTGGTATTTCCCAACTTCTGTGCATTTCATTTCACTGTGACTTTAATCCACATCTTTTGTGTTTAATTTCATTGCCTCTTTAAAAGAGAAAAGTGGATAAACAAAGAAATTCCTTCATGAGCAACACATTGACAGACAGCAATAGAGCATTTGTCTTTTATAAATGTGCAATTTAGAGCTGTGGAAATAATTGATTTTTTGGTTTGCTAGCAAATCAAAATAAAAAGTTATTTTTGGGTTGCCCTAAAAGGCATACAAAAAAGCCTAAGTTAAAAAGCAAAAAGAATAAGATGAAGCCCCCAAACTAACTTATGTGGATATATTATTATGGGAATATATTGCTGGTTTAGGATTTCTAGCACTTGATTTTGGAATGCTTTCCATTCCTTTGATTTATTTATTTATTAATTTTTAGACTAAGTCCCCAAGGTTTTACTTTGGCCATCTTCTTTCCCTTTCTTTCCCCATGCTCACCCCCAAAGATCTTGTCACAATTTCAACTGGAGTTTGTGTTCATTTCAACTGACTCAAAGCTGTGTTTTTGTAAAAAGCTCTTTAGAAAAAAGGGAGAAGGGAGGGTTGAGCTGCCCACCTCCTGCTTTAGAGCGATTGACTGGGCAGAATCCCCCACAGCTTCTGCTCACACCTCTTCATCATTATTTATAAACTAAGTGCACGAGTGTGGCTTTGCCTCACACAGAGTTAACAGCCCGCAGGCCACGCGATGCAATGAATTAATGTGATTGCACAGTGGGGGCAGACAGGCAGAAAACCCACAAGACTCAGCCCCATTCTGACCGTGTGGTCGGTGGCTCTTTTGCAGGATCAGGGCCTGAAGCACGCAATTATTCAGCAAAACAGGATATTATGTTATTTATGTTGCCATAAACTATTAGCCACAACTCAAGTCCAGTTGTGCCAGCTACTCCACAGATACCTTGCCTAGAAACAGCCTGAGAGCTGCTCAGGGAAGATCGTGGCTGAGAAAGACTCAAGAGGTACACAGGATGCCACGTCTCCAGAAGGACCCAGTATCCCTTAACAAGTCCGGGCTGCTCTGCACAGGAGCCATCACCCCATTCTTTGAGACACCTTAAGTATGGAAGGAGATTGAACAAAAATAGGAAAAACCCCACACCTGTGTTTTCTTGCATGACAGAAGCACACAAACCTCCCACTTCACTTTTGCACCATTATTTGTGAGGTCTACTAAAATGCTGGAAAAACAGTTGCTTGATAAAGGTTGACCACACTTTGGTAAGCAAGTACCCAGGAACAGCAACACTTCTACTGCTGTTTACTCTGACATTGTCCTCACCAAGACTTTTTCAGAGGCACATTTATTCCCAGCAGTATATGTCCCAGATAAAATATCATTTCTGTACACCTTAAACTTACCAACTAAATCCACTTTCAAGCTATACACAAAATGACAAGTTCTCATAGCTGTAAATGCAGGCATTATTAACTTTTTTAGATATGATGGGGGAGGGAGCATTTATTAGTTCTTGCCACAACCCTGGTCAGAAGCAGACAAGGATGCTTGGTTTCCCTCCTATCAACTGCCAGCACCTTAAAATAGTGTGTAAATACAATCAGTTCTCTTCTGGGCATGGAAATATGAAGCTAGATCCTGGAGAAAAGTCAACACCAACAGTGTTACTACTTCCATGCTTAGTTGCCATCTGCAATAGCTCAGGTTTTTGTGCATCCTTTGTCTCCTGTCCCAGGAAGGGTTGTTAACCTGGGCAGAGTGCTGCATCAATGTCCAGGACCAGCTCAAGCCTGGGGCCAGCCTAGTTGCATTCGTTTGGCATCGGAGGCATTAAGCTCTGTCAAACCTAAGCTGATCTGTGCAGATCCCATGTGGTACACTTGCACCTAAGCAACCTGGTTTATCTACAGGCTGTGTTGTCTGGGAATGAATTATTCAGCATTAATCGATTTTTTTTTTCCCCCACAAAGAAATACCTTTTCTTTACAGTTTATCTGAAACACTAGATTTCTTTGCCAAGTTGCTCCACCACAGGTACCCACAAGTGATTTTAGTCAACGTCATTTCATCCTTGTTCCTTCCTTATTTTCTTAGGATACTTAAAAAGCATGAGATATCAATAAAAAGAAAAATATTTTGAGGTTAAAATATTTTTCTAAAAAATCTGAAGCAGAAAATTTTGATTCTTCAACTTGAGGGAGGGGAATCAGCACAAAACACTTGACAAATCACTTGGGTCAAACAGAATACTCAATTTTGCTGAATGAAGCACGCAACCAAAAATTTTATCCAGCTCCATTTGAAATTTAGCATTTAGAGTGAAAATGCAGGTACAACTTCAGCTTTATGCATAGGTGCATGCTTTACCAACAATAAATTGAACAGAACAGGGCACAAAGACACTGTACTAAATTGCATAGTGCAGCCTCCAATTTTATACTTTCAGATATTTATGGGTAGCTGCAGAGTTGTGGGTGCGCTCATTTTTCACATGCAAATGGTCATTTTGCACATCCAGATATGCCTGAAAAATTAAAGACTTGTTTGAGCACTGCTGAAATACAACCCCATGTACTGAATAAAAACATTAAGGCATCTCAGCAACAGGAAGGAAGAAATCCAGCAGCGTTACGGGAGATGCAGGAAATATTTAAGACAGAAGCTGAAAACAGATGAAAATTTGCCAAAGCATGCCTTTAGGTTTGAAACTTTTTCTTCAGTTAGAAATAGCCTCAGAAATAGAGATAAGCAAGAGAGCATAACCCAGCTGAACATCTGCCCGTGGCTTCCCATGTTATCTCTTAAGATGAGGATGAACCCATGTGATTGAATAAACACCTTTAAACATGCTATACCTTCATATTAATGAAACAACTGAAAATAAAACACTTGGAAGGAAGAAACACTTCCGTGCACCAGCACACAAGAAGCCACCACCCCATCCTGCAGGCTGGTTTAAGGAAAGGGCAGCAGCCTGCATTGTTAGTGAAGCTACACCGATCTGTCTGCTGGACCTATAGACATAGATTGTGGATCTCATTGTTTCTCTCATACCCCACATGTTGTGGAGAAGTAGGTGTCAGGCTGAAATTTGGGGCCTCTTCCCTCCTCACCACCTACCTCCTCCAGCTCACTCACACATACTCCTTCAAAATGCAGACACACATGCACATAACCTTAGTTCTTCCCACAGACGACATGACATCAAATTGACAGAGCTGTGACTATTTGACATCCAAGCTGATAACAGAATGGCACTTTTGAGCAACACTTGAACAATAGGCAAGAAATGTGGCTTCCATAAATGGGTGAATTTACAGCTTGCTGTTCAAGAATAAATAAACCATTACCCACAAAGCAACGTTTCTCTTTGAAGTATGTCACCTGTCACTAAAGGTTAAATAACTGTCAACTGCTCATGCAAAGGCTGGCAGGGGTAGGTTGTAGCTTCGCAACTTCTTAGAGCTTAATGGGGACTGTGCAGTTCTAACCCTCCTGCTTTAAGGAACGAAACATTACTGACTGTCAGCAGTGGGAAATGGATTACCTACTGCATGCCTGTTACCAGCTCATTGTCTGTTATGACTTCATAGAGGAAACAGGTCAAAATATAGTAGGCAGCAATCAGTATGAAATAATGGGCCAACTGCTATGACTGATGTGACAAAATGCAAGAGACGTGGGCTTCAGATCTGGGAGCCAACTCATACAGGAAAAGCAAAGGTCTCCCTCCCTCTCTGTCTCCAAGATATAGTCACACCATTAGTCTGTGCCTTTGTTACCCATCTGTGAACCACAGAAAACAGGCACCTGTCACTTGGATGCTCATGATGTCCTAGGGAACTAGGACAAAATATTCATCACTCAGACCATCTGGTAAAGGGAGCAGGGGCAGGTGAAAGCAAGCACAAAAAGAACACTAGGGAGACCACCAGTGAAGCTTCAAATCCTATGCAAACTGTTCATTAAAGAACACTCTCCACTAAAGAAGGCACCATCTTCTCTTTTTTCTCCCTTGACCAGTAAAAATCCTGAACCTAGTTTCAGGTGAGGTAACTCCCTCTCCCACTTCCTACTAGCTCTGGAAGGAAGAGACCAGCTTAAAACCCTGAACCACATGCAGGAGATGACAGTAGGGCATGAAGCCTCCTGGTGGAGTGAGTCATCAGAAAACAAGACAGGCATTCAGACAGTGAGATGAAAAAGTACCCACTTCTAGAAACAAGACACAGCACATGGACTTGCTAGCCTGCCATCTCCCACAGAGTCTGGGCTGATGAGGAACTGGGCAGAAATCACTTGCAGAGTCCCTCAGGCACTGGTGGGAAGTGGTGGAAACCTTGTCAGTCAGGCAACACCACCTGCCTTCTCCCTTTTCAAGGGAGCACATATGGATTTTCAAAATGAGAAGTCATTATTACAGAAGGGAAGATAATTTATATACTTGATATGGGCAGGGATTTGTGCCTGCACAGACACACATCTCCTGAGGCAAGAGTACACGTGTATTATAGAAGTCCCCTCACCCTGTAGTTAGCTGACTAGGTTCACAGGGCTCAGTCACCTGCCTCTCCAAAATCCTCCCAGGAAATAAAAGACACTAGGAAGAGTAAAGGCCTCATCTCTCAGCTGGATAGTCATTAGTCCTACAAACATGCCAAAGTGGTCTGTTACTACTCTTCTGTAGTACCAGTGATATTACCCTCCCAGGCTGAGAAATGTTCAGAAATGATTTTCTGCCAAAGCTCAAGACCATTCCAGCCTCCACCCTGCAAAACAGGGTCGGAGTAAGCCCTCCCTTCCCTCTCTGGATGATGGCTGCACATCTCAAAGAACCACTGGTCATTCTTTGCCTCCACTTGAGAGGGTGTTACTGGAGTTGTGGGTCTGACCTAGAGAGAACCACAGATTGACAATAGAGCCCTGAGAATATTACAAAACAAAACTCTTTTTCAAACCTCTTCAACTCAACCGTTTTTCAAATTCAAAGTGTCCATATGGCTAATCAGCATGAAGGGCTTGCTGTGAGAGTAGAAAGATTGCCAGCATCCCAGAAGCAGATAGACATTTAATAACAGGAATAGGACTGATATCTAGCAACTTCAGAATCCATTTCAATCTCAAAAGTGTATCTCATTCTCCAATCCACCAAAACTGGCAATAATGAAATCTGGATTCCTGATGATACCAGGGGAAGGAAAGGGGAGTTTGTCCCAAATCCCATTTGCACAATGCATTTGAAGTTTCATATGGTTCTGACACTTCATGCCCACTCTCGACCCCTGAGCTGTTCTCCAGTTATCTGGGGCCTAGAGAAGTTGAATGAAAGCAGTCAGGGAAGAAAAGTATTATGCAAGAGGAAGCACAGTTTGTAGAAATGCTACATTACCCCTTCTTATCCACTAAAACCAACCCTTGCCTTTGGGGTATGTTTCTCAACTTCCTAAGAGCCTGACATTGGGCTGGCATCAAGAAGTGGGGAGGTTGAACTAGATGACCTTGAAGGTCTCTTCCAGCCTAAACTACTCTATGAACAGCAGATGAACACTCACCAGGTTTGTTATCTATTTTATCTAGGAATATTTCTAGCTCTGTGTAGACAGTTGCCGTGTGGCATCATAGAGAGTAGCACTGTCTCTTTGAAATCTCCTGTTCTTAACAGGAAGATTAGTAGTTAATATAACTTCCCTGAGGAGGCATCTAGTAACCTTTTAACGAACCAGATAGAGGACCTGACATAATAGGGGGCTCACAGACAGATTCCTCATCTTGAAACCTTTATCAAAGTTTGTAGTGTTTTTAAGTTCAGACAAATTTCGACAGGACCTAAGTCATTTGCTCTTAAAAAGATCAAGTAATAAATTATCCAAGCCACAGACAGCATCACCCAAACACACAGTTACAAGAATATTCTGTTCTCTCACTTTTCATGGCCCAGTGGATGTGACAGCACAAAAACATTCATTTCAATGCAACAAGCTCTGTATTCTCTTAAAGAGATTTGTTCTTATTCTTCCCAAACCCTTTCAGTACCACCCAGCCAGAGAAAAAAACGTGCATGCAAGTATTTGGCACCTTTTCTCTCACTTGACAGCCAAGAGAAATCCAGAGGCCAGTTTCCCCAATGCCCTGACAACCCTACAGGGATGGGATATTCATTTCCATTCCCATGCCAGATGACAAGCAAGTTATAAATCGTGTTCAATCCTACCATCCCTTGTTTATCTACCATGACAGTCTTCTCTGGCTCTTGTGTGGCTAGCAGCCCAGAGGGCACACCTGACCTTTTTCAAGCTGTTCTAAGATGTCGTAAGCTCTTCTGCCCCTTTTTCTATTTTCCATCATTTTATTCATGCCCTGCCCTCCTTCTTCTACTGCTCCACCATCCCTTTATTGCATTTCTCCTAGAAGTTTATCTTCTCCTGTCTCCCTGTCCATGAATAACAGCCTCTTACCTTCTCTTTTCCTTTTCTTGTTCCCTTTGACAGTCTCTCTCATTTCTCTCCTCTGCTTGTTGAGCAGGCCCAGCTTTCACCCAGACACTCCATTAACCCAAGCCTCCTCTGACTTGCTGCAGTGCTGAAAACAGATGAAAACTGGGCTCTTCTCTCTCACCACCTCTTCCCTCCCTGCTTTCATTTATCTTTCTTCTGTCCTGGTTTTTACCTCTTCCCATCTACCTTCCTTCTCTCTTCGGACACATAATTGTACCCGGTCCTCTCTTGATCTGCTGTCATTTCTTGAGCTCCCCATTTTGCTCATCTTCCAAATGCCCATCAAGACTCTCTGAAAATTAAGGTCCAAAATTATTTCTTTGCAGCTGTCCTAGTGCTGAGATGAATGAAACATTACTTGCATCCAGAAATTTCCTTTCAGTACAGGGTAAACTAAGACATCTTGCATTTCTTGCTAAGGCTCAAGTTGCTGTAGAAGGACACAATTATTTACAGAGACAGCTTAGGGAGGTGTTACTAAGATGGCTTTTAAATAAAAAAGATGAAATAAAAAACCCCAGCATTGTTGGGGTGGGTGGAACGGGAGACATGACAAATTCTTTAGCTGGGATCTGTTTTCCAACAGTAAGATTTGGTTAATTTTCCCTCAAATACAGATAAAAGAAAGAGGTGTCAGAATCTTTCATCTTCAGAAATATCAGAAATTGTATTTATGGCAAACATGAACACCATCTGATTGTTTGTCTTGGTGTCAGAACAGTTAATTTTTAGACAACACTTGGGCAACTGTCTAGTGAGCACCGGAACTTGCAGGTTTGTTATTAAATTGTCTCATTACATAGCAAAACAGAGGAGAAAATAGACTAAAGAAAGACTCAGGAAGAGTTTGGGATTGCAATGTCTCTGATAACACTCATTCTACAGCTGGAGCAGGACCATTTTTCAAGTAGTAATGTGCAGAATGGCAAGACATAAAAAGGCCATCACAGGTACAAGAAAAACAATGACCAGTTCTGCAGGAAGAGGGTGTTCATACTGAAACAAGGCAATTCCACCTTTAGCAAAGCAATGCAAACACCCACCACAAGAACACAAAAGGGTTAGGGAGCTCATTGCAGTTACCTGATGTGAGGAAAGACTGAGATGCTATGGGTGTTTGTGCCAGACAAAAATCAGGAATTGTGGATGAAAAGAGTGACCTTCATCCTAAACAGGACATGACAGAAATGCCATCTCCGCAGGAGGAGGAAGATAGTGAGCTTTATGGATACTCTTTCAGAAGAGGAACAGGACTATGCATTAAGAACCTTAAACCATAAGCAACAGAACCAGCTCAAGCCCAGTTTCTTAAAAATCTGTTCGAACCTAGGTAAAAGTACTGACAGCAGCTTTCACCAGGGCTGGATTTTTCTCCTGCAAGAATTGTGGCACCCAAAACAGCAAAGCTCACTTCACAGCTTCTCTGTGGCATCGTTTCAAATAGCTACCTTTTTATTTATTTCCATAAAACAGAGGATAAAACCTTTTAATCACCTAATTTTGACACTTCTGGTTGAAAACAGCCAATGTGTTCAAACAATGAGGCAAAACAAACAGGAACAGACAAACACACAAAATGGTTTCCTATGTTTTCTTCTGTTAAGGGAGTAAAAGGCACAGTGCCAAAAATAAGAAATATGAAAGGCTAGCTATCATAACAAATTGAGAAGCAGCTCAGAATTCCTAGCAAAAGAATGGGATCATAACTCAACAGGCATTTCTGAGGGCAAAATGTGGAGAAATGACAAAAAGGGAAAATCAATGGGATACTGTATTACCTGGCTATAAAGTATTCAAGAAGGATAGACTTGGGCCAAGTTCTCTTCTAACATAACTCCAATGACTACAGTAGAGTTATGGCAGTAAAGATACTGGTCCTCTAATGCAGAGACCATTAGAGTAGCAGTAGACTCAACTACCACAGTATCCAGTGACATGACATCACTGCAGGCATGGAATCTTAGTTTAACATCTGTCTTGACAAAAATACCAAGCTGTAAATATATTTTCAAGTTATAATACAAGCTTTCTGTTCAAAAAAGGTATACATTCCACAGAGAAGGAAATCAAAGAGGAAATTTAATGTAACAGTTACCTGATCAGCCACAGCAAGATGAAAGTTAAGAAACAATTTTGGTTTAAGTGCTTCTTGAAACTGCCAGTTCTAGCATACAAGGAGAATTGAAAATTGGTTTTCCATTAATTCAGACAAGTTAAAATAAAGGTAATTATTGATGAGCTAATGTATACCAGTGACCAGAATATCATTCAGTTCCCGTTCTTAAAACGGCAATCAGAACAAAATTTAAGATTCCTTTAGACATACGAGGTGCTAATACTTAATCAGAAATCAGCAAGACAGAATAAACACCAAACATTTCCATTATGCCTGAACTGCAGTATAGTGCACAATAACTTGGACTATTTTTTTCCTGTATGTTCTTATGACTTGTAAAAGTAAGTAATAAGGTGAAAAATTTTCAGAAGATGCATCTAGTTTACACTGTAGAACAAGAAAACTCTTCTGATGTCCCTGATCAAGCTGGGTGTACCTGCAGCATAATAGCAGGTCAATCCCTTGTTGACAAATGGAAGTACCACCCACGCAGTAGAAAACACAGTTTGAACTGTCCACACAGTAACAGCTGCAGCTGGTATTAACTGTGACCACTCAGGGAAGAGACCTGGGTGTCACTGGGGACATGTCAATGACAGCCTGATCAATATGCAGAGGCAGTAGAGGAGGGGGAGGGGAAGCAGAGGAAACGCGTGGTTGATAAATGTACCCGAGTACATTCCAGCACTACCATATAAATTAGGTGTATGCTCTCATTTACAATGCTACATTTGATTCCAGACAACAATGCTGCCCTCCCTGCCCCCCTGGTGCAATACAACTAAAACCATCAGGGATCAAAACAGACAAATACAATTACTGCCTGCATGAGGTCACAGATGCTTCCAAGGACAAAGTTAACTTTCATCCTAGTGGGGCAGATGCCTTTGCTATGGAAGATGACTTAGGGACTCCCTAAGGCCCCATCTTCAAAGGCAAACTGAATACTGAGTCATAGTATTTTTTATTTTTTAGGGATGCTAAGTTGCCACTCAAAGATGACCAAACAAGGGAGCCAAGTGGTTCCGGCATTATTTAACAGGGCTTCAAAGACAAGGAGTCATCTGAGACCTTATCACTAACAGTGGGGTTACACAGTCTGCACAGAAGCAGAAAACCACCTTCATACAGTGCACATCCCTGAAAATCTTCATTCCTGTTTCTGAGACACCAAGCACACCTTCACAGAAAACAGACACATAGGAGATGGCTTCTGCCCGGTTCAGCTACACAAAAAGCCATCCAGTTTGTGAGCCTACATCTTTGCCAAAGCAGACCATGAAATAAAGTTCTTCCTGTTCTTCAGATAAAGTTGCTCCTCTCTATTTCCGTCTGATAAGATTGGAAAGAAGGGGAAAAAAGAAAATCTTCCTCAGGACTGAAAATGATCTTTTGACTTCCCAAGTATGACACTTGGTTTTGGAACTACTGCATCTTCTTGTTGCTTAGTGATATCCTCAACAGCAAGTTTGATGCCCTTACAGAAATTGCTGCCGTTGTAAATAGTGATGAACATTGAATATTCTTGAGAATTTCTGGAAATCTCATGTCACACCCATGACTCTAATTATCCAATTTGGAAGCAGGAAGAAGAGCACGTGACTTACTGTGTCCAGTCAAATCTTGCATACTTCACTCAAACTGTGAATATCAAACAAATTGTTCAGAAATTAGAGAGTCCAAAATTATTCACAAAAATTCTCTGAATCATCTCAACCCGACAATAAACTGAGGGAAGGCAAGAAATGATGATCTGCTTATCAGCAATTCTAAAACATGAACAGGATGCTGAGTTTGCCAGGCTGCTTCTAAAAGTTGTTTGAATTTTCACCATAACAAGTATACGAATTTGAGCACTGCAGACTATCGTTGAAGTTTAGTGAATAACAATAGTCTCAAAGATGGTCAAATTTAAATAAAGATGGAATGCTTTCACAGCTGTCATGATTCTTCACACACCTGCCCATTACCTATAAATTGCTTACTCAGTACTCCATGCATGTTATCACTACTGACAATGTAGTCAAGAGCACGAGATCAGAAAAGAACGCGGTTTGTTCAAGGCCAACTGACTGCACACAAAGTTGTGTTTACTTCCTTTTTGTTCTCTCACAAAAATCCACTGACATGTGAACCTGAGCCATCTTTTGTAAACCCTTCAGGTTTTTGGGGTTTAATTTGTGTCTTAATATTTTTGAGCCTTTTTTAAAAATTCAACACTTTCAAGAGAAGAAATCAAATATGCATTGAAGCCTTCAATTTTTTGAGGCTCTTAAAGTAGATGAACATCTAACTAAGTCCTGGGAAACTTAACTTTATGCATTCTTTTCACTTGGAATCTTTTAGCCGTATCCCCACCCTTACTCACTTCTGAAAAGAGGGAAAGTTATTTCTGCAGGAATTACTTTTACTGGAAGAAGGAGATCCAAGGGAAAGTGCTAATAAAAAGCTGTTTCTCTTCTTTTCCTGGGATACAAGGCAGTCAAACAGAAGTTCATGACAAAGCCCTCTGATGACTAACTCCTTTTGTTGCAATAAATGCTAACAGCTCTCCACTCCCACACAGACACACACTTAGTTTCATTAGATATTGCTCACATGCGTGTTCTGAGTATTATAGAGGAGATGTGTGCCCTGGTTGACAGGATAAGGCAGAGTCCTTCACTGGTCACACACACAAAGCTGCTTTCCTGTAGCAGGGACAAAGTACATCGTATCATGACTTTTCCCAAAACTAATTGCTTGGTCAACTCCTACTGTTAAAATAATGCATGGGTACCACTTGCAAATGCCCCTTGTCTCTGCACGCACGTACTCACAGCCACCAGACTATGACAGTGCATTCCCCATTTACTCACTAAACTTTCTCTCGGAGATGAAAAATCCTATCTTGCACATCAAAACACACCTTTCACAAAGCATAATGCTTATTGTATCCTAACGATTAAAACACAGCCCACTAACACCTTAAATAGGTATGCAATTTTTATAGATGACGAGGTCATTTGTGATTTGTCTCCTGTCTCCCCATCCTCATAGGTACATTTTCCAAAGTCTGCCTTGAAACAACTAAGTGGGATCTCATCTTTAAAGAGTGAGGGCTCAGCACCTTATGATAATTAAGCTTCTTTAAGGAGTCTCAATGTGGGCAAGCAGCCTCGCAGAATGGCCCATAACCACTAGTCACAGCTAAAAACCTTGCCTATATCGTATTCCTAGCTATTTCATGTTTCATATAAGGAATACAACTAGGAATTCAACCCATAAAGCCTTCTTTGTGCAACTGAGAAGCCTCAGAAGTGCTTTGAAAGGCTTGAAGGAAGAGAAATGATTTTAACAAAAGAACAAAAAAGAAAACTTGAAAGAGAACAGAAGTTCTGAAGTGTGTGGGGGTGGGAGAAGTCTTCAGTGTTAGGAACACCAAAGAGATCTCTAACTCAAAGCTACCAGAATAGCTTAAGCAGGCTGAGGTGGCTGTGGCTTGATATTCTTACTTCAGCAGCGACTGTAGTTTATTGCCCAGGGGACTGCACTGTGGATCTAACTGGACTGTGGTTTAATTTGCAGAGAACCTAGAGATGGTTGCTCCCTATATCCTGACAAGAGCAGTTAAGCTATGGAGCTGTGCTTTCGTGTCATAGCTTGCTGGCACAGAAACCACAGACTACCTCTTCTAATTAGCACCGAGCACAGGCAAAGGGACACAGACATCAGGAAAAGGGACCATTTTTGGCTATTCATGAGCTGCCCTCCTCTGCCAGCAGAGTAGTTCCCAGCTGACCACCAAAAGGCTGAGATGAGAAAGGGGGTGGCAGCTCCTTCACTGTGACAGCACCATGGCTTGAAATTCCAATCTCTCCCGCTCCCCTGGGGTAGTTCATGAGACATTTTGGTTAGTGAACATTGGCTCCTAAAATTAATGAGCGTGTCTGTTTTCAACATACGGTCAATTGCCGATTGTTCTGATCTGGTGAGCTAGGCTGATGAATACATACCACCCACGGACAAAGAAAGAGATGGGCTTTCCTGCCGTGTGGTGAGAAAAAGGAAGAGGAAAAAGAAACAACAGGGGAAAAAAAAAAACAAACCAAAAAAAAAAAAACCACAAAGCAAACCCACCACAAAAAAAAACTACCCCGAATGCCAAAGGTACCCCAGGTTAATCAAAAATGCACTTCATAAGAATATAAACTATGAAAAAGATGTCTTCTGCTGCAGCTAAGATTTTAACAAACACTCAGACCTGGTCTTCTTTTTTTTCCTTTTCCCTTTTTTTTTTTTTCTTCCTGTAGACAACAACAGACCCCAGATCCTGTAGTCCTGACCTTAACTGAATGCCAAATCACAGCCATAAAATGCATCATCTCCTCACTCTGCTCACTCATGGGAATAGGTAACAATGTCAAATTCTCACACGCTGGTCAGCTTGTCCTCTCATACAGTAACACCCAGCTTATGCATCCACTTCAGGCTGTCACTTCATGCCAATGTGTTCTCAGCTGCCCCATCCCCGAGGGAAGTGGCTCAGCGCAGCGGGAGGCAGACGTGTGCATGGCCGTTTTACAATGTGCAGAGAGCACAGGCAGTCACTATCATGTCAGATAGCAGGTGCAGCTAGTCAACCCAAAATGTCAAGTAATAAAAGTTCTGCTTAAGAAATAAAAGGCCAAACACCCCTGGTCAGTCATAAGACATGGTGCCCACCAATAAATTAAAACTTTTATGCCACTGCATACATTGTGCACACTGCCTGCTATCTACAGCCATGTGTTCACCTCATGAAAAATACATGAGGATCTAAGTGGCATTAAGAGTGTTTATGAGCCTATCACCTGGACAGGTATTCCCTTTATGGTTCTAATGAAATAACACAGAGAAAAATACACAGAGATCATAACCTTCTGGAAAGAAAACAGCCCCTAGTCCTGTAAACCTGTATTCCTGAATGCCCTGACCTGAATTCTTGAGGTCCCAAAATGAAAATATATTTTGCCAGAACCAACATACTAAAGAGCTCCCTTCATTTAACAACAAAGCATCTGCCAACCCTGTTGTACATCTGTCATGTACACATCAGGCTGGGCTCGCATGACTGAGGAGACAAAAAGGAACTGGGAGCAGGAGGCAGCTGGTCAAAGAGGAGGGAAAGGAAAAGCAAATAGCATACAATCACAGAATGGTTCTGGTTCAAATAGAGAGCAGAGGACAAATAGGGGCAAGAGAGATGGAAAAGTGGAGAGCAAGAGGGAAAGTTAAAGGGAAGTAAGGGAGAGAGTGTTAGATCGATCGCTGGGTCTGTATTAACTCAGTCACAGGGCTCTGATGATCTCTAAATGGTCTGAGCTCTGCTCTCATGGTTTATACCAGCAGAACCATTTGATTGAGTTACGGTTCTTCAGCTGATCGCTCCGTATCAGTAATCTTTGACTTTTCTACTCACCAGCCAGCTCCTTTTACAAAGGCAAGCTTTGATGGCAAGGAATGCTTTCCTGACATTTTTTAGCTGGAGCAAATCAGTATAAGAGCTGAATTGCTTTTGTTGATGTTTCCCAGGGAGAGCAACACGGCAGGTACCACTGCCAGTCCTTGATAGCAATGAAAGGGCAGCTAAGAAGAGACAAACACACTTGGGTATACAACATGGAACCCTTTGAACTAGGCAGAGATGAAGAGTACTTTCACATAAAACATGCCTGCACCCTCACATCATACATCCATTCTTTTCAAGCTGACCGGCTCGCATCCACCTCTACCGAGCAAGCACCAGTGCTGCCAGAAGCCACTGCCTTTTTGCATTTCACTGGACACGCCTGCCTTACTGTTTGGTAACAACAGAACAGAGTGCATTAGTGCAGAAAGCTGTCACAGGCAGCACCCCACTCTGTTAGGGACTGCACAAAGAGGAACAGTTTCAGCTTGAAGGATTTAGTATCAAAATTAGAGCTAGAAGATGGACATAGAGCTAAACTACACAGAAACAAAAAGAAAATTTTAAACCATTTCAGACACACTGGTCTGGATGAAATGTCTGTCGAAACCAACCTAAAAAAACAATTAAACATTACCCTCATTCTTCATCAGGAACTGAACCTGAAGTGTTACTTGGTGTTTTAAGCGCAAAGCTTAAATATTTAACCTTACTGCATTTCTGCCTAGCATACTTTGTTGCCTCACTTCTTTTGAAAGCACCACAATGAGAAAAATTCAGAAGATATTTCAGGGGACAAAACCAGTGTCAACTCCACCCACTTTTATAGGGAACTCTAACTTCTTTATAGAGGAGAGGATCAAAGCAGATGGAAAAACATCAAGTAGTCCTATATCAACACTGCAAAAGCAGAATGAAACAAGATAGAGAGTGCTTTACCTGCAGCAGGGACTTCCAACTGTCTCAAGTCAGCTGCTCTGAATTGATGGGGTTGTGGACCATGGGTAAGATGAGCAGAGTGGGCTAGACATCAGAAAGTCGTCACCTCATACGCTGACCATTGGCAGTTATCAGGTAGAAGCTGGAACAATCTTATCATTGTTCCGAGTTAATCGAAGCCAAGCTAACCCAAGACCATTTTCAACTACTTTTGGCCCATTACCTTTCCCATCCTTCAAAGTCTAATAAGCATAATTTTTTTATCAGGCTGGAACACTGACCTTGCTGTATCTGTCTCCATTCCTAATAGTCGACAAGTGGTCAGACAGATGACTTTAAAGACAACCTGAAGCTTATAATGACAATTCTCAAACCCAGGGTCAAATCTTGAGCAATGATGGGTATCAGAGGGCAGTTCAGACACAGGGCACTTCTTTAGACACGGATCTGTAGCAAAGCAACCGTACCCTGAGGCAAATACATCATTTCACTAGAAGTCTGCAGCACTCTGAGAGAGAGACACACACCCACAGCTAATATATTTCTAACATCAGTAACTATCTCCTTTTTGGAACTGCCAAGACAAGTGATGCATCGATTTTCCTACAGCTCACCCTGCGTGATTGGTATCAAGGCTGCGTAGGCGTCTGGTGAAGCATTCACAAATTTCTCTGAAAAAGTAAAGACAAAGAAATCCACAACTGTAATCAAATTTGAGATGCTGAGACCAGTATGAAAACTTCTGTGTAAGGCAGGCTCATTCTATGCAGTCAGAATTGAAACTGAGCCATTGCTGAAATCTCATCCAAAGACCTTTGCAGAAAGCACCTGCAATATTATCTGTGTGCACTTGATAAGTAACCTTTGCAGAGGCAGCAACGGCAGGGCAAGCAAAATTTGCATTTTAGAACTAGATAGAGAACCAGGATACAGAGACACTTGAAAAGGGAAAAGAAATCTATAGCTGACCACTGCGATCCCTGCGGCAGCACAGGACAAGTGTCACGGGGGGGAGTGGAGGGGGGACAGGCAGTCACGACTGCCATTTTCTGTCAAGGCTTTAGGATGCAACTGCATCCAATTTGGCTGATCAATTGCTATCCGGTCCTGCCATCTACATCACATCTGTATTTTGCTCACTGGATTTAATAACATACACGATAGACATAGCTCTGGATATGCAGACAAGAGACACAAGTATGAGCCCATGGTGGGACATTAAGCTCCTACTTCAACAGCCACTCCTTTTTCCCCTTTCTTCCCCAGGGAAACTTGTGTCTTTTATGGAGTGAACTGCCCATGGGGAAAACCACAAATGTAGAAACTGCCACCCACATGTATTAACTAATGCATCTCCTAGAGGTAGAACTGCTCCTTAGAGGACATTTGGCAAATGCCATTGTCACTGGAGAAAATCTAGGCCCGAGGGAACTGCTTATAACCACATCAGAAATCCATATGAATAGAACCCAGGTCCTCCATCTTCTAAATCAGAGCTGTTTCTTCTGCCTTACTGGCACAGCTTCACAACATATTCCTCCTTCCCTGGAATGTTAAGATATACCAGTTCTATAGCGTGTGCAGATGCTGATTTTTTTTGCATATAAAGTTTATCATCTAATCACTCACTCATGGAATAAAGTGCCAAGTAACATTTGAGTAATGAGACTGAATGCATAAATATCTTACAGTTACACAGTTGTTACAGCATATAATTTCTTAGTTAGTTTTCTGCTTTTACAGCCATCATCAGCAGTGACTTCAATCCCCTCCTAAACATTAAATGATCTCTACAGAAATGATCCCAGGTTGGGGAGGAAGAGGGAGACATTGTTATTGCCACTAGAGAGCAGAAAAACAGGCTGAGATGAAGGTCATGAGCAACCATTGCTTCCTTACACCTGTTGGGATCCAAATTCCCCACAAACTGCTAATGACTCAAAAGACATGGACCCCAAACTCTATCATACTCACCACATGGCCTTCTCCCTTTTGCATTTTGGAAGGTAACCCAGTTTAACAACAGGTCCTACAGCCAGCACCTGCCCCTCTCTGTGATGCAATAAGACTTTGCAGAAGACCAACCTCCAGGTCTGACTCTGCTGCCATGGGTCACATTTAGAAAACTTCAGAGTCTTCAAATTCATAGGGCAAAGCTGTTGTGTTCAGTGAGGCCTCGTGCTGTCTTCAATTCGTGTACAGCAGCTCAATGTTCCAGCACCCCTGTAAAATTATCTCCTCTCACAGAACGTTAACTACTCTAAGAATGGACAAACAGTAGATTTCCCTGCCAAATGTCACTATTTTAATAACTACTTCCCTTTGGAATTTGGGCTTGTGTGAAACATTTTAAAAACCTTGCAAAAATTAGTTAACACTTTTGAAAATAAAAGTTAAATATTTACACCTTATTGAATCAAGTGCTTTGCTTCAATTTGTTGTACCAGTTGCCCCTTCCTACCCCCAAACAGCCATAGTCCAAGAAGGTACTGTGTTTTCTCAAGGGGGATTTAATAAATTTATGTCACTTTCTCACTGTCCTCTGTATACCAGACTATCTCGATCCAATTTGTGTTTCCTGATTTAATTTTTTCACCAGCAATACACTATTATTTCAACCAGAAGAGACCACATCATGTCTTGAGAAACACAGGACCCAGGAATCCTACCTGCTTCGTAGAGGTAAGGAAAACAGGAACACATTTTCAGTGGTAACTTTCTGGCCAACTCAATCAGTAATTCCAGAGGAAGATAAATACAAACATTTGCTGCTTATAGAGGCAAAATCTGCCATGCATGAGAGGAATACTGACAACAGCTCCTTGACTAGCAAATGTAAGTTTAACAGAGCAAGACAACAACTTGAACTCCAGAGACACCATCAGAGAGGTGGTGCTCATATTAAAGTGAATGGAGATGCTCTGTGTACTTTAATGTTTCAGAGGGACTTGGTTCATTTCTGATAGGGCATGAACTTCCAATAATCTGATGGTTTACAGATCATTCATACTCCACTTGCCTTCTAGGGTATCAGCTTCACACACATTCTGAATCAGCTTATTTGCCTGGTAAAGACCCTGTTAGCTCATTGCACTTTTCCTGGCATTCAAAAATAAATAAATAAATTACAATTAAGGGACAGGAGAGTGCAAGGATGGGCAAGAAGGATTCAATAAAATAAGATCTGAGGACTACAACAGCTGCAGTCACTTAGGACATCTTTAGGCTTTCAATACTGAGAGCTAAGCAAATCCCAAGGAGTCATGAACCAGGGAGAAGTTGGCTTCATAATGTCCAACATTAGAAACACCTGCTATTAAGTTCTGCAAGATGCAGGCAGACCTAGCCTATCTAGCAGCACAAGGAAGAGGTCCTGGAACACCTTTTGACATCTTGAACCTACCTCTACAAAAACTTTCATGTGAAACATAAGCAGCACTACTGACAAATTCCCACTGGGAGTAGATACCACGCTGTCCCCTGTGAGGAAACACTAATAAATTGGCTAAAAACACCAATATCTGCTAGTTCCACGGAAAACACTGAAATATGAACAGCCTGCAAAATTTGAATAGGCCACATAAATAGGTTCCCCTGTCTCAGGCACGGGAGATGCACCAATGACTTCCAGTTCCAGCAGCCAGGCAGGGGTGTAGCTACTCCTCTCCTTTCCCCTCATCCAGCACAGAATCAAGCATGAATATTATAACTTGCAGCAGTTTTGCAAAGCTAGCAGCAAGGGAGAGGGCAGCACACCTGAAGTGCTCTTCACTCTCATCAGGCTGTGCTGAAGTGACCTGGGAGTAGCTGATTGCAATCACTATATCCTGCTGAGCTAGATGGATACTATGGAAGGCAGTTTAGAGATGGACTGGGATAAGATATAGTAACTCTGTCCATAAAGAATGAAGGCTTTGAAAAAGATGAATTCTGGGACAGTAGAATGATGGACCATGCATCTGTGATCAAATCAAAATTTAGACTACATCCCAGGGCACTATATTCATACACAGATGGGCCTAAGCAGATGTGCCCTCCAAGCAGATCTTGTATGAATAAGGCACACCAATCAAAGGCTTCAGCTCGGGCTTCCCAAAAATAATGGCTTTTTTTTTTTTTTTACTTATTTTAAAACCCCTTCATCTCCCATTCAATCCATATCAGGAGAGAAACAGAGCATGTCATCATCAATATTGTTAGCACTTACTGTAAGCATACCATTTCTGTAACAACTGAACATCTCTCTGCGTAATTATCTCTGCGCTCAGACCTCCACTCACATTCAGCTCAGGGGGAACTGCATTGCTTCTCTAAACTAAACAAGGCCAAGATCAACCATAACTTTTTCAGAAGGCCTCTGTGGACCTTCTTACTGCTCCCTTGTTTGTGTAGGATCAGGAAAAAAACAAACACAACAAACAAACAAGCCATCAAGCAGTAAAAAAGCACTAACCATCTTCTTACATCAGTGTGGCTTTTAGGAATTGATAATATTTTAGAAAAAATAGAGATTGAAAAGAAATATCTGCTTCTTGCTTAATAAATATTCAGTACAATTTCCATACAATGTTTCATTTGCAGAAATGGCTTTAAAGTTCCTTACAAAAACCCTATTACTGCTTAGTATCTCCAAGGTCTAGCTAGCACAGCACATTTGTTTCATTCATAAAGGACTTGCTGATGCTTCAGAGAGCGTCTGCAAAAAACCGTTCAGGGCTTTTGACATTCCAAGTCACCAGACTGGCAAAACATATTGCTGTCTTTCACACAGACCTATCTTCATTTGACAGGGCTCGTGAAGACAGTGGGCAAAAACCTGAGCTAAGACACCTGTATGCATCATCCCCTTCCTGTTTCCTCTCCCCATGCTTGCCCAACAAGTTAGATCAAAGCATCCCATGGAGACACCTCATTAAAAAACAACTTCTTCCCTTGCCCAGGTCACTGGCAGCATTGCACAAGGGTTCAAGTTCTTTTCCATCAGACTGCTTATAAATAGCACAGGGACAGGGCTGTCCCTCCATTTTTAATAACAAATGCAGAAATCTGACAGAATGACTCCAGAAGGATGGGAAAGGAGGAAGGATGCCCTTCTGAGTCACTTCTCCTTTAAACATACCTGACTATATTAAGAGCAAGCAGCTCAAAGACATGTAATTTTAACATTAAAGGAAAAAAATAATAATAAAAAAAGACATCAACAAAACCCCAAGGGAGTGCTCAGAGCAGCAGAACTAATGAAGCCTCATTTTCTATAGATTTGCATCTCATGATTGATTGACTTCAGTGCATAAGAAAGCACCAGCTGAAACTTTGACTGCCCTTGGGGCATTTGTAACAACTCCTTTGGATTTTTGCATCTATTAAGGCTTGAGTTCATGCTGTGGTGTCTCCTGCACCAAGGAATTCAGAAGGCCCTAGAGGAAGCAGTTTCACTCCGCACAGCTCTGCCTGCAAAGGGAGGCCACACAAGCACAGCAGCAGAGACCAAACGGTCTTGTTAATTTGCTGACACGTGTAACTTGAGAGAGACCGAGTCCACAGGCAGCTTCACCTTGCCTGGGCTGGACTGAATCGGAGCCCTGAGCAATTGCAATTTTGTTTTGTCATGAGGCATGGCAATAGAAATATTTATGACCAAGCATGATTTGTCAGGTGCCCACAGGCACCATTTACATGGAAGTTTTTGCCTGAGCTTTTGATGTTGAAATAGCATTTTACACGTGAGATAGAGCACTGACAGTCCTCACATTTTCTTAGCCACGTGTTCCAATCAGCCTGAGTAGTAGAAGCAGCATCAAGCCCTAAAGTCTCTCAAGCAGTATGGCTTCAGGAATGGAGACAGCTCAAACTGGAGACCAGGTGCTGGAAATGGAAGCTACCAAAAGCTCCCAGAGGAAATGAGCAGCACAGACTTAAGCAGAGTTACAGCTGCTTCTTCTGACAAGCTCAGGAAAGAGCTGCCAGCGCTGATCATAACCGCTGCAAGCGCACTGCTGCTGGGACCGCACCAAACACCAACAGCTCGACAGAGTGTCAGTGCTTCAGGTTCAGCAGCCACTTCCCCAGCACACAGGAGTCCCAGGCGTTTGTTGTGCCTGAAGCAATTGTACATGAGACAGCAATAAAGTAATTAAACTTTGAATCCTCTAGAAATAGAACGTTGCACTTGTCATTGCTGAGTCGCTCCTGCTAACAGGCAGCACCTTGATGACGCGTGACATCACATGGGCTCAAGGTGACAAACCAGCCTTTTCTCCCAAATTAATAACCTGCTGCACCATTCGGAAGAGAGACCTTTTTTGTTCTCTAAGCCCTGTGCTTAAACATTAGGTAATTAAGTTTCTTATTCTGAATCTTGAGCAAACACTGCGGCTGGACAAGAGATGAGCAATGAGGCTTACATTCTACACTTCCCCAAACAATCAATGCCACTAAATATTTGCACCCTGTAAGAAGATTGGCTAGGTAATCAAAATACTGGACGTGAAGAAGGTGGTTTACAAGTGCTAAGCTTCCATGTCTGTCAAATCCTTCAAAATCCTGGCAGTCCCACTTCCCAATTAAAACAATCCTGTCTACTTAGAACTAGTCTTGTCCTGCTCTCACCTTTCAGTATGACTACCTCATACCACTTATCAACCTATCAATCCCCCAAATTGGGAGGTTGGGCCATGTCACATTACAAACCCTATGACCATTTGTTTTACAGTAGCAGGGAGCTTCATCAAGATTAGTGCCTGATTTTATGCCAAGCTGTACAAACACACAGCAGATATTTCTTGCCCGGGTGACGTAACCATATAAAGACAGATGATAAGGGATAGTGGTGTTACAATGCCTTCACAGGAGGCAAATGAGAAAATTCACAAACTATCCACGATCCGTCAGGTAGTCTGTGGGACAACTTAAAATTGCTCTAATTCCAGCCCAGTGTCTTGAATGTTAATCCTTGCTTAACATGCCCTCTCTGATCACATATGAGTACCTCTACTACTAAGAGTTTCTCTACTAGTACAAAAGAGCATCTCTACTACCAAGCCAGAGAGTCAGCAACATCATCCCTCTTTTACACATTATTCCCCAGCCCCTTTTACATGCATATGTAGTAAGTTTTCATGCAAGACTTCCCTACTGTCAAATGTTATGTGCAATATGGAGCTATATAAAACAAATACTGTTCGTACTTATAAGAAAAGAGATTGATAGACCAGCAGCCCTCAAAAGCTGAACAGGTTAAATGGAACCACTACATTCTGTAAGTGAAGGGTAAGACCAGCATGAATACCACAGTCAGGCAAAAATTTATGAAATAATTCAGTGCTTATGTCACAATTACTTATGCAAAAACAAACAGTAAAGGAATAATTCTATGTGATTCAATATAACACATGCAAGAGAAGCGTTAAGTGCTTGATATACACAGACGCTCTTAAATCATAAATGTGAAATTAAACAAGTAGCTCTGTGAGCCATAAAGCTAATGAAAACCTTTTTTTCCTACTGCTGTGCCTCATGGCTGGGCAGCTTCAATGGCTGAGAAGGTGCAAATGCAGGGACATTCTCAGGGCTTTCTCCTGGATAAACTCTGTGGGGTTTAATAAAGAGCTGGCCTCATGCTGCACTCTCTCCCTCAATCAGACCAAACCAAAGCACTCTCATCTCCTGTACTCAGATACTGATTTCCAGAAATCTCTTTTTCTTAAAGAACCTGCTGTTTGAAATAGCTGGCAGGACCTAGAGCTACAACGGGCAAGGAGAGAATGCAAAGGAGCACACACAAAGATGACAACTGTTCTGGCTTCTCTCCTTCCCATATTTCAGTAGCAAGGTAACTGCTCTACCTGCATGCGGCAGGTAGTAATGACAAGCACCACTACAGATGACATCCTCAACCCTGCTTGCTCCAATTATGCAAGCAGGAGCATACTAATTTGTATTTAAGTACAGCCCTTGCATTCACACAGTTCACTAATGGGGAACAACAGCAGCTGGTCAGTTTATAGCAGTCAGAAAGTGGCACCAGAAGGACCCGTGACTGTTAGCTAGGTAGAGAAGAGCGGGATGCCCATCCTGCTTTCTCTTCTTCTCCAATCTGCCAGATTGCACAACTGTGTGATTAACCTTTAGTCCAGTGATCATCAGGTCTTTCAACATCAGAATGAACAGAAAATCCTGTGTCCAGATGTTATTGTGGTAAGTGCAATGTGCATGTACTAGGCTTAGATAAAATTACAAAGAATAGTTGCTACTTTTCCTTTATCATATGTTAAAACATAAAAAGCAAATATAACACATTCCATAACCTTAAAAACTTCCATAAAGCGACATGCTTGCATCTCAGAGAACTGCCAGAAAGCCTGCAGCCCACCGGGTTTCAGCAGAGAGGCTTGCTAGCCAGCCCTTCTGTACAGGAGTGGGAGTATAAACTGGCAGATGTAGCTGGCACTGAGCGTTCAGGGTGCTAGTCCCAATCCTACTGTGAGCACATTAAGCAAGTCATTTTACCTTTCTGTCTCAATTTCTTTATCTGTGAAATGGAAACGCTGATACTTAAGTAGAGGAATTCGAATGAAATTCAGGCAGGCTCTAAAATGCAACAGCTCTGATTGTCAGAGGCCTGAGACAGCCCAAAATAGCTGCAAGAATATTTTACCTACACCCTTATTAGACTCTAGTTATTCCCAGAGGTGAGAGATACTGACAACCCAGTATCTCCTGCAGGTTTAATCCAACACAGAGGGAACTGAAGTCAGCCAAGGCCAGGCTGTCACCATCAGCGACCTAAGCCATTCTCCTCACAATTTAATATTAATTTTAAGAATGACTGAGTATTTGCCCCAAACAATTTTAGCGGGTGTGCTTTTTCAAAAGCTCACCACTCAAACAGCGAGGAAACCAAAAATTAATTCACAATCTTATTCTAGTCATAAGCGAGTTCATCCCCTGCTTTTCTTGTGCCAACACTGTTCTTCAGATTAAACAGCCCTTTTCCCTTCCTGTTCTTTTTTGGCTCAGTGTATTTACAGAATTCAACTGCATCCCTTCTGTTTCTTGATGTTAGCAGGCTGAACAAACCTAGCTTCTGCTGAGTCCCTGTTCCTACTGTGGGCTCAGTCTGTATCCAGAGAGGCAGAGGTGCAGAAGAACTGACCCTGCCTTTCTCCCATTATAACCCTGGTACTTACTAAGTTGTTGGTTTTTTTTTTCCCCCGGGAGCATATGGTGGGTGGCAGCCTTGATTCAAGAGTAAACCAGTATATGAAACAGGACATCACAGACATGCAGCATCCTTTATAGAGTACACTACTGTGCATTATTATTTCCATTGCAAAAGAGGCAGCCAGAATGCAGACAGCATTTCTCCTTGCATAAAACAATACCATGGTACAGGACTTGAGCACGCAGGAGCTGCAAAATCCCAGCCAGGCCAAAGATTCTGCATGAGGTTCATGCTGTGGAAACAGAGGCAAACTCAACAAGGGTTCAAGTGCTGGGTGAGAAGCCTAGATCAGGTATGTCAAGGACTTGAGGGATACATTTCCTAGGACAGATTACCTTTAGACATTAAAATGGAGGGAGGTCAAGGGAAGAAGAAACAGTAAATGCTGAGTTTAGGTATTAGATCATGTAGAAAAAGAGGGGAAACCCACAAAGTACGTGCCTGCCTGCTGGATGTACCTGAAGGTACTACCACATTTCATCAACTCCAAAGTTCTCAGCTCCAGGCTTGCCCTCTCCCCCGTGGCTATGCCAGTTACATCCCACAACATCTGCCACTGTGTTAATGACAGCAGCCACAGCAGGCAATAAGCCCCCCCACACCTGCGCAGCTCTGGGAAGCAGCTGGCAAGTTCCCTCACCCACCCACAAGCTCTACATCTGCACCCATCCATTCCTCCAGCAAAGGCTTGACCCCAGCCGCAGTATAACCACCCCTCCTGATTTTCAGCTCCTTCTTTCCACCCTCTTTAGGTGAGGCTCATGGTGCCTCTCTACTCCCAGGAATTCAAGCCTCACTGCATCATGTCGCTAACAATTAAGGCATACAAACTGCAAGACAAGTACTTTCTTCACAGAGGTCTTGCTGCACCAGCTGACTCTCTCAGGTGACCAGCTTCTCTAGGGTATCAGAAAAGGATGTTTGAGCATCCCAGGCAGGCAATTATAGGATGACTAGTCCATGTTAAAAAAATTTCTTCCTCATCTTGTCAGATGCTGCTTGCCTTAAGCCCTGAAGCTCTAAGATATATTGATCACCATCTCCTTTTATCCTGCACAACAGAGCTCTGTTTATTCTCAAATTCCTTGGCCATCCCTAATCCAGCTCACTTGACAACCTGAGTGATCTCTGGTGGCACTGGCTTCTGCTGCCCTAGTTAGAAGAAGTGTGGTTATGTATTTCTCTATTTCAAGCAACTGCCATTTTGTCAAAAAAAAAGGACAGAAAATTGGATGTAGTAGCCTCTGCTCCATGCCAGAGTTCATCTGATGCATGTGTGTGCACATGCCAGCAACCCCTGCAACAGGTAAGGCTTTGCTGATCCTCAGAATTTCTAGAAAAATCCCATCCAAGTTTCTTGAGGTATGCCAGATACTACTGAAGGGAGTGGCAGGGGCAACAAAAAGACTGATCCTAACAAGCAGAGGGCAGTTTATACTTTTTTTCACCTATGCTATGACCACTTTTATTTAGGGAGTTCAGAGAAGGAAGTTATCTAGAAGCACCTCAGTTTATACCTTCCACAAGAGAAGGTTAGGTATCACCAGAATACACTGCTCACTACTACCCTGAGCTTCACATTTTCCAACAGCAACAAGCCAAAAGAATATTCTTCTGGAGAAGGATTGGGGTGGAGTTTTCTTACTAATCTCACAACGTAAACACACATGCTTGGGTTTCAATTTCCAACCCTTTTTTCATCAAGCCAAAGTAAGACTGTAATTAATAATCTCCCATGCACACAGAATGATTCACACAGTGCTGTTCTGTGCCAATCGCCACTTTGCTTACCTTTGAGATGCTCTTCCACATACAGCAGTATCAGGCTGGAAGTACCCTGCTGGAAGTCTTTCCTCCAGCTCCAGGGATGCAGTTGTGTTCATTACTTCACCTAGACATTCACACATTCAGACCACTCTGACAGTCCTGCTTGACCGCCTGTGTAACACAGGCCAGGAGATTTCATGTAGTGCTTCCTGAAGCAGCCCATAGCTTGTCTGGGCATCTTTTAAAAAAAGCCAGTCTCAAAGTTCAAAATCTCCCCCCAATCTACCATGGCTTTCACAGGATGCAGCAATCAGTATTATTCCAGTTCAGTGCATACTATTGATTTATACAATAGTATGATAAGATTGTCAATGCTTTCTACTCCAATCTTCATGCATTCTCACACTTTTTAATTTTTTGAGGGAAAGGAAAGGAAAAAAGCAAAAATTGCTGCTAGTTATTGAGCTGAGGGTTTCAGTACAAAGACCTCTCTCTTTTCCTCTGCTGATTGCAGTTAATCAAGAACCCAGCAGGATGAGTGACCAGTCCAAAGTGTTTCCTCCCCACAGAAGCAACAGCACACATACTGCAAGGTTGGGGTCTTACCCTACCAGGAAGGCATCACAAGTGGGGTTCCTCCATCCTGTAGCTGCTCTGTTTGCCCCTTGTGAGGCAGATCCAAGGCTTCTGGTCCCACAGCAGCGACTGGGAAAACCTCTTTTCATTTTTCCAGCTTGAAAGCTGATGGTTTAACACCAGTCTTTGTGCTCTGCCCTTCAATCCAGCTTCAGACTTGCAAGACCACACTGCCTCTCACCTGGGAGCAGCCCTCTTTGCGTTATGGATTCCTGCAAATGCTTTTGTCACCGTCTTTGCCTCACCAGGCAGGAACCTCTGTAAAGCATCTTCTCTTTCTGCACCATCTGCTGAGGAAGGAGACCATCTCCAGCTATAGCTTAGTTGTTGAAGACAGGTCTCAGCAGTTGCATTAGAGGCTTACAACAGAAACAGGCAGAGGAGCAAAAAAACCTTGTTAAGGGGGCAGGTCCTGGCTTTTTGTAGCTGCGCTTAGGACACATCTGCTCCTTCCCTTCTCTCATCATCCCCTGAGTACCTCCACCTGCCACTCCACCCTAAGCACAGGTGGAGCTCTTCAGAGTTACCCAACACCACTGCCCAGAGCTGCCACCCCACTCTGCCTCCTCTAAAGCCCCAGTCAGGGTTGCAGCTGTGACCTTCCCTCCACAGGTGGAGGAGGCGAAGCAGGGGAAGGTAGTGAGAGTTCCTTTGCTTTAACGACTGAGTGCCCTAGCAAATACAAGGTTCTCCAAAGTCCCAGTTAGGTGCTTTATAAAGAAAGCTGCCTTGCTTTGCCAAGCAGACCTTCAGTCACCCTGACTGGCCATTTCTATTTTGTTGCCTTCCTTAGACTATGCTGCCTCGTTGCTGTCTGTTTAGACCACAGGGGTGGGAAAAAAGTCACCTCTTGTCACAGGAGCATGCAGTGGATAACATGAAGGAGCCTCAACCTCAGCATGGCTGTGACCAGCAGTCAGAGCAGGACACATCCACAGCATCAGTGGATGTATTTCAAAGCTGAAGATCCCTCAGCACAACACAGAGGATGATACAGCTGAAAGAGGGAAGATATGTGCACCTGACATAGGATGCTCACCCCTTTGGAGTCAGCAGTGAGAATTACTTCCAGAAGGCAATTCAGTGTCTCTCTGCATTGACCATACAGCGAATTAAGACAGCCTGTCCTTTTAGCACAGACTAATCTCACTTAGATGCTTTGAATTAGGCAGTGTGAATGCAGCTTCTTCTTTCTTTCCCTCCCTCAGTAATTTCTTAGTGCCACTTAACTGCTACAGAAATCACACAGAAAGTTGGGTAGAGAGAGTGCATTGGAGTCACTGCCATCTGCCTGAGTATACAGCTGAGGATATTAATAATAATTTCTTCCATTGGAGCTTGGAAAAAAAAAAAAGAAAAAGAAAAAAAACCCAAGTGTTTTGTAGCTTCCTGTTTGAATTAATCTCCTCTGACAACTGCTGATTTGGGTTTGTGATTCGATCCTCCATATGTCTAGCTCTATTGGTCAATTAAGTGCAGGGGGCAATTGGGAGAAGCAGTGATGCTCAGACTGATTATAAGAGGAAGCATCATGCAGTACTTAGGACATGCAAAGCTGGCTGGCACACTCAGCATTCACATAGCCAAGCTGAGCATGAGGTAGCTGCTGCTGCTGCTTTTCAGGTCAAGGAGATTCTCCCTAGCTCCTAAAGAGACAAGATGCAGCTGCCTGACTGTTGACCATTTGTGAGCAAGGGACACAGTTGCAGGGAGGGAGCGAGCAAACAGTCACAAGGAATTGTGGAGAGCAGAGGATCAAATGGTAAATAAAAGACTGCAGAAACAGGAATAGCTTCTTCCATTACCCTTTGCTGTAGACAGAAAATACAATATAAGTCAGAGAGGTTAGTTGTAGGAACCAGCAGAGAAAATAAGAATCAGCTTAGAATAATTCCCTGCTAGTACATATAAGGGAAAATAAATGGAAACCAGGATGTTAAAAGAGAGGTAGATTTGGAAATCGTTAATGGTCAAATAAGGGCAGTAGGAGACAATGGACAGCTCTGCAATGCTCTACAGCATCAGCAGGGGAAAAAAAAAAGTTAACATAATGCTTTGCTTCATCTGCAGAGAAATCATGTCAGAAAGTGAGGAGGTGCTGGCCCTCCGTGCAGATCTGGCAGGACAGCACCTGGAATATTGCCCTCAATTCTGGGCAACATGCATTTACAAAAGCTGTTGATGAGAGCAGGGAATACAGAGAAGAGCAGCAGTAAAAAAAAATAAAAAATGATTAAGGGTCTGAAAGCACTGACATATGAGAAGAGATTAAAATAATTAAATATGTATTGCTTGGCAAGGGGTAAGATTAACCATCTACAAGTGTGTAAATACCAAGAAGGTAGATGAATTGTATTAAGGGGTATAAATATAAGTGTAATAGAGCAAAAGTAAATACAGGCTCAATATTAAAAAAAAAAAAAAGGAAAATAAAATAATCCATAGCCCTGAGTTTTTTTTAAACTCTCCTTGAAAAGGTGAGGCTTATTGCTTTCAGCATCTGTAGTGGCATGGAGAGAATACAGTTGGTGTTATGCCTCAGTGGCAAGTCTCCACAGAAATAAACCCAGAGAAGAGGGAAACACCTCAGGAGTCACCCATAATTCGGAGCAGTCCAAACTGGCCTGCAGACAGCTTAGCAGAAGCCAACAAGGCTGTGGCAGACCTACAGGCCAGCTGCTGTGCCAGAAAGTAGCACAGAAAGGGAAGGGAGACCAAGCTCTGTCTTCAAAGGGCACCCAAATACCACTTTTCTTGGGCACAGGAATTGGGGTTAGCATCTGACCACCTTCTCTCCTTCCTACACCTACTTCTTCCATTTCCACCAGCCCTGCTGTAGAAGGCCAGCAGTACAGCCCCACGTCAGAGAGCCATCAGCAGAGGGGGTGTTCTGCAGTGCCGTGAAAAGCGCTGCTGGCACTGCTGCAGCAAGCTCGCCAAAATTGGCCTTGTCACTTTAAATACATTAGACAATAAATCATCCCTCTGAGACATCCCCAAAGGAAAAACAGGGGAAAAAAATAGCACTTAAAAGCCCTTTTCTATTACAAAGCCTCTGGGGAGCTTTTAAACTTGGAGAGTTTTTTAAGTGAATTTTATGCTTTTTTTTCCCCTTTGCCTGCCTTTATTATCAGTCACTAACATTAGCCTTGCCTTCCCATGACCAAACTCTCACTCAGACTCCTTTTTTTTTTGCTTCACTCAAGTTTTTCCCCCTTTTCTCTCACACCCTTACGTGTACACACACAAACACCTGTAATGTCCACAAAATGACCTCTTTCCCATTCAGCATCTCCCTTTAAGTAGAAATTTTTATTTGCCAGCATTTTTTTCCTCTGTATCACTCTCCCCTTCTCTTCATCTCCATTCACTTTTCCCCCTTCCTCTGTACTCTCCCCTCTCATCTGTCATTCTCCATGTCTAGTTGTACTGGAACAACTTCAGAACCATTTCCCTGCTTTCTGGAGGACTATGTAAATTTTACACTTTGAACCTATTTTTCCAAAGCACTCTGCTAGGTTTCCTTCCCTACAGAGCATATTCGTTCACCCTTGCCTTAGGAATCTGACCTAGAAGAGCAGTATTTGCTCCTTCCATTACAGCTCTCCAATGCCAGCTTTTCCTGATTGGTATAAAAAATAGTTTCCTCCATTTTCTAGTGCTTTGCTTAGGAAGTCAAGTGGGCTATGAAACCAGATGTCCCATGCAGTGCTTGAACTGTTCTCCATCCTATTGCCTTCCCTCCCCCCCTAAAAACTTTAAAACCTTGAGGATTAAGTCCAGTCTGGCTGTATGCCTTTCCAGAGCTGTGTGGGAGAAGTGGGTAGCGTTTTCCAGTTAAACACAAGGAATTTAGATCTTCAGTCATGTGTGTGTGTACTGTGTCAGAGCAGAAAGAGGGACTGGAAGGTGATTGAGGGCAAATTTCAGGAAGCTGCAGCTCTGAGGAAGAACCTGATGATTTTCCATAGGCACCATGACAGGAACCAAAATACACCTGTCATCATCCAGCTATCATAAGCTAACATAAAGTAACACCATGGCTGACCTAGCAGAGTCCTGCACAGAAACTATGGATTAATTTTATTGTGTTGCACCTAGGATTGTTACCCAACCAATTTCCCACCCATCTAGACAGTTACTCTATGCCATGTAGAAGACCCTGTCAGAGGGCAGTGTGAAGCACATTGGCACAGGCAGCAGCAACTACTCCAACTGACTGTTCTTTGGTTTTATTTTTGTTCCTACAGGTGACCTTGTGATCTACAGTTGCTGCCACCTGAATGCCAACATTGCCATGGTCAGAAATGTGACTTCTAGAGAAGTACTATATAATCCAGTAGAAGATAGCAGGCTGACTAATAATTAAGTTAACCATCTTTGTCACTGGAGTCAACCCAGTAAGGCTGTCTAAACAGCACAAAAGATGGTATTTTTTATCACAAGGGACAGCAAGACAATTGGGGCAGCAGAAACAAACTTACTTGGCAGCTCTGTGTTTTGCATAGAGCATGTTGGATTTACCCTGGATAGGAGATGAATTGAAATGGAGCAGGAATCACAAGACTTAGTGGGCACCAAATGATAAATTAGACAGGCTGAAGCATGGAGCAGAAATAAAGAAAAAGGAGATGGAAAGAGAAATGAAACCCATTACTTTGACATCTTGTGGCTTCCTGGTCAATACTGATGCTTAGAAGCTGATGGGCATCCTCCTCACCTCTAGCTCATGCCTCCTGCTCCTCTCCAAACCCTTCCCAGCTACAGCCTGAGTGACCAATTATCAGACAAAGAAAGGGTGCAGGACACAAAACCATGGAGGACTAAAGCCTGCGTGAAAGAAAACTCTATGTCCTGGGCATTTGTCCAGGAAAGTGGGAGGTGGGGATGGAAATGAAAGGTCTATGTTCTCCCTAATCATTTCCGCCACAATAAGGGAGAGAGTGCGACATACACCAGTGGATTGCAGCCATTAGCAATGAACCACTGGTGTCTGGCAAATTGTAAATTAGAGAGCCAGAGTGAGAAGAAAGAAAATCAAAGGGGGGACGAGGTCGTGTTTTATTTCACTTGTAGCGCTTTTCAAATTCAGCCCTAACCAAACCTGATTAAAGTAAATCCCTTTTTTACGGCCTGTGGAGTCTATAAGATTATGGTGTTAATGGAAGTGTGATTCGATCCGTCAGTAATGGTGCATGTCGGGGCCCAGGCGCCTCAGACAAGTCCATTTTTTAAGACGTATTTATTGTGGGTTTTTTTCCCCCCTCTCCTTTCTGTTCTCTGCATTGCAGGGTTTAATTGAACAGTTTAAAGTGATTCTTCTTCAAGGCCCATTAATTGATTTTATTTGTGTATTCTCCAGGGGTCAAGGGGAAAATATATAATAAAACATAAGCTCCGGGTCTGAGTTTGTCACAGTACCCACCTTTCCACAAACATAAAGCACA
Organism: Chloroceryle aenea; assembly: GCA_013399075.1. Lineage (NCBI taxonomy): Eukaryota > Metazoa > Chordata > Aves > Coraciiformes > Cerylidae > Chloroceryle > Chloroceryle aenea. Next base: position 83,854 of record VWZY01000518.1, read on the forward strand.
TTTCAGTTTTAGGATTTCTTCTCTTCCCACCCTTATTCCCTGCCACTAGCACACTCAGATAAAAGCTTCTCTGCATTTCCCTTTTCCACCGTTTATCTCTAAAATTTGCCACTGTAACTGTGAGCACAAGGCAGCAATCTCCCTCTCTTTCTTTTCCTTCACAACAAATGCCACATAAGTTTAAAATGCCACTTTGTGTTTAGGGACTTCAAATGACTTCCCCTGCCCCAAGCTGAGCAAAGGAGAGGGCACTGGGTTACACATATTTGTAAACTGGTGGTCCTCAGCTCAGGTCAGTTCCTCTAAAACCTGGGGAGATTTTCATGAGCTTCTTAGAAAACAATTCCCAAACTGTCTGCCTCTTTCATACCACTAGCCCAAGAGGGCACATGAACCTCTTTGTGACAGCCAAAAGCTGCTTCTTTCTGCCACTGGGTCTGTAGGGGGACACCGTTTCCTTCTCAGCCTCCCCTGACACTCAGCATAAGGTAACCAGCTGCTCCGAATAAATATATATCGAGCTGGCTTCATTTACTTCAGATACTCTAATGACATTTGTTTCCTTCAGCTCCCTAAAGCTGTCCCCAAAGACATTTTTTTTTTCTGATTCACCTTGCTGAAGCCCTAACTGTCCTCTTTCATGCTGTTCTGCAGAAGTACTTTTCTTTTAATAGAGTTTTCAAAACACAAGAGGTTTCTTTTTATTATTATTTTTAAATCCCAAAATGCACCAGGGAAAGTTTTTATCCTCCCACTCACTTCACTCAGATCCTTTCCACAAACTGTCTCTAAATTAATGCAAGGTGAAAGACACTTTCCTTTGCATGCTCTGACTGACATGGTCTGGGTGAGAGATCACCACCACAGCTAGTGCAGTTTTTTAGGGGTGCAGCTTTCCCAACTGGCTTCACACAATCCGGAGTTTGTTTAGAACTTCAGCATCACTTAGCATACCGGATGGGACCAGAAACCTTCTACCAGTAGACCTCTGCTGCTGCCTGCTGCTGGCTGCAGACAAAAAAAAATATTAAACCTCTTCTATACTACAGCTGATGGCAAAGTTACAGAGGCAGAATGTAATTACCCAAGAGTGGAAGTTTGCCTTACTCCCTTTACTCTTATGACAAGTTCTATAGCATCTTTAAGCAGGCAGAATTTCAGATTTAAGTCTGAAATCATGGCAAGGGAACATTTGCTAATGTGCAGGGGAAGAGGTTACAGTAAAGACAAAAGAAGAGCTCCCCTCTGCACACCCATCAGGATTCCTAGCTCTAAGCTAAGCTTTCTATGGAAGGCTCAAGGTACAAATCCCAATCAAGTTATGCCTATACTTAAGTCCTAAACTGTCCAGAAGAAAATCTACATACCAGGAGATGCACTCAGACTCATGGCATTGCTCCCCATTGTCCCTGGAGCAGAGCTTCCCAGGCTGACAGTTCTTTGGTGAGCATGTAATTGGTCTTTGAGCAAGACATGGGGACATCATTGTGAGATGAACATGCTCACCCGATTACTTCTAGGAAATGCGTACCAAAACTTTTCCTCCAGCTATCCTCATCTTCTGGCTCTAGTTTTTCAAGTGCATTTGTTACCACCACTGCCTCGTCCTTTCAGTTATGCCACTACCTTCTTCCCTGCTCTGCTAAGGTATGATCTGCTGAGATACCTCTGGTGCTCCTCCTGAATACAATCTAGCCTCTGATAAACAGCAAAACGGGGCCATCTCTTTTTCTTAAAGGTTAGCAAGGCAGTATCCTTGTAACAGAAGCTCTCTACATGTTCAAGTACGATGATTTTTGGAATTAGGAGAAGTAGTTCTCTTGGGAAGTCTGACCAGATGTGATCTAGGACTACACCATTATCTCGCATCGCTAGTGTAATAGCTGAATTTCCAGGTTGCAGACAGAGCTCCATCCTGTACCTCTCAACCCCGGACAATGATCTTCTAACCTTCCAGTTACAGCCACACTTTGTCAAGCAAGATTAAAATTAATTTTCGACTGTGAATACCCATGCAAATATACACCCCACGTTCTCATGTCAGGGTTGTATATCCTACAAGTCCATTATCACCTGAATTCAAAGAATACATCTCCTTCTCGAGGTCTTTCATCTTGATCCATCTTAGTGTCTCTAAGCAGGGTTTTTACCCTTTGTGTTTCAGCTATAATTTCATTTCAACATAACCTTGACCTGCCTATGTTACTGGAGCAAAAGATCTCCTCCATCTAATTGTCCACCCTCCCCCATATACATATGAAACTCGGTGTCCTCCCTTAGCTAATACAATACAAAGGAATCAATCTGTCAGGCACACATACCCGTGCAGCCTCAGCAAATTAACCTTGCAGAGTAATTAGGGCAAGCACCATGGTGTTGGTATCATGGCCTCATTTTGCTGCTCTAAGCATTAAAAAACTACCACAGCACAGCAACCAGTTAAAATCAATAGCCTACTGTGTTCATAAGAATAAAGCTAACCAAGTTCTTCCTCGCTCCTGTGTTGGGCCGTGTGTGCGGAGGAGTATGGAAGCGCTTGTTGTTACAGCTTGGATGGAGACCAGGCTTGAAGAGCAGCTTCTCTTCAGTAGAGACAAGAGGCTCTCAGAGGCTCAGGCAGAGGACAGATCTACTGGACAAGATCCTAAGACATTGCCAAACTTGCCAGGACTTTCATGGAAGTCAGACAGTTTCTGTTTGCATTGCACAATTGGCAGAGCCTGTCACAACATTGCAAAAGCCAGCTGCTGCTTTCTGCTCAGAGCTAATTCCACCTGATTTATTTAATACTGTAATGAATATAATCCTTTCTTGCCACCCCCCTCCACACTCACTCAGCCAACAGTTGGAGAGAGCAAATGCTGCAGACAAACCTGCACAAGCAGGTGGTGTGGAGTGCCTTGGTTCTTCCAGTAAGTGAGCAGCTCAGCGATTTGCTCCAGAGAGCAAAGCAGGATGAGTGCCAGGGGAGCACAGCTACACACACACCTTTCCTCACACCTAAGAGTGGCTGGCAGACATGGAGAGATGGCAAATGCACAGACAACCAGGTGTGACCACAAGTGAAGGACAGATTCATGTTGCAAAGGTTTGGAGAGGTGCAAGGTGGTGAAAAGGGAAGATAAGAATTAGGGCAAAATAAAGCCAAATTGTTTGACTTAAGGAGAAATTATGGCAGAGCTGGTAGGTAAGGACACAAGGTCTAGGGACAGAGTTGCTGAAGAGAATGAGGAAGATCTTCTGGCAGGTCTCAAACTTCTTCCCACTGTGAGAAAATGAAAGCCAAGCCCCCTGTAATCCAACAGTGGCTGAGCAAGGTGTAGCAGCATCTGAAAATCAAAAAGCCCTGGAAGGACAGTAATTGTCTGAAAAAAAATGGTAATTATTTAGCTTTTAGGCTTCTGGCCTGAAAAAGTGCAAGCAGGTACTGCCAACAAGAGAATGAGTTCTGCAGGACAAAGATGGCTTCAAGTGCTGGACCAAAGATGGAGCTTTTGGAAGGATAAATCAGACTGTGGTAATGAGCAACAGTGCCAACTGCGGCTACGGAAAGAAGCAAAAGTGACAGGAAGAGGAAATACTGCTCCCCTCCACACAGCATCTAGGAAGGGAGGCAAGAAAGGAAAGAAGGCAGGGAAGGAAGGAAGGCAGAGAGGCAGGGAGGAAGGCAGGCAGCCTGATACTCCTAGTAACTTTTGCTGGGGCAAGACCAAAAGAAGACATGAAGCTTAGCCTTTCCTTCAACAGCAGAATCAATACTGGTTTCAAATTGGGCTTTATAATCATGTTCAGTTGGGACTCTGACAGGATGCTCGAAGAATGAGATGGCATTCAGGAGAGCTGCTTTAGTGTCACAGCTGTAGGGAAAAGACACAAAAGATGAGAAAGGAGTCTGGGAACTACTGAGAGACAGTGATGTTTATCTAACAAAGGACAGGCCAGACACAGAGAACCAAGAACTCTTAGGATACGGAGGGAGAATGCTGTTCCTTAGAAATGAAGTGTCACAAGTATTTGCTGGCACTGGAAACGTTTCGTTTGTTGTTCCCACAGTGGAAACACTTGGTTACCCCCAGACAATTTGTGTCCTTAAGTTTTATGCCAAATTCTGCTAACTGCCCTGATTTCAGATCCCATGTCAATTGAGAAGTTGCAGAAGGTCATTGCAGTTGGTCAGAGAATCTACCCTGTAATACACAATCATCATTTTCCATTTGTAAAGTGTTTAGGGAGATACTTTCATGAAAGCAATCTGTACCCAAAAATGCACAAAAAATAAATCTCTTTGTTTTAGATTGTGTCACATACTATTAGAGTTGGAAGTAGTTGGTCAAATCCAAACATTTCTTTTCCTGCCCATCTCAACTGGGTGTTTTCCAGAACTCAGAATATTTAATCTGCAACACATCCAACAGAAGCTGCACATAAGAACTATCACTGATGCAAGAGCCATGACACTGAAGGTACACTATCATCCAGATGAGCTGCCACCTGGAGTGGACAGATGGAGATGAAGGGAAGGAGGGAAAAAAGCCAGCTGAGTGAATGGTTTCATTAAGCTGCAAGGAGGAAGGAAAGCAGAAACAAGAATGAAGAGTCTTTAAACAGTAGCAACAAGTCATTGTACTTGTATTGCAAGGTGGAAACAAGGACCTCTGCCCCACACTGATGGAAGGTTTTTCTGGTCTCCAACCAAGAAAGAAATGATGGTGTAGTAACACCCTAACTTTTCTCCCTGATCCTTCAGAAGGGCTTAGGGAAAGACACGCTCCCTCTCACACCAGCCCATCCCTTACAAAAGACACAGAGGACTCTGGGACAAGTCTTCAGAGAATTAGTTTAGATCCTCAGCCAGGGCAGAGAGGCTCAATAAAACTGCTAGTCTCTCATATTAAAACCAAGTCTTTGGGTATTAATCCCAGGCTCTCGGTGACCTGGAACACCAGCTATGCTAACAACAAACTTAAAGTCACAAAGACGACCAAGTGTGAAACCAGATTTAGAGATTTAGCAGCTATTCTCAGCAGTCTCCTGTTTAGGCAAAATGCGTCAAAGGCATTTGGAAACTACTGAGAGGTGCTCTGAAATGGTAGCTGATTTCATGGCTGACAATGAAAAGCAGAGCAAGGGGCTTATCTCTGAGATAGGAGTGAGTAGAAGGAAAACTGCCATCAGCTATGAGAAATCTGACTTCCTCACTTGCCCGACACTGAAAACATCGCTCCCTGTGCCGTGGCACCTGCCCCATCCTCCTACAGAAAACACAATTTCAGAGGAAGGAGGGAAGGAATTTGAAGAGGTGAAGAAAGCAGAGCTTGAGGACCATAATCAGGGATCCCAATGCTCGCAGGAGCTCTGACTACCCTCCCTCTTCCTCTGTCCATTACGGCTCATGTAATGACCAGAGGAAGCAGATTTCCTATACTTGGGTCTGCTGCCACTCTGAGTTTGCAGCAGACATTTTGTAATCAGAGAGCCTGTCAGGAGAGACAAGAGCCTTTAGCAGAAAAGAGGAGTTAATTCCGTAACAAGGGATTTAAAATCTTTGCAAAGGGGAACAATAAAAGAAACAATTACGGAGTTTAACCACTGCTGCTGGCATGGGGTTGAATGTCATTTGTCCTTAGCTACACTGATAGAGTTAAACAGCGCACACTCATGGCTGAGGTTTTGGTTTGCTGGTGATTTTGGAATGTCAGCAAAAGTTTTGTTTCAAACTAAACCAAATAATTTTTTCTATTTCAAGCATTTAATTAAAAATGATTAGAGGTTTTATTTTAAAGAAAAGTTGCTTCCAATTGACACAAACCCAAGAATTAATTTTTTTTTTGAAAATGGGAAAATGGAGCATTTTGATTTTGGAGGAATTTGGGGATACTACTTTGAGAGCTGCTGAAATAGACACAAAAGCTGCCATGTAGTCAGCATTTATTACCCTACTTTATTCTGTATGCATTCAGATACAAACCCAGCTGAGACCGTAACAGTCCATTTTCACAAAGCAGACTTAAGGCCGGTGTTTATTTTGCCTTTCATGCACATTTCTAAAGGCATATTTATTAAGCAGACGCGTGACAAACAACTTCTTGACCTGAAGAATCTACAGCTGCCTGGAGGAGGTAGACTTTCCCCTGCTCTTGCTCCAAGCATTTACTAGCAGTTTGGCATTACAAGGATTAAACTGTAGCATTTCTGCTATAACCTGCTACAGGGAGCAACTCAGGACCGCTCTGCCTCCCCAGGTGGTATTAGGGAAACAACCCAAGGACTGTGGCTTTCATAGAGGGAACTGACAACCAATTTCATGTAAAGATGTATGGCAGGAACCATCTCAAGCAGTTTGGGACTTCCATCTACACACAGAGCTGTTACTGCTTTGTCCCTTGTCAAAGCCCTGCAGAGGTAGGGCAGCAGAGATTTACAATACAGCTAAACTGCAACATTACATCCACACATCTGACCGCAACTTTCTTGCCATTTTTCTTACTCCCCAAAAGAGAAATTCAAGCAGAAATTACTTGAATTTCAGTCTAAGGAATTTGATTGGATGAGGTTGTTCCTAGATATGCCGTACAAGCATTTCTCCAATCTCAGTCTAAACAAAAAGAGTAGTGGTTTGAAAAGAGTTCACCTGAAATTAGACATATAACTCAGAGAGATTAATTTCGGAAGTGTTGCATACTCACAGCTACTGACCCTGGTAGTATCATTCAGGTGTAAATGCAACAGGAATTATAAGGCAGGCAGAGGATCCAGCAGGACAGTTATGCAAGACTTTAACATAGCCCTTCAAGGAACAATAGAGATGCCTTAGTACGTAAAATAATAGGGGATGAGTTTTGAATCAGTCAGTGCTGGCACCTCAGAAATTCAGAATAGAAAAAATTATGTATTATAATTTGGTTGGTCTTCATAAAACCAAACAACCTAACCAGAACACGTCCATTTTTAGAGCTTAAAACCACCTCTGTGTAAAGAGAAATTTTTTGTCATTATAATTTTTTATGGGAACTGCTAAAGAAGGCCAGGGAAAGTAATTTTGTTAAAACTTTGCCAGCACATTTACAGAGACTACTGGAAATGAGACAACCTGTTTGGAGCCATCAAAATTGGATGGTCTGGGTGGGATAGATCTGCCCAGTGGCTCAGCTCCTTCTGGCTGTCCACTGCTGAGAACAAGGTGAACAATGACTAGCAAGGCATGCTCCGTCCCGAGCTGAGTGCTATGCACCCTGTGTGGGCACAGCCAAGCTCCTACCACCATAAATTCCTCTTGCTAACACCTCCATGTGATCTACAAAACAGGACCTGAAACCCCATCTTACCCTGCATTCATAAGAAGCAGAAGAAGCAGCAGCTAGTAACCCAGACTGTAAACCAAAGATGCCTATTCAGAGATGAAAATACCGTGACAACTGCCAAGTGAAGAGCACATTTCTTCCTGCGTAGTATGGGGGCTAGCCTGCCAAAAACACAGTATTGGCCTAGACAGCTTCTGATTCAAACACATTTGGAAATGCCTGTGTTTGTCAGGGAAAAGTATCCTTTTGACTGATATATTTGGCTTTGCCCCATTCTTCTTTGTTTGAAGATGAATCCCTTGTAAATAATTTAAGCGCATCCCTGACTGGCTGTTATTGTCCTAAGGTCTTCCTCCCATCAGTATTCTCCAAGAGGGAGCATGCTTCTTTCCTCCCATAATGTACTAACTTTTTCATTGCTTCTTTATGCTCACTTCTCACCAATCTAAATAATGGATCAATTGAGGTTTTATTCCTTGCTTTAATTAGGTCTTGAATTTTGAGAGTATTTCACTGTAATTACTTCATTAAATGTGAACTGAAAAGAAAAAAACCTCCAAAACAAACAAAGTTGTACTTGTGCTTTTTTTATCAGTTTTTTTTTTCATGATACATAAAGTCAGACTCAAAATTTTAAATAGGTATGGACTTTTTCTCTCAGTTCCACATACAGGAAAATACTGACAGCCTAGGCTCACTGTTTCAAGCCAGCAGAGAGGCAGAATGAGTGGGACAGAAGGTCACAATACAGCTCAACTCAGTCAGTCAGTCACTGACTTACAGTGGTCTCGGGATACTAATAATTCTGTTACTATACACACACCTAACTTGCATGCAATTATCCATACCCTTGATGGAGGTCCAGATAATATGTTATGCAGATACCTAAATTACACCTTCCTTGTCTTTGAGTGTAAACAAGATGGTGTAAAACCTGTATTGCAGCTTCCTACCAAGTTCACACCAGGGTAATTCCTCACTGACTAACTCCCCAGGTTTTTAACCACTTCTCCACCAGCTGACAACTGTGTGATACCCAAGGCAAAATGGAGCATGAAATCGTGAAACTCATATTGATGGAGAGGTGAGAGGGGAAGAGAGGGTGCAGGGAAGTGGGCAACAGGCTGAAACTAGAGTAGCAGCATCTTCCAGCTTTGGAAATCCAGGGTCGGTTAAGTCAGCAGAAGTTTTAATATCAAATTAAGAGTTCCCAAATGGAGAACATCTGGTTCCTCACATTTTGTTAAATACTCCTTGATTATTTTTTATATCAGAGGGAGGGAAGAGAGGAAAGAGGGCATGATAAAGAGGGGAGATTGAGTCTGCTTTTCCTGCACTAAAATTTGACTCAAATTCTGAAATGGAAGACCTTAAGATTGCAATAATTCTAATGTTAAAATTCAGAGCAGAAATGTGCATCTTCCAGATACTCTCGTAACAGATTCTGTATAAAAGAAGTCAAGAGCAAGATTTGTTAAGAGGGCTGCTATGTAGGGAATTTTGAGACCATAAAAGTACCCCTTACAATAGTTCCTTCTCCCCATTCCCCCAAGATTTCTAACTTGGACAAGAACAGAGATGCAACCAGGAAAACATAAATCTAACACACCCAGACTGTTTTAGTTCTGGATTTGTACAGCCCCTAGCACAAAAACACCCTTCTCTTGAAGATTGCTTTAAGCACTTATGCTGAACCAGTAATTAGCAAGAATAATTGCAGTCTGTAAAATTCAAGATCTGTGGACAAGTCCAGGAAGAATCTACAACGCTATCAATCTCAGGGTGTCAGGGTACAGATCTTGACATCATATTGTGCAATAATTTTAACAATGGAGCAAGGTGTTTTATCTATAATTTGATAAAGCATCCCACGCAAAAGTTCTTATGAATATAAATCCAGTGGTGCTAGGTCAGAAGATCCTGCTAGCTCCCATTCAGTCTCTGAACTGGCCAGAAGCAAATGGCTTATGAAAGGGCTTTAAAAAACATGACAAAAATGTTTATCCCGAGCACAGCATCCCAGTGTACAGCCATGTATAGCTCAGGGACTTCCCGAGCCCTTGATGGACTTTCCATGGACTGCCTAATCCTTTTTTGAAGCCATTCATACTTCTGACCTCCCCGACATCCTGTGGTGACAATTTCTCTGCTTAATTGTATAGCAAATGCATAATACAATGCGAATATTGCAACTAAATGAAGGCTAAAGGGGAAAATGATAAGTCTACAAGCATGATGAAAGAGAGAAGGGGAGGAAATAGTTTGCATGATTAAAGGGGATATGATAAGGAGTGACAGGCTGAAATTATATTCAGCTCAAAGAACAGGAAAAGATCTCGGTTTATCTGGTAGTTATGTATGCTCCCAGTGGATGCATTGATAACTCCAACTTAAACTGGACAGGATAATTCATTTATCTAGGAGCAATACCTAGGGCTACCCTGTTCTGGAAGAACAGTAAACAGTCTGGATATAACAGCTATTTTTCAATCTTAACATAAGTTTTTCACAAAGTCAAAGACAAGTTTTTAAAGAAGGGAAGTTTTCTAAAGAGAGGTCTGGGACTGGATTCCTGTCTGCTGCCATGGAGGAGGAAAAAAGCTGTTACACTGAACATTGTGGAAAGGTTGCAGGCTGGGAAAGGCTGTCTCTGGCCTTACAGAGAAGAGGCATACGGTACAGATTGTTGTGGGATGAATGATGCCAGTGGCTCTTTGCAAGGCTGCATTCGATGTTGTTTTTCTTAATATGTTCGCTTCACTCTGTTGCTCACTTGGTAAATTTTTGTTATTCAAACTGGCCAAGAGGGAGCTGCATTAGTGCAGAGGGAAATCTGATATGGCTACCACTGTTGTCACCAGAAACATGCATGTGCATATGCACTCACAAAAACACGCACAAATTTGAAGAGTATAAATTCCTTGGGCATCCAGTCTATCACGTAAGGAGGAGTGGAGAAAGACAAAAGAACACCAAACAAAAACACAAAAAAAAAGCCACCCACCTAAAAATATCAACAAACCAAGAAAAAAGAACAGACCTCAAAGTTTCTAAAATTTCTGTATTAGAGCCAATGAAATCTTGAAATTTTTCACAGCTTCCATATATTCTGAAAACCAGGCCTACCCCACAGATAACACAGGGATCAGATGTTCCCAAAGGATGTCATGATCCTTACAAATGTTTAACCTCATGATCAACTTCACTGACTCTCCTGGATCCCATCCTGGAGATACTTAACAGGTTAAGTCACTCTCAATGTCTGTTCAGCCCATGCCCTCTCTGCAGAGTCTGCCAGCAAAATGGGGTCAGTTTGAAATGCTGCCCACCAAAACTGGACAGAACTGACCAAATCATTTTGCATCCCATAGGTTGCTGCCTGGTGGCTCTGTCCAAGATTACTGAGCTGGGCTGGATTCAAACTGGCAAGCTATCCTGCTGTACAATGGATTTCTATTTCACCTTTTCAGGAAAAATTATCTAAAGTGGTTCTGCCTAAATCAGAACTCACTTCTACCCCTCTCCCCCTTCTCCACCATATTTCAGGTCTGAGCATGACATCTGTCATGACACATGGGAAACATGCAATCTAGAGAACTCATCCATCTTCCTAAGTGAAGGACATCCATATATTTCAACACAGCCTAGGAAAGACTTGCAGCAGGAGAATCTAGTAACCTGGCTTAGCATCCTGCATATTTTATCAGTGACAGCACCTCCACTACCTCAGCCAGTGGAAAAACAAACTCTGTTTAAGTGGTCTTGAGGGCACTGATATGGGCAGCATTTCTGGGATAGGAGACTACCACTGTGTTTCATTCTTCTGCTTTTCTTCATGCCTCCTGGTACCTCCACAACTGCAGTGATTCACAGTTCTGTCTTCACCCATGGAAGGAGGTAAATGTTCATACACTGGGAAAGGTGAGCCACCAGCTAGTGTGCTCTTCATGCTGTCTTCTTACAGCCATTCTGCACACGCTGTATGCACAGGTCTCAGTGAAGAGTGCCTTGAAGCCATGACCTCTACAGCTCTGTGATGCGTGTCCCACATGCACCAATGCCAAACCCCTACTCTTCTGCCCCACTTCATCCCACTTGCTGCTGCTACAGGCTGTGGTTCCAAAGCCATCTCTTCCTCTCTGGTTACACATCAAAGCTCTGGGAGGACAAGGAATGCTTAAAGCCCAGGAGAGATGAAAATGCTAGCATAGTGTATTTTGCTGTTGAACAAATAAGACACATGGGCAAATGTCCCTATCTTCTTTGAAACATTTAGAAGTGTGACTGAGCGTAAAGAATGTCAACGCAGAGCAATCCATGCCAACCTACTTTCAGCTGAACATAAAGATACACAACTTACAGCTTCAGAGAGCAGCTGTGGTGAAAGCCAAAGGAATTCCACCCATTCCTTCTCATACTCAAAACCAGAAAAAATAAGGGGCTCTCCTGTTCAAAACAAGCCCTCTCTGGCCAAGATGTGAAGAGGACAGGATGAGTTAATATCCCACTGGTTGGTAAACTTGGAGGTGTCAGTTCTTCACAAGGGGCCACAATTTGAAGTTCTGGTGAAGCTCTTAAGATTCTGTGGCTGTGGGAGCCATTTGGACAGAAGCACAAACTATTTATGTAACACACACTCCAGGCTTGCATCCAAAATGTTGGCCTTTGATCAGAAAAAGACATTATCTAAAGCCAACCTTGCAAACACCATCAAGATTGCCAGAGTGGCCAGATGGTGCTCAGGTACCACTGCAGCCCCCTGGACCAATTCCCTTGCAAACACTGGCAACTGTGATGGGCAAGGATGTACCCTCCCTCTTCATCACTCCCTTCATAAATCCAGCAAGGTGTGCCAGCTTTCCTCAGCAGCATTAGGCACTTCTGCAACTCCCCACTGCTCCTCTCACAGGCAAGACAGACCTGCTAGTGAGACCACACAGTGACAAATATTGCTGCATCTTCCAAACTGCTTCCTTCTTAAGGACTAGCAAAGGTGCTATGACAGCATCACTAGCAATGTGCTTCTTCTTACCCTTTCCATTGTGAGCGTGGGCAGTGATGCCAACGTACCAAAATTGTGCCAGGCATTGATAAAGACCCTTTGTAATAATCCTCTCTTGCAAGAAATGGCAGGAAGACCCAAGTGCCCAGATGGTGCTCTAATAACCTTCCCTTGCCCTTTATGGCTCGCAAACATTGGCAAGGATACCAACCTGCCCAGAGTAACCTTACAAATCTTCGAGGGACTCCCTAAGCAGAGGAAAAATAGTAACTTGGTGCTTCTGGCAGTTAATTTCTGTTACTCATATGTAACTCACAGCTATCTTCAAGTTTACAAGCAACCACTTTTACAGTAACTACCACCTCTCCTGTCTCCAGCACCAGCAGAGCTGTCCTAAATTTAGGGTCCCTAAATGCTGTGACACACCAATGCTGCTGAGCTTCTTCATCCACTGGTTTACAATGAGGAGTTTCAGTGGCACAGTGCACCCTCTACCAGGGGGTCAATTGCAAATGTCCAGCATAGGTTAACCCTGAGAATTTGGAACACATATAAAGAAGGAAAAAGAAATCATGCCCTAAGTGATGTCTTAGAGAGCTTATGCTAATTTAAAACTTAGGCTGTTCCCACCCTCTGCTACCATTGCTGGATATTCTCCATGGGCCCACAAACCAAAATCGAGCTTTGGTAGACTAAGAGTAGAGCAACAGATATCTTCTAATGATATCACTTCAAAAGCACTGTCCCGTTTTCCTTCAGAGACACCACTTGGCCTCTTTGGCCAGCTACAAACCTATGACGCTTCCGCTTGTAAAGGCAAACGCTGACAGAAGATGAAAGGCTGCTTCTGTGCTCTAAATGCCTCATACTTTGATTAAAAATGTTTTTGTCAATTAGAGATTGATTTTTGCTGTTCATTAAAGTGATGGATGTCCGTGCTGACGGAGGTGATATTTTACCCTGCGGTGGCCTGCTGTATAGATGGGTAGGAGAAGCCAGAGGCTCCAGTTTTCTAGGATGGAGCTGGTGATCAGGACTGGGATAAAATGGGCTAGTCAGAAGATGGAGAAATGAGTGCCACAGTCCTCAGGGAGAAGCAGAGGGAAGCTTTCATGGCAGAGTTTTTCAGAGTCCTTACCACTTAATCTTTCTGAAAGCACACTGGATTCTTTAGATAGATTTTAAAGAAGAGCTGGGAATCTGTGGGGGGGTTTGTGGGGGTGTTTTTTTTGGTTGTTTGTTTTTTTGTGGGTTTTTTGTTTTTTTTTTTGAGGGCTGTGCAGTAGGAATGAAGTTATGGATTGCACAGATGCCACAAGCTGGTAAGTTTTTACATGCAGGCCCTGAAAAATTCCACCTCCACCACCCCAACCCCTCCCCCAAGCTGAGCTCCTCCAGAAACTCACATGGAGTGTTGCCCTGACACTGCTATCAAAAGGATGAGAGGAAGGAAGGGCTGTCCTTAAGCTGTTTGGGGTAGAATCCATGAGAAAATTCAAGAGCTTCAAAAAGCATAATCAAGGGCAGCAACACAGCTTTCCAAAAATTACCTTACTTTCACCATTCACTTTCTGCAGGTCAGGGGCTACACATTACTTGCATTGCTACCAACAAAAGCAAGACAAGTTAGACAAGTTGTTTTTAGGAACCTCGGTATTTCTCAATGTTGTATCCATCTTGCTTTTGGCATTATTAGCCTGAGATATGTGGAGGAGGAAAATCAGGACTTGCTGCACCAGTGGCCCTACATGAAATAACAGAGGAGTCAGACCATCTACTGGAAGCAGCAGAGCACACACAAATATGACATCTCCCTGCGGCTGGATCTCCCCAGAACTACCAGTATCTATAGAAAAGAGTTTGGGCATCCACACACACAACTAAGACACAGCCCCCTGACAACCTAGCTGATTTTTACAAATTTTTGCACCCTACTGCACAGCCATCTGCGCTTTTGCAAGCACAGAAAGAGAAAGAAATGTTACTCTGCTTTGCCCCAGAGGAGAATCCTGATGTAGCAGGAATTCAAGGGCACAATTCAGTGGTCTGACAACAGTCCCTGTATAAAATGTCACAGAGTCTTCAGGAAACCCATGTAGTCCTAGCAGATTCATTAGACCTTACAGCAGCTTCAGTCTTTGGTGGTGCAATAGCAGGAGATCACAAAATGGGATCACTGTGATTATGTTCAAAGGGCTGGACGCAGTAACATGAAAACATTTAGGGATGTGGTTTAGCAGTGGACATGCTGAGTGGGGCTATTGATTGGACTCAATGACCTTGAAGATCTTTTCCAAACTAGATGAATCCATGATTCTATGAAAAGGCATCTTTCACGCTGTGCTGTCCCTCTTCACATCTGCTGTCCCCCTGAACCCCTCCTTCACACCATGCTGTCCCTCTCTCTTCAGAAGGGACATGGGGCAGCTGCTTGGCACTCACCAATGCACAACTAAGGGCTGAAAATCAGCTCTACAAAAAATTAATCTGCTCACTTTTGCCATTGAAAACTGTCATCTGTAGGTCCCCCATCTCCCTTGAGTTCCAGTTTTAGATATAAACTATCTGTGTGTGCTATAAAAACAGACACACACACATATATTTATATGCTGATGAGATCGTTAAATTTATCAGCTCTCCAATTCATTTGAGGTTCGTTGTAGAGCTGCAGCGCTGCTCCTTTCATCTGGAAATGGAAACAGCCTTTACCCCTTTCTCGAAATTAAAGCGAAATGGGTACCACTTTATTTTAAGTGCCCATTAACTAAAGCGTAACTGAAACCAAGTTACAATGGGTGCCTCGGGGGAATGTACATAGGAGACACACACACACACACACACCAGCAGCAAATGGCATCAGGACTTGTGGAATAAACATCAAAGCACTTCATAGTGCAGTGATAGTTAAAAGCCTATTTTACACCCAGAAATGGGGAGAGATGCAGGTCCAAGAGCTCTCCAGTCCCTTTGAAAGACTCATTTAAGTCTTATTAAAATATTACCTGCCTTTTTTTTTTTTTTTTTTTTGCCTTTTACTGGATTTAAACTCTTAATTCATCTTCTGTAATTTTTTTCTGCACTTGGCTATTGTGAGGGGGAAAAAGACTCAATACTGTTAGTAAAAGGATCTAATTGGTAACTTCTTTTCATCTCAGAAGCCCCCTCTCCCTCCTCCTCCTCTCATTCCTTACAGGTTGGGTCACCGCAGCTTTCTTAATCTTTGGAGATTATTCTTCTGTGGTTTGATGAGACTTCACTAGACTCTTAAATCTTTTCATTTCACCTCATTTAAATATTTTGGCCAATTGCTGAAGTTAATGATGATGAATAGGATTAAGATTAAAAGCTTAAAAGGGTTAGGAGGAGGAAAAAATATATTTCATTTCCAACAACGCATACAGAAGTCCCCTTTACTCTGTGTTGCATTCTCCCTCTGTTCTGGGCTGTAGCTCATAGCTCTTGGCTGGTCTCTGATGCAGCCACATCTGTCTGTCTTTCTGCATCCTCCCTCTTTGGCACAGAGTTCAGCAGAAAAAAACTGGAACCTTTACACTCTCTTAGCTTGTGCTCTCACTTGCTCTCCATGCAGTCTGCCCCTGCTTGTGCTCTGTCTGTGCTTCCCTGACTTAATCTAAGCCCACGTATCTGAGTATTCCTGGTGCAGCATGTCATTCTAAAAAAGAGCGCACGTTTATACAGCCAAAATTATCCTCATCATTTTGCACCATGATTTAGAAGACAACAAGCCTGAAACTGCTGTCTGTGCACAGTACAACCCTTTCCTGAAGAAAGAAATCTTCCCCTTTTTTCTTCTTTCACTCCTTTCCATCCACTGATTTTCTCTAGCAGAAAGTTGAAAATCCATCCTCACAGCCTTTGAAACCACAGAAATCAGATCAAACTGGACATCTAGATGCAACTAAATAATTCCTATTTCCACATCATTCTTTTCCTTAAAGAAGTAAATATAATTTCAGAGAAGTTACAATGCTAGGAGGTCTTAGGTTGGGTTGGATAGAATTGAATTCTGGCTCCTGTTTCAAAATCAGTGGAGGAGAGACCTCATGGAGTGGGTGGGTTGGATGGATAATATTAGTTGCCAAATGCAACCAGTCAATTCACTCTCAGACTCAGCTTTGCTAGGTAAATTGTGAGCTGGTGGTACTATAACCTGACAAACCTTTCCTCTTCTATGTTTGAAGCAGCATGGATAAGCTGAATGAGATGGAAGCAGCCAGTTCCTGGTGCAGCACAAGACAAGGTGCCCTTGCTGGTGCTACTCAATACCCTCACTCTGAGAGGACCTTCTTACCTAGACACCTATCTTCAGTTCTCTGTGTTACAAAAAACAGATCTTCTCAAACACAAACTTTTTTAATAGGTGTGGGGGAGGGCAAATATGTTTTCTATACTTCAGTGAGAAAGCTGCATGAAAGGGAACAACATTTATAAATGCTAAGGATTAAAAATGGCTTACGGTGAGGAAGCAAGTGAGCTATGGGTCTGCTGCAGATTTCTGGCATATTGAACAAACTGTACTAAAGCTCTAACGTTAAATATTTATAACTATATTTACCAGAGTTCATGTTAGACCTGGGTGGGACAGAGTTTGCATTAAGGCATTGAGGTCCTTTAACGAAGAAGAAATGTGTACAGTGCTGAGTCAGTCAGGGCTCAATAAAAGATGAGCAAGGAGGGCATGAGAGCTGAATGGAAGAAGCTGAAAGATCATTCAGTGTTGCCTTAGGCAAAGCACCAGCAAGTCCACAAGAGAAGCAGCTCCTCTAACAAGAATATAAGAATCAAGTATGACTGATACCAAACTTGAAGGGCAAAGGCTAATAGGATGTAAACATAAGCAAGTACAAGGATTTGTCACTTCAGACTGAAATACATCGATGAGCAGGCCTAGTTAAGATCATCCTTGTACCACACCCTTATTAACTCTGTGCCTTGGACAGAGTGAGTAGAAGGCCTGGAGGTGAAGCCCCACAAGTGTTTGCATTTCAGGGGAATGCTGCATTAGCAATGGAAGGACACAGCTTGTCTCCTGGAGGACAGCCCAAGTAGGGGGGACATTTAAATGAGAAGTGACATTTCCTCGTTGCTGAAATGACAGACTTTTTGGAAAATCCTAACTATTGCAGGCACTGTATGGGCATCATCCTGGCACAACAGAACGGAGACTTTCTCAGTAAAGGCTGCTTATCTTAAACATGTCCAGAAACATATTCAGATCTTTACACTTATTAAAAGTCTGAGTAGCACCTTCTCTAACTGCAGGGTGGGAAAATCCTAGTGTTCAAAATCAGCTGTTTTGATTGACACAATGAGCTTGAATTACAGACTTGCAGAGATAAAAGCAGAAGGTAAAGAATAAAGTGGTTGTTCATTAGTGGGCTGCAGAGCAGTCTGATAACTGTGTGGGATTTCACTGATACAAAGAGGCAGTTTTTGAGGGGCATATGGACTAAAGGGTTTGCTGCTCCTTAAAACTACTCCTTAAAAGTCCTCTCCACAGCCAAGTGGAGAGGCTGCTGGAAGAACAGCTGTGATGAGCATGGGGAATGTGCAATGGCCCATCACAGCTACATCCGCTTCCAGTGCACATTTTCCGTCTTCATTTGCTGCCCTAAGCATTTGTGCAGATTTGCTAAATGGTACACAGATATCATATTCTGTGGTGAAGCAGACAATCTCTTTGCAAAAAGCACTTGGGTTATAAAGGCTCCATCTGAAGTAATGGATGAAAGAATGGAAAAATAAAAAACGCAGTTTCCATTTTTTTCTTTTTCAAGACCGATTTTTTTTTTATATATATGATTTTTTTTTAATTGGATACAGCTGTATCCAATATCAGCATTTGGAAACTTGTCAACAGGATCCATGTATTGTTATTAAAAGAAAATTCAAATTAAAAGCAAATTTAAAAAAGAAGCAAGTTTAATAAAAGATCTAATAGATCTTTTTCATCCCTTGCTTCTAGAATCCAAGCCTTGGAAGCCTTCAGTTGAGTAAAAACAGAAAAAGGACCTAAGGATATTGCTCCAGGATTCAGGAACTTCAAAAAAGAAACATGAAGTAACATCAAAGGCAGGTGTGTGCATGTATCTGCGTGCAGCCCGTGTCTCTGTGCATGTCGTTCCTCTTTCTCAGGGGCACTGCTGCAGCCTGGCCCTCTGCCTCGACTCCATAATGAGTTACCGTTCCTTCTGAGCTCGCTTTTCTTCAGCTTTGGCAAAAAAATCATGTCACTGAGGTTGGGGCTTCAGCCACCTGCAGCTGTAAACCTGTTCAATTTTCTGAGAGGTCTTGGGATATTCTCAACCTAGGGTGCTGTGCTACTTTCCATGAGTCTTCCTTTTAATGATCAGTTAATGATTCAACTTTTCAACAAATAAAGAAATGCTAAAGTCAGTGGAAAAAGACCCACCAACATCCTGTCCTTTACATGTGCAAACAAATTAAAATTTTGGAACTATTTCAAACTCGGACAAACACACAAGTATCTGAGGAACTTCCATAGGAAACTGAAGAGAGAGGCCAATTCCAGGACAGAGAGGTGTTTTTCTCACCCAAATGTGCATCTCTTCTATGACTGTGGTGGTACAGGATCTGAACTGTCTCCCCCATCTCAGACAGGTACTAACTGTTTGCTATGCAACATTCCCAAAAGCTGGAATTAAAAGTTTTCTAGCTGATGGTATGTTTTTATAAATATAGCCTCACCTTTAATAAATTAACACCTTCCAAACATAATAAAATAAAATACAATAAAAGTCACCAATTAACTCAAGAATTCTCAGGCAGCTCTTCCAACAAAAAAATTTCTATTATTTCCCAGGCAGTAGTAACAATGACATGAAAACTCCCGTTGGTAACAACTGAAAAAGGCCAGTCTGAGCAGAAGCTGCTGGTACATCTGTCTGTGTCTACCCATGGCCTTATCACTGAGCTATGCCTGCTCCTGACCTTTACTTCTTTTGGTTGTGATTAATGAATAGCCATTCACCAGGTAAACCTCACTTCAGATGAGATTTTTTTGACAGCTATTAAATCCCATGTATTTTTTTTTTTTTGCCACTCATTTGTTACAGTTCTGTGCACACAGAAGTGGAGTGGCAGCTATGAATTCAGCAATCATCAAGTTGTGGCATTGATCAAGGTGAGTATTTTCATTCAAGCATTCTTTAGACTCTTGTCAGTGCACGGCTGCTTCCTTGCAGGCTCTCAATAATCTCCATGCAATTTCTTTTGAATGAGGTAAAAATAGTCTTTATTGATAAAGACTACTGAAAACAAAACAGTACGTTTAGCCTAGAGAATTAGGTCAGTCCAATAATGGAAAGTGCAGTTGGGTTTACAATACCAACATGGAGGCTACTTTATGCCAACCTGATAGAGCCATTAAGCATCAGACAACAAGAATGGAGCGAGTAACAAGGGAGAGAGAATGAAAGGGGAATGTGGACAAACAAAGCTGAAAGCATTCCTAGCTTTAAATCCTAAGCATAGAGATCTACAGGGGAATAACCCAAACGAAAAGATTCGAACGATTTCCATTAGCTGAGACACTCTCCCAGCCCCAATATATCTATCATCTAGTAGGATCAAGGACGCCATAAGTAGACAAGTGAAAAGAATGAAGATGATGTTGAGTTCTGCATAAAGATGTAGGAGGGGGCCCACAATTAGAAATTCAGAGCTACGCCATGTACTACCATTTAGATCTGAAGTTCTAGTTGGATCATGTTCGAAGGAAAGGTCAACCCCAAAGTCACATCTGGCTTTAGAGCCAAGAAACCCCAAGAGTGGAAATGCTGAGTCCCAACACTAAAGTCAATGTTAGGAATGCAAATAAGAAGAGTGCTCCTAAAAGGCATATTTGGAGAATGGCCAAAGCAAAAGTCTGGTTCCCTCCAGCCCACTGTAATATAAATCAGTCATGCTGCTGAAAAATGGCAGTACCAGAGGGATATGGGCCCACATTACATGACAGTGGGAATGTGCAGGATACTCTCAGTCATGCTCAAATACCTTCTAGAAGCCCTGGAGTTTGCAGGTTAAAGTACAAAAATGATTACTAACAGAAGTGGAAAGAATTTCACAAAAGTCACTGTGGTAATGCTCTCTGTCCCTGCTCTGAATTTCTCCCTTGGCACAAGAACTTTGGCTCTTGGGATGAATGTTGTCTTTTTTTTCTGCATAGAAATTATTGGAAATGGTGTGTTGCTAGTTTAGTTTTATGAGCTACTAAAACTATTCTTTGAATAATAATTGGCCTGAAGTTCATCTGTTGAAAGAGTTCAATATTCAGCATTCAGCTCGGGGCAATAGCACATCGGATCTGGAAGGGGAGGGTCTGGGAGGAATTACTCCCTCCAGAATCATGGTCACTCCACATGTGGCAAACCAAGTTTAAAATAGCTGCAGACAGAGAAGAGATATGTCATTTGGAAATTACTTGTGCGCTGTTTGAAGCAGCCG
Source organism: Chloroceryle aenea (assembly GCA_013399075.1). Classification (NCBI taxonomy): domain Eukaryota; kingdom Metazoa; phylum Chordata; class Aves; order Coraciiformes; family Cerylidae; genus Chloroceryle; species Chloroceryle aenea. The sequence continues at coordinate 104,644 of VWZY01000518.1, forward strand.
TTAACCGTGCAGCAAACAGTCTCTGCAAATAGAATTGCTGTGTGCAACACAACCTCGGACTAATGTAACCTCCTGCTTCCGATTACTGGGACAAGCTCTGAAGCCTGCCATCCACAGAAACTAATACCACAGACTAAGGAACGGTGAAAGTTTATGGAAGACAGGGCGATGGAAGCCAGTCCGGATGATTAAAATTAAATCTCCAAAAGGAATTGATTGTCTCTCCTTGATGCAGAGCGCGAACTCTAATAAGATCTTTCATCATAAGGAGGCCTCTGCAAGCCTGGCATTGGAGGAGAAAGTAATACTGTGAATTTCTAACCATGAGAGTGTGAATCTAAATAAAACTGGGTATGCATTTGCCTAGCTTTTGGGCAGCAACCAAAAAAGAAGGGAAAAAGAAATCTCAGTCGATAATGCAGCTTATTGAAATGGTTCCATACGGTAAGTTAAACCAGACAAAAACAATGCTGAGATGCAGTGAGTCTCTTTTGCTTTGATTTCCTTCTAAATTAGCCATTCAGTTCCATTAAAAGTGGAAATTCCAGCCTATGCTGGACAAATACTTTCATTGCCAAGTGAGAAAGCAGCTCAGCTCAGCCAAGTATATATTCCTTCCAAGGACATATTCCTTAAAAATGGTAGGACTGGCTGAAGGGCTCAGCTATGGCATGCTCCTTTTCCCACGCTGGGGGGAAGTCACTCTATCTTCTTCCCCTGCAGATAGAACAATATTTCCTTGTGCTTTAATTCTTATAACCTCTCCCAGGGCTAGCAGCACTGGGCTCGGGCTCTCTGGGTAGGCAGGATATTGGCAGCTCAGTCCACCGACAGCAAGGTGAATACCCTTAGGAGGTGGTGTATTGCTGGTGGTAGTGCCTTTTACATTTGCAGCAATAAGAGTAGCTGTGCAAAGGTAGCCTTCGCTGGCCTTTTCTCACAAGTTGCTGCTCTGAAAGGTTTTGCTTTGGGCCAGACAAAATCATTTGTGTCAAGCGAAATGATATTTCCCATTTTTTTTTTCCCCTTCCTATATGAAAAAGGAGAGCAACTGAACAAGCAGCAAAATAACCAACACAAAGAGAATTTGGTTCAATGCAAGTCAATTTTTCTATCTTCAAATCTGAAGAGAAAAATATTTACACAACCTTAACCCTAAACAGAAGGGTACCAGTGGCAGACTGCACACTTTATAGGCCTTAACTTAAACTACACACATTTTACCTTCAGCAATTACATTCTCTGGGTCTAATTCCCACAAGTTTAATCTGGATATTTTCTGTCATCACTTGTTGTACCCTACAGTTGTAAAATGTTGCCGTGCTCTACTAAACAGCTGCTGTCTTCCACAGGTGGCTGCCTTTCAGAATGAGGTGAGGATGTCTCCTGTATTGCACAGAGGACTTGTGTGGTTTAATTCATTCATGTTTGTGAACAGCTCTGAAAGCTTCATTTAAAACCTGCTGTATTCTTTGCAGGCTACATTTCCCAGTAGAAAAGAGTGCAAAGTAAAATGGCAGCTTTCACAGAGAGACAGTGGACACATCTGCAGCTAGGGGATATATGGGATAATATATATATGGGATACTCCCATATAATGCACTGGGAAGGCCTACTACACTGCATCTGCTGCGTATGGCTTTTTCAATACGTACTATGCATGCTGTACATACATTTCAGTACAAGCATACATCATTTCAACAAAGTCAGTATTGTAGTCCAATGTGTATTCTAATCAGCTTCAGTAGGATTATTAACAAAAGAAAAAAAAAGCAGCATCGGACACTCATGAAGATTTTTATCTACACTAAATATGAAGTAAGAGCTATGTGGTGAATACGTTCAGGTCTGGGGCAAGCCTTTTGCTTCTGAGTCGTTCAATATCACTTCAACCACAAACACTTTCCAGGTATACAGTGAAACTTGTTTGATATAACAGGGGTATTGAATCAAACAACCTATATCCTGACCTGGACTTCCTGCTGTCTTGTCAGATGAGTAGTGTATTACAAGAACTCCTTCTCCTGGGTCAAACCATTCAGCCATACCAATTTGATCAAGCAATTTGCACCCTTGCTTGAAAGAGTAAGGCAGAGAAGATACAGCTCTTTTGGTCGAGCCTCAGTCCACATTCCAGAGCTATTACATACCAAGTCGCTCCGGCACTGGTGTCCACCACCGTCATCCATAAGGCACACATGACAACAAAACAGCTTCAGTCTTCCTCTGTGATATGGCCCAAGGATAAGGATGACAAGCTAGGGCAGGAGGGAGGGGCAGGTCTCCCCTGATTACTCCTAGATCTTCAAAACAGACTTTTTGCAAAAGGCATACTTTGTTATCTCCACAATATAGTAACTAATCTTAATGTTTCTTTCAAGAGTCCTCTCAGAAAGACTCAAAAGTCTATGAGCTGTTTACAGGAGAGTTGGTTTCCAGGGAGCTATCACAAATGTTGATCCATCACCATGATTTGCTAGCTAGAAAGGTATGAGAATGCACAACTGTACCGTGCAGTCTGTCTGCTCGTGCCCCTCAGGCACCCAGGCTGAACCCCTGTGTGTTCCCTATCAACTTCAGCAGTGCTGCCAGGCTGCTTCCAATGACTTGCATTAAAGCTTCATGTTATGTTCTCGCTCTTTTGCCCATGCAGAAAATTCTGGATAATCTATTCAGGCCCTTGTAATTCAGGTCCCAGACCACACCCTGGCATCTGCCTGCCTTTCCAGTCCCAGGAAAGAAATGTAGCTACTTCACAGTTAGTTTAGTAAAAACAGAAATCAATTAGACAACGGAGTTGTGGAGTTCCTATAAAACTATCAGAGAAGTACGTCATCCTCTCCACAGAGGGAAAAGAGGAGTCAAAAGGCTCAGCAAGGCAAGAGGAAAGGAAGGAGCAGGAAGAGAAATTCAGGGAAGGGCAACAGAAATAGGAAAATGCCCTATATGGCCCATAAAAAGACAGTCCACCCACGGTGAGCAAAGACTCAGAGGCAAAGGGAAGGCTTTGGCAAAGGAACGCTGCGAGAAAGGTGTGAACCTAAACCTGTGATATGAGGAAAAAACATTTCTGCTTAAGCAACCAGTGTCAGAAGTGAACTTGCCCATCTAACAGCAGAGCCCACATCTGCTCTGTAGTGTCTGTGCTGAGGTTATTCTTGGCCTGGAGGACAACAGACCTTGACCTTAGAAAAAAAGTTAGGTTTTGTTTTGTTATTTGTGGAGTTGGAGCTGGGGTGATGGTGCCCTATTTTTTATAACATTTACAACAGCAGCAACAAGCAGAACAGTAGAGCACTGAGGAAATGGGGTATGCAGTGTAAACTGGAGTATGTCAGAGCCTCTGACTTTCCCCAGCACTGCTCCAATACTCTTGCCCTGCACCACTCCAGCTCTGCCTGGTGTTTCACTCGGTGGTGCCATGGAGACAGACCTCCCAGTCTGACTAATTAGTGAGGCTGTACCTGTAATAAGCTGCACTGAAGAAGACCGACAATACTGACAGGTGATAGCAGAGGGATTTCAGCTCATGGCTGCCTGCTGCACAGGACAGAAGAAGCTATATAGCTTCAGCAGAGAGGGGCAATGCTGCACACAACTACCCGCACATCCCCCCTGAGCAAGTGAGGGCACGTGCAGAAGCCCATGGAAGAGACTGAGTTTGCTCCTTCTGCTTCGTGGTCCCTTCTTGGGAGGCCACAAACTGCAGTAGAACAGCTTGGAGCTCCCACTCCCCAGCCTCACCCAGGCACTCCTCAGGGTTCATCCTCTTGATGCTGGTACAGACACAGCCAGGTGAGCACAGGTCTGCACACCCTACTGCATCCCAACAGCAGAAGGGCGTCACTCCAATGTCCCTACGATGAGCAGATAACCTTTGGGGTATCTGCTCCAACCTGAAATACCCTATGACCCTACTCAGTAGGCTGAGGATACAGCTCTGGAGGTGGGTGCATGTAGGCTCTTCAGCAGCAGTAGCCCCATCAAGCACAACATCTGAGGTCTCCACCTCAGCCGACTTTCAGTTACATAGACAGAAACACATGCTTGCACTGTACTGAGGAAAGGCACAGTGAAAATGCTAATCTCCATCAATGGAGTCTCCTCAGGCTTTTTTTCCAACCACTAGCACCTCATCTCCCATGTTCACACTGCCTTTGGTAACTTGGTATTTCTTGCACAGCTCACCATCACAAGCCACCACTTCCTGCCTTGTGATCTTTTTTTAGGGGGCCTTTGTGGGGCACAGGAAGGAGACGCACTGAGAAGAACAAGGGAAAAGTAGGAAAGGAGGCCAGGCAGGAGAAGTGGACAGCAACTCATTTAGCTATGCACTGCAGACAAAGTGGCAGGCAAAGGAAAAAGGCGAGGAGAAAGACAGTGAGTGACAGGGAAGGGGCCACTGAGAAAGTGAGAGGGATGCTGAGAGTAGACAGATACAGAGGGAGATCAGAGCCGGGAGCATGACGGGGAGAGTGGAAGACCAGAAAGGGTGTTTCCATTTATATTTTTATCTGATCCAAAAATGTGCTCACATAAAAAAATATCAGCTTAGAGAAAGAACAGCTCAGACAGCAAGAAAAGCAGTTTTGACAGAACAGCCAACTTAGGAAAAAGCTGTCTGCATAAGTGATCAGCTCAAACCACATTGACAACTTGCATGGTCCAACCTTCCCTTTGATCCCGACTGGCTGGTCCTGACTTTATTACACTGGTGTAACTGGGTCACCACCACCATTGCAAGGTAGCGATTCTGATTTCTCAGACTCAAACTACCACAGGATCATACTAGGTTATGGGGATGCACCAGCATTTTCAGTACAAACATAGGGCTTTCTAACCTGGCTGGCATGGCAATTTTCTTGACAGACATGGCCTGGATTTGTTTTGAGTTTTGTTTAATAGCTTTAGCCTTGAAAGATTGGAAGAGAACAAGCAGTCTTAAATTGAGAGGAGGGAGTCAATAAGCCTCCTTTCATTAGATAATGACTCTGCCTGCACTGTACTCAAGATTTACCTCTAAGTCCATTCCATGAAGTAAAATAGTTTGGTTTGGCTCCATGTGTGTGTATGTTAAAGGAAGAAGTAGATCAATTTCAAGAAACTGCTGAACACTCCTGCCCTTTGCTTTGTTGGTTATTTGTCCTCACTGGCAACTGGCCTCCCTTGGAGAATGCAGGCTTGTGGATGAAATGAAATACAGTACAACTGTATTTTGTATAGCATCTCTCAAGTAAACAGGATCAAAATTGCTCTGTAGGCTAAGTGATAAAAAAAACAGCACAGAAAGAAGGAAATTAAGAGACAGAAATGGTGGAACCAAACCAGCTGCTTCCCGAGGAAGTACAGCTCCGTGGCTAAGGCTCTCGGTTGGGAAATGACAGGCATGGGCTTAGCTCTTAGATCTGCCACACGCTTCATGCTTTGACCTTGAACAACCTGCCTGACCTTAAGAGGGCTCAGTTTCCAGTACAAGACTTCTGGTTATTAACTCTTCCCTGTCTCAAGAAGACTGCATTCATATCTGCAAGGAGCTTTGACACTACCCAGGCAAGGACTCAAATGGCTGGGTGGGTAGAAGTGTGCGGGAAGGTAATAGCATGCAAAGCCATGTGAATCTCTCAGGATGCTAGCACCTAAAAAAGAATCACAATTCCTCACTGAGCATTCTGATACCACTGAAGCAATTTAGCAAGTGGTGTTGAAACAAGGAGGTGAGAAGCAATTTTTGCTGCAGTAGGGCAGCCTTTGCCTCACACCCAGTGCAACAGGAGGAGATGGCAGCCATCGTATTCCTTAAAAGCAGCATCACTCTGGGGACAGCTATTAAGGGATGGAGTAGCTGCCAGTGACAGAACTGTCTGAGCATGTTAAATTTGGGTAGCATGTGGTACGGTGGTCATTTATAACCATGATACTAACAGTACACAACATATTGCTTATCACTATCAGAGGGTCGGGAAGGATGGCTAGAAAAATGCCTTGCAATCTGCTGCTGAGCAGTTCAAACACAGAAAAGCGTGAGAAGTGATGACCCAAATGGCTAACGAACGTGTTTCATTACATGTTGACTGTGAACAGCAGGCTGACATAATACTTTTCAAAATAAGACATGATTTTGAAAGCACTTTCCATTTTTTTGAGCAACCTAGTTGTCTGTTTCGGTGAAGATGGAGCTGGTGCTGTCCCTTGTATGGCTGTGGAGAAGAGAGGCTGAAGGATACTTGCTAAACACTGATTTCTAGGGGTCCGACCATTTCCCTCCTTGTCACAAGCTTGAGAGGGGGCCCTTGGAGAGAGCGAATGCGAAGGTGCTGGTCTGGGTTGCTGCTGCCTCTGTAAGAAATGGGACAGATGCTGATGCACCAAAAGCTTTCAGCTGCACAGAGGCTGATTGTGGTCTCCAGCCCCCTTGTTCACTGCTCATTGGCCACGTGATTCATATAACATATGAAATGCTGAATGGGACCCTGACCCCATACAGCACAGAGAGGGCTATAAGGCAAGCAACTGCTGACAGTGCACACCTCCAAAGCACCTTGCTCCTTACACCTGCCTATCTGTCTGCATGGTGGCAAGGCCGTGGAGAAAGCACGGCACCAGACCTGTCTGCATCCCCCTGCTAGAGGGATTTGTGTGTATTCACTATCTTGACTTCAGTGGCCTTTGCAGGGAAGCACAGCTCAGTGTGTGAATATCAATGGGACCTTTAAACCTCCTAGAGATATTTTCTGTCCTAAGACTGTTTCCTGGAGCTGGGTGTTTCTGATTCACAACTCAGCAGGTATCACACTAATATCACAACTGCATTTGTGCCAGCTGTGTGAACCACAGACTCATTTCCTACAGATCTCTCTCCTTATATAGGATACCTTTCCTCCTCTACTCCCCATGGCCCAAAGTCAGACCCAATCTTTAGACAGGAGCATTGTTTTTCTCAGCCTCCAGAAGCAGCATGCATCAAGTCAGATGCATCTCTTGTGCATCACCATAGCAACAAGATCAGGCCCAGTGTAGAAAATGAGGGGCAATGGGAAAAAATATGGAAAAGGAGTCTTCAGGTAAGGGATGACTGCTTCTCCCTTGGCTGGTGACAGGCGACACAGACCAAGAGGAGCCTGCAGAAATGACATCTGTCTGTGCCACTACTGGGCCAGAGAGAGTCCACCCAGGAGCTGCAGCTCATGAGTATATTCAGGACCAAGAGGAAAGCCTGAGGACAGGGGACAGGAATTGACTAGCTGTGGATCAAGTACCTTGAGCCAGCCAGACATTAGCGTCTTTATCACTGAATTGCAACACCACATCACTCCGAGAGCCCAAATCACAGCTGCACCAAGATCTTTATTCCTTACATTGATACTTAAGCCTTGATGCAGAAACCCTTCTCTCTTGTGGCACTTCTAACAGCATTAACTCCAACCAGAAACATAAAACACAACAGACCAGCTGCCTCACGCATGAGTCCCTGAGAGCTGTGCAGGTGGCCTGGTGAGGAAATCCAGCCGTGATGGTAACTGGGAGGGTGCCTCCACAACCACCTCGGGCATGGCTCAGCAGCTTTCCTGCACACTTTCTATGAGCTCTTGTAACCACACAGATGATGCCACTCCTTGGTTCTGCTAGAGCTTGTTACCCTCCTCTGTTAGAGTGTCCCAGGCTGCGACTGAACCTGAGATACATCCCCCTTGTTCCCTCTATGGCAAGAAGTTCAGAGGAGCTGCTGTCTTCTCCTGGAGTGTCCCCAAAGTGGATAGTCAGCAAAAGTCCTTAGACAAAATATTGTGACTTTTAGGAAAGCCTTCCTTCAAGGTTGCGAGCACTGCTGGGACCACCTCACACATCTTGACCTAGTAGTACACACAGCCCTGATTTTCATGCTGACTTCCACTGACTGAGGCTCTACAGAAATGTTTAAGAAACTGCTACTAGTTGTCGCTAAGGGGAAGAAGGTTCTTTAAATGACAGCAGAAGGTTTAGAGCTGACAGAGGTCATGTTTGATCTCACCCCTCCAGGGGAGTAAATGTGGGGGTTTTTTTATGCATCTCTCATTACCTTACTTAGTAAAGGCAAATTAAACCACAATCACTGTAGCCATTTTGCCTTCTTCCCTGCCACCTTCCCAGACAGGACCCTCCATGTAGTTTGTGCCCACATCTTAGCAGAAAAGCTTAATGCCATTTCTCTCAGGAGTCTGGTTTTGACATCCAGGATTTCAGCCTCGCTCAGCAACATCTAGGCTTCATCCCTCCTTGGCTGTACTCATGCTACTGCCTCTTGAAGTAAGGCAATCAGAGTATAAGCTTTTTTTCCAGATCCTCTGCTTAACCTCAGGCAGACCTGTGTAGCTTTAAGTAGCATATTACAGTAATGAGGGGCCATGACTATTTCTGAGAAAATGCCCTCCTTCCCATTAGCAACCCCCCACGATAAGCAGCTCTATCTTCACTGCTGCCACCAGTCACTTGCAGGCCACTGGAGCCGCAGAAGAAGGACAGAGCAGCCTGTCATAAAGAAAAAGTGAGAGGAGTGCATAAACTGGGAGAGAGGGTGGAGGAAGGAATAGGCGTTGACAGCCAAAACGCGAAAAAGATGAAATGCAATTTTTCTTCAAATGCCTGGAGACAAGACAGATCTCTCTGCTTCCTTCCCCTCCCTTGCCCTCCTGCCTGAAAAGAGAAGAGGTAGTTAACATAGGAAAGCCCCTCAAATAAGCCCTGACAGCCACATATTCAGAAACTGATGGCATTTCCCTAAACACTGTTTGTAAAATGGTAATTATCCAGCAGGCAGTGACAGCTGGCACTTAGCACTGAGAGAGAACACGAGCGGACAAGAAGAAAGGGATCCTGCCGTAATTGAACAAAGGGTAAAGAAATATATAAAACATAATCAGAAAAATACAAAGATTGCTGGCTGTGCTAATAGGTCACTTCACATTCTTGGTTCATCTTGCAGTGATTGAGCTTGAATGCAGATTCAGACTGACATCCTCCAAACCATTCAGCTGGGAGCAGCACCTCTGAGGGGAGCATTGGCAGCAGCAAACCCGAGGGGCTGAGCAGCCAGCAGAGAGCATATGGGTGCCAAACCGGCGGCCAGCTTTTCCACAGTGTCTGGAGCACCTGCTCTTCAACTGTGTCACAAGATCAGCTGCTGGGAATGAGAGCTTCTGGGTACTCATTTCCTCCCTGCCACACACCACTCAGTTACGCATAACATGGCAAAAGGGAGTCCTTCAATGGAAGCACCTAGATGGGACAAAGCACCAGGCAATGTACTTTAGAGAAACCTTTTGAGCTGGACAGAGAGATGGCTAGGCTGATCTTCTACCCCTCTGGTAATAAAAAAAAAAATCACTAATTTATTTTTGTGAGTTTTTTTTGGCAATGGAGCAGCCTGTCAGTGCAGTTATCAGTTCTGACATATGTCCTGTATGGATTTGGGGTGGGGCTCTTCCTTCTGTACCTTGATTTTTTACCTACAAAATGGGTTATGAGTTGTTGTATCTTTACCATATATTTAAAACCAGGCCTGTTTCTTATTATTTCATACCCAAAATCTAGGAGGACGAGGTCCTGAACTGGACTTGAAGCCTTTCAGCATGATCAGTAATACAAGTCCAGGTATCCCTCATATGAGAGTCACACTCAAAGCAGCAGAATGAAAATGAACTCATAGTAATGAGCAGGGTGGTATCTTTGAGCTTGGGGGTTTCCAAACTCAGCTTTCTGTGGCCATTTGTTTTGCTTCCTCATTGCATTAATTAGGATGTTATTTCCCTCCAGGCTGCAGTTGAGAATATTCAGATCTCCCCAGAATGCTCCGTGACTTGCTTTTACTTGGATCCTGCCCAGAAAGGTTACTGCCAGGATCCAGCAGCAGGTACATTTGATTACAAACCACGATATACCCCCACATCACTCAGCAAGTAGTGTGCTAGCAGTCCTAACAAACAGTGCTCACATGAGCATGGGCAGACAAGGACATGTAATGGAGCACTAGAAGATGGGAAGAAGGAGGTCTTTTTCCCTTCTCTGTACCAGAAATTGGCACAGAGAGAGCCCCTGCCTGGGATAAGACAGAAATGGCTTCCAAATTTCTTGGTATTCCTTTCCATTCTTCTTCTCCATTGCTGCTTCTTTATCAAAAGACACCATTCATGAGAAATCTAAAATTGTCCATACAATTTTAGCGATTGAGGGCAAACTCCTTAAAGCTTCTGCACTCCTGCTAAGCACACCTCCCTCCTGTATTTGGACTTAACTGTGTTTTACTGGGTGTTGCTAGTATTTGGTCCATCACAGCAAATGACCTTTACGCTTCTTTTTATGCTATATTCTCCTTGGTGCCAGGTCTGTATGTTAATAATTTTCTCAGCACCCATGCACATTTGAAATAAGATAGATTTTCTCTGCTGCAGAGTGATACACCTCTGCACAGTAATTCATTATGCTACTATCTCCAAAGCTGTTTCTTTGAGAAATATGCACACAGAGTTGTATTAACAGTGTATAGTTTTCATGACAATAACTGATGATTTGTTTGACTAGGTCTCTTATGTATCAATCTAACTATTTTGTAGTTTGCCTGTGATTTATTTTTCACTGTCTTAATAAAGTTCAAATATTACTTTCTCTCAGTAATCAATCTGCTCACTTTAAACTACTGTTAAATTCTGTTTTTAATGAGTGAGAGTGAGTAAAGAATTTATCCTACAAAATTACTGATCTGAAAGTTATCAATATATTTCTAAATGGACATGTACAAGTAAATTGAAAAGTGAGATTTTTTTCCATCAGATGACATTAAAATATACGCATGTTTTCAAGCACAAAGTAATTACTTTAAGCAGCAATATAGCATTTCTCATAAGATATATTAAAGAAATACCAACAATGAAATTGCTAAAGTTGCAATTTAATTATAAACCCTTCTGTATGCTAGCACATCTTCACTATTACTTTTGTTGCCATTCCTGATCTGTAGCATGTTGTCTAACACAATTTACTATGTTGTTTTTTCTCTGTACAAATTACTTTCATAGCTTCTGTTTATCTGCCATATATGGGAAAAGCACAGACACACAAAGGATGCTACACAATGGTGATTAAGGTTAAAGAAAAAAAAAAATAGATTAACATTGTGTTATGGGAAAACTTCTATGTAGCCACATAATGAAAGGAGCTAACACGTACCTGCGGGGGACTAGCAGCAAGACCAAAAGTTCAGCTGTAATTCTGGGAAGTAATTTCAGTGTAGCCATTATAAGGTAGCACCAGATGACTTCTGAGTAAACATGCATATTCATGATGATTATTAATGTATTTACCACAGCACAGACTCCTTTGTTTCCCTGCAAGGTTCCACATACGATCTAACTTGGCCGATTCCTGACTTAAGCACACTAAAGTTCAATAGCTGCTTGATACAATGGGTAGCTTCACTGATTAAGATTAGAAAGGAAGAGCTTAGATCACCTAGGACTTCTCCCTGAGTGACACAGACCTTACATTTTACCCATAGTTTCCCCATTTCTAACTCAAAAACTTGTGAGTTAAGCAAAGAAAGCCTTTTAGAAAGAAACACTATGTCAATCTGAGAACTACAAGTGATGTAGAGCTGAACACATCCTTGGGTGATCTAATTTGCTTTATGAAATACATTCAGACAACACACAGATTCCTGTACATACATGTGCACACACTCATACATTCAAAATAAAAGCACCTTAATGGTTCTCTCTGGCAGTGTAGCAACCAGTACATGTCACCTGGCTTTGGTGACTGTCCAAGCATACTCACTGCTCCTAGATGAAACCGTTCTTGGTTTTCTCCTCTAAATCCACCTGGCATTCAGAATGAGTACTTAACACATTAATTTAATAAAGCACTCCTAATGCTGTAGCAAGTTCAGGAAGATGCAGTACATCAAAGTCAGCCAGTTATTTGTGTTGTCTGTCAGATGGCTGTTTAGGTTTGGGATGGGGGGGCTTGCAGAGAAGGGAGGTGTAAAGTAAATCACAAGGAGAGGTACAGGACAACTCAAGCTTGTCCTGTGCACAGACTCAGATAATCAGATAGGAAGATCTGGAAAACTTATAGCAGAGTTAATGCTCCATCTCTTGTTAGGTGTCACATGCCCCTCAGCCCAGTGTATTACCAAAGGCACAAATGGACATGAGTACATCTCTGAGGCTTTCAAACACAAAATGGGTGCTTCTCAATAGTTCTGATTATAGAAAGAAAAATGCATCTCCTGCCTGCCTTTGTCCATCTGCAGCTCTCACTTCAGGACAGACAGGAGAAGGAAAGCACAGGGAGGGGGGGTGTGCATATGCTCAGGCACAGGTACATTAGCGTGGAAGCACATAGAAGTATATGAAATGAAGACAAAGACAAGAGGTCACACAGAAGTAAAGGATCATGAAAGAAGCAGTAAATGTGGAAACGTAAGAGAAAGAGATCAAGGAGGAGCAAACGAGCAAGAAAGGGAGAGAAAGCATTCAGACTAACTGGCAGTTCAGGCCAGGAAAAATCTGAGCTGCAGGTGTGCATGGGAACATCAGGAACTGAGTGCAAGCACACATGTAGTGCCACATACTGAATTCAGCACAAACGACATCACAGAATCATCTGTGTGAGAAAAGACCTCTGGAGCATCATCCAGGCCAATGTTGCACATTGTGGCAGGTCTGATTACACCTAAACCATCCCTGACAGATGGGTGACTCATCTCTGCCTTGAATATCTCCAGAGCTGGTGCCTCTCTCTACAGCCTGCCTTGGCAGCCTGCTCTGTCGCCAAACTGTTCCTGGAGTTATAAAGTTTTCCCTCATATTTTTTAATTAACTGTTCCCTGCTGTACCTCAAGACCATTATGTCTCAGGCCTGTTTGTACGAGCCACTGAGAAAAATGGATCCCCATCCTCTCAGTAGCATCTCTTTATGGATTTGCAGACAGTGTTTACATCTCCCTTCACACATCTTTTCTCCTCAATGAATATATACCAGCCTCCTTAATCGTCTCATTTACACTATACTTTCCAAACCTATCAGCATTTTTGTCAGTCTTCCTGGAGGTTCCTCCAATACATTGTGGCTTTGGAACCTGGAGGAGACAGTATTAATTCAGCTTGCTGCCTCTTACCTGTGCCATGCCCAGTCATGAGAGGTTGAGAACTGGCTCTATTTTCTTTCCTGAATACAATTTGCTTCCTGAATGCCTCCTTCTTCACCCTCCTGAAAGATTCTGTTATGTGCACACAGGCGTGCACACACTTACCCACCTATTTTAGATATTATATAGATAAATACAAGGGCCTTGCCTAGTAGGGATTCTAACATTAAAAGCTGCTTTGAAAATTAAGCTGGTCTTGCTTTGATGAAGAGTATCTGAAGGAGTGGAGAACGAGGAAGATGATGGTGTCACTTTGCACACTGGAAGAAGCCCCATTTGATGGTACCGATGGTGGACTGAACACTGTGAAAACCAGGACATTCCGTTGCTGTCCCCAAACCCTGATATTATTCAAATCTGTGCAGTCCATATCCATTTCATCATGCTCATTTGTCTTCTGGGCCCCTGCATCCATCATTCTTTTAAAGCCTCCACTTATAAGACCAGTTAGGCTAGCTCTCAACAGGTTTGCCCCCTGTTGTTAAAGTGATGTGCATGAATGGTTGCTACACAATGCAAAGCCACCTCTGGAACTATGATTTTAGTTGCTGCTAAAATCATTATGGGTAACCTACATCATAAAAAAAAAAAAAAAAAAAATCAAGAAAGGAAGGTATGAGTAGGTCATTTGAAGTATTATGCAGCTGCCTCCAACTGCTCACTTTAGATTCTGAAAAGCCTCTTGGGGGTTGAATTAGAAGATGGACCTTTAAAAACATCTGGAGACAATATCTAGTAGAACGCCCAAGAATGCCATAGCATTTCATTATGGATTTCATGGAGAGAGCAAGTCCCAAGGAAAATGCACAAACACAACACACCTGGTCTCAGTGAAAAGGCATTATGACAGAAAAGGGATAATCACTTCAAAGGATCCCAAATTTACATCTGCAATCAATTACCAGCACAAAAGCATGCCATTTCTACACCTAACAGCCTGATCTGAAGGCCAACCCCATGACATATTCTACCTAGGGTCCACTAGCCACTTGTTTGCCTCATACTACTTCAGAACTACAAGATTTTGGCTCTAGGGGCTGTGAGACTAGAGGTCAAGCTCTGAGAAAGTCGTCTGTAACCCATTATAGCTACAAGCTTATTGCTGATGACAGCAACTTATAGATGTGTCTGTGTGGCAGACTAAGGGTCAACTATATATCTTTTAAACATGCTACTGCAACATCAAGCCAAGCATGGTGTTTATTAAGTCTCATGGAATTTTCTGCCTGTTCTGGAAACGGCAGGTTTTTACCCTGATTGCACCAGTCATAAAAGAAAATCTGAAAAATCAGTTAAGAAATGAAGAAGCATCTCATTCCTCACAACAAAAAGAATATGAGATGTAAAATGTCATTGCTTTGATGTGCTGGCAAACTTCCTGGAATCAGTCGACCAAAGATAACTATGTTTATAAATATTTGGGATATAAAGATACTGTATATAAATTGCATTTTTATTATTATTATAAAAGTGTGGTGTGGGGTTTTGGTTGTTTTTTTTTTTTTAATAAGAAAAAAAAAGAAATAGCTCTGCAGTGTCTTCAAAACATACATATTAGGGTGCTTTGTGCTGTGCATAGCATGTTGTTAATAATTCCTCCTTATCCCTTGAGCAGAACAAAGTGGCTATTGTCTTCTCAACTTCTCCCAGCAAGAGGTGCTACAAGGCTGATGGAACAGCACTGGAGCTGCCCACAGCTACAGCAGCACAGGTGAGAAGCATTCTGAAGTTCCACCTATCCTCGGGTTTTGTGCTGCTGACCCATAACCTGATATCTAAGAATCTCCCGCATAAAATCAATAGCAATAACAAAATCCCTTAGAGACTTCAGGGGGTCTCTTGGATGATACAGCCTGGGCTCTGCTGGAGAACTAGCTGGGTATGACTACAGCTTGTTCCAGCTGCTCCTGGCAGGTTATATTGCAGGGAGAGGCTCAGGACTGCTGCCTGTGGAACTCTCACAATCCAGATAATTACTTTTCTGTTCTTTTACAACTGATATTTCATTTTTGTTAAGACAGGGGTATTGCTGAAATATGATGGAAGCAGCTCCACCACCCACGTACATTCTGTTCCTGGCCAGCTGGCCTCCACGCTATGCCAGTCCAGGACTCTTCTCACCCAGCTCTGGCAACCTCTCTGCAGCACCCCCTGCTATTCCTGTCCTCTCACAGGCTCATTTGCACAGCTCTGCTGGGGACCTCAGCTGTGCTGTACAACCTCACTCCATCCAAGGCCTGGCCCCTCCACCGTCTCACTAATGCATTCCGATCCTGAACAAAAGCCTTCCTCCTATTCCCATTCCTGTGCAAATCTGTTCCTGTTTAATTGCTGTCTCTCCCATCTTGCATCTCTGTCAACGTCTACATTATCATTTGTCATCTCTTCCTGATTCTCAGCCTTTCTCCCATTATTCCCTTCAATAACAGAGAACATGCCACAATAAATTCTGCTGCCATACTGCTTTCAAACCCACAACCAAAAAAAAAATATCACCCCACTAGTAAACCTACCTGAAATCTATTGAACTGACTGTCAGCTGGCTCCATGAAACAGAGGTAAACAATTAAGGCACAATATTTGCAATAACCACCCTGTAGAGCACTAATTCATTTTCATTTGAGTTCTGGATTGGTGGTGTCAATTGGTTCCAGCCCTGGCTGGCACCAAGATCTCCAAGGAGAGGCTCTGTCTTACCTCTCTTATCATGGCTTTGCACCTTCTGCTTCCTTAACAAATAACCATTCACTCTACAGCCTGGAGCTGCAGAGACTTTCACCCCAGGCAGCCACCAGCTTGCAACAAACGCCAGTGAAAGCCTCAGCATTTATCACCTTTCAGTCCAGCTGTAAGATGAATTGGTTAGATCTTGAACCAGATACTCAAACCACTCTCAAAGCAAAGGCAGAGAGCCACATGCAGAAACAGCTGGAGGGAGACCTTACATCATTCTGGTGTTATAAAATATGGCTTGTGCCGCATTCTTTAAGAGCAGGAAGAAAAATTCTACTGACATTCATATACAAGTTTATTTGTGTTTGGGGGAAACAGGATTGCCAACATTCAGGATCAATCAGCCCTCAACGGGGTTCAAGGTTTGGAGAATCATGCCTCTTTTGCTTTCCCATTGTAAATGTTAACTAAATGTAGCTCTGCTGAGAGGTGCCAGCTCAACAGCCCTGGAGATTAACCTGCCAAATTCTTCTCTCAGTTGCAGCACTGTAAACCCTGAGTAATTCTGACTACAATCATGAGGGCTACTCCAGAACTGCAGCCAGGGGAAGATTTTGGCACTGCAACTGTCCATTCTCATCCCCAGAAGGAGACCTAGGTAACCCCACAGCAGTGCTCCCACCAACCAATGCAAGACCCAGATTTGATCCCACAACAGATAGAGCACTGTCAGCAGCAGTATTTGCTTTACCAAAATGGAAGCCAATAATGTGTCCACCACACCACCAAGTAACATGCTTCACTTTTTACCTCAATCCCTGCTGGAAATACCAACTGTGCTTCATAGCTTGCATACTGTAAATGCACAATTAGCACCAAGGAGGAGATATTTCAGAGAGAAGACTTCTGCCGAATCATGCCCATGGAAGGATAATTACAGAAAAAATCAAGGACTCTAAATGCAATACTAAGAACAGCAGAAAGATGTCCAAGGGTACTTGGATGTGCCCTATGAGGTTGTCATCAATGTGAGCCTGCTATAAGCTACACTGAAAAGGATGATGACATTTCCTACCTCTTCAGTCCCTCTACAGAGTGTCCTGGACTTACGCTATGAAGTTACTGAACTGTAGCTGTACCTGAGGCTTGGCTTGTCTCTGCTCAAGGCATCAGGATATCTGAAAAGCTCCAAGATAGACCAGATGTTCCCTGGACATCTCCATGTCACAGCCAGGAGTCCACAGCCCAAGGTAACCTATTTCCCTCATTTCCCAGTTTTCCTTTTAAATGGAAATGCTGATATTTGACCAGATCAGATTCCTCTAAAGAGAGAAAGTGTGACTTTGAACGAGTGGGAATCCAGTCTGAAATGAAGGAGTAAGCTAGTGCACTGAACAATTCTCTCTTTTTCCATGTTTTCATTGCTGTGGACTTTCTACATTGCACAAGTGGTGATTTACGATGTTCAACATCATCATGAAGCTCTCGCACTATTTCACAAAAGGCCTTTAAAAAAAGTGTCTTGGCTCAGTAATGTTGGTTAAGATTCAGTATTAAAGCATTATGTATTTGGAGAGGCTGCAGTCCACAAAACTTCCAAACCTTTGTTGATTCAGCCATCATTTAGGACAGAGGACTGGTGTGTTTTGCAACTGTGGTGTGGAGAGTAGGTGTTTTGTGGGTCCTGATAGCCAAAAAGCCCAAAATAGTGAAGGACTGGACTTGAAAATTTCTACCAAGAGCAGATGCCCATCACAACTCTCTTTGCTATCCCATCTTGTGCCCATAAACATCCAAAGACAGACTTTAATCACCCTACAACCTTCACTCAGCCCTTTTTTGTATATGCAGAGTTGCCTGAGTAGGGAGGGAATCACTGTGTGGAGCTCTCATGTGAGCACATGCAGGACACTACCTTCACTCCTTAGCACCTCATTATGCAAAATATATTGACAAAACCGAACAAGAGCAGAGCACAGCAACAAAACAGTCAGATAATTAGAGTGCTCAAAGAATGAAAGGGTCAAATATGCCTGTAGTGGCTGTGAATCAGAGACAGGATATCAATAGGGACACAACAAAAGGAAAAAAGCAAATGCAGAGCAAACCCAAGAAAAAAAATCCTGACAGCAGGTTGTGGAATGTCCCCCAAAGCATGGAACTGAGTCCACACTGCCAGAGAACATATCAGAGGAAGCCAGGCTGGTACACAGCTCAGTGCCCAAGAGGCACGCTTGCTCTGCGGTAATGGCCAGCTACAGCTATCACTCCTTGCACTTCCAACTGGATGTTTTCAGCTGTGTTGCATGTCTCAAGCTCACAGGCAGCCTGCCGCTGTGCAGATGTTAAGCAGATGTCATCTCCCTCCCTCCGGTGGTTAAAGTGATTTCAGGATGAGATAATTAGTCCCTGAAAGGCTGTGCCAAAATGCATCAGGGTGCAGTAGGTTGCGCTCCAGTGCAGCTGAGCTGGGGCTCATCACAGGTAAGATGTTAAGCTATGGTCATAATACAAGATGATCTCTCAATGTAGATGTGCACAACCACTCCTGGACTCACTGCTGAGTAAGCTAGAGGAGAGGCTCCACTGAATAGCGTGGCAAGTGCCAGACTGTATTGGCCATGATGTTCATTTGAGTCCCCCATCCTCTTCATGACAGCAGTCAGTACCAGATGCTTCAGGGAAGGTACAAGTACACCACACAGACAGATGTGGAACAGCTTGTCCCTCTATATTAGGCTTTGTCCTAGGTTTCAAGAGCTAGAGAAGCTGCAAACCCTACTGACTGCACGGGGCTAGCTCTCCTTCCCAGAATATATTTGCCTTGATTAAGACAACTTTGGATACTTTCTATGAGTACTGGATCTTTTTTTTTTATTATTTTTGAGTCCTGCTGAAAGCTTGCTCTTGATGATGATACATGACAATGATTTCTACAGCAAGCCTGCCTGTTACAGGGGGAAAAAAAAAAAAAAGAAAAAAATCACTCCCCCTTTTTCATCTTGTAGCATCATCAAATACATCCTTGTTCTCTCCCCTGAAAACCAAGGTGCTCTCTCACGAACACGCAGACTTTTACATATCTCACCTTCCTAGCACTGTACAAGCTATATTGGTCCCAAACTACCAAAGAACTTTCTCTTTGCATATGAATCCTTGCAGGCACATCATTATTTCTGTTGCCCAGCTCTCAGTCACGTCTCTTTTGAGACAGCATGGCCAATCTTGCACGTGGCTTTTTCAGCTGAGGTTCCAGCACTAACTTGGGATTGATCCATACACCATCACATAACTGTGCTGCAAATCTGTCCCCACAGCCCCCACTCCTCTCTGTTTTGCAGGTAGGTAGGTTCTGGGGGTAACACAGCAGTGCTCTGGCAGTCTAGGTCTTCCCTGTGGCCTTCTCAAACTTTTAGGTTTTTCATTAAGCCTTCCATTCACATGCCCTATGCTTGGTACTAATGTGGAGTACATTCAACAACTGTATAAACAAAGGATGTAATTACTACTCCTCCAGTTTGAGGAGGGATATATAAATGAGTGGCCATTTAAGGGCATTCCTGTAGAGGGGGGAAAAAAAAAAGTGCTGTGTCTTCCCTAAATCCATCTATTAGTCTTTTCCATTATAATCAATAAATCAGATCCCTTTTTATATGGTGTTGTTGGCTCAGCTGTGATTTTTTGATGGCAAAATTCATTACTCAATTGTCTCATCGCTTCCTTTCTAAGTTCAAAAACATCCATTAGCACCACTATGTGAAGCTCCATTAATCTGCTTTCGTTATAATGTTCTTATTCTTTCTTAGCGTCTTTATTGCATCCCACTCATCTTTGTTGTCTCATAGGAGCTTTTAATTAATGCAGTAAGACCTAGCATTTTTCAAGATCTAATATTTTTGGTTACTGGACAGATATTAACCAAATTCACTCAGGTGACCCTGTTCTAGAACTGGGAGGGTTGGCACAGGCTGGATGCTTTCAGAGCTGCCTGGTTTCTGCAAGGAGAGGCAAAGTACAGTCAAAAGAATCTTTTACCAGCTCTAAGCACTTCTACTGCAAAATGTTTTTCAAAATGGGAAGGATGCATCAGACCTATCCAATGCTGGTTTTGGACTTCGATTTGCCTCAATGCAAATCAACAAAATGTACCCTGCAGCAAAAGAAACTTGCAGAAGGGCTCCAAACTAAGGTGAGAAGGACTTCTCAGTTACTGAATGCATCAAAAGTGACTTTTTACCCCCCTCCTTTACACAAAAGCTTGAACTCTGCCTTGTCACTTAGATCCATTACATAAGAAAAAAATGGTGCAAAGCTACCCTGACTTAATCCCCTTTTTCTGTTTCTCACCCTCTTAGTTTCTTCCTGCACGTAAGACTTAAGAAAGGTAAACAAACACTTGCTATTTCCATAGCAGACACGTACGGTGACTCAGAGACAGCCTATGGTAGTTGTAAGGCCCCTAAGCTTTGAATAAAAAGATGCCTTTCTTAGTCCTACATCTGGGCAAGGCCTTTCACCAGCCCCTTTCTGTCTTCTCTTCAGGCTGCCAGTGCCACCAGTGAGGGCTGTTCCATGCTTCTGTCCCTGTGGTGCCAAGTTCCAGGGGCTCTGGGTGCTACGGCAGCATAGCTGAGTTCAAGAGCACTTGAAAGCAGAGGGCAGCTACTGTCCCAGAGAGGTTTCCTACAGGTAGAGGTGGCTTTGCTGCTTCACACAAAGCACACTGTGACCTCCTCCAACACACCACTTGTTAGGGAATGCTGTTTGCATCAGTCCTCCCAGGGCTCAGCTTCACTACCCTTATCCAAAGGTAATAAGCCCTGATGTGCAGCTCAAGCAACTTGGGAAGGAGTCTCAGAGTGCATTTCAGAAGAGACAAAAAACAAGGTGGTGGGGGTTGAGGGCTTGGGAGCTCATTGCTGGCAATTTGGCTGCATATATCCTGTTTGAGAATTCCTTCCCCTGAAGGAAGGTGGCATGGATTTGGGTGAGGGAGCAAGCACAGCTTCTTTGGGGGGAGCTGGAACAAAACACCAGATGAAAACTATTTCCCTTATCCTTCCAGCATGTGTTAGTATAGGAGACAAGAAACAACAAACGAGGAATATTCAATTCCCTTCCTTTGTCCCCCACAAAGGGACAACAAAGTTGGTGAACAATGGTTTGCTGGACCCCTCTAATGAAATCACCCCTTCTTGAAAATTGCCAGTCAATGGAAAATTGGCATGTTTACTTCCTTCTAGGAGACCAAATGTAGAACTGCCTAGAAAAACAGGCAAACAAAGGGATATGTTGTGAGCTGATATCGCTGACAAGTCAGAGGAAAGAAAAAAAAATTGTACACGGATTATAGAATTTATCATTAAAAAAAAGAAAACCCAAACCCAAGAACTTTGCATGATACTTCAAAAGAAAAGAAGGAAAGGGGAGGTGGAAAGGGGGAACAAAAAGAAAAGAAAATCTGTCAAGAATTTTCTCACTGCATCCAAAATGCCTCAGTGAGCAGAGATACAGAAACAAGCTAATTACTGTCTTTCTTTTACTCTCCCAGTTCTGAACTCCACACACAACATTTTTCACAATTATTAATAAAGGAATACTTTTATCTCTGCCTTATTAAGAGTTCTTGGGGTAGGATTATAGTATCTGACAGATACCATATGGGATAGTGTGGAAACAGGTGGGAACGAAGCAAAGGAAGATAGAAGCAAAGAGGCATCTTAGAAATCCCTCCATAGGTCCTAGGATGCACATCCAAACTACTGGAGCTTTCAATATAATTGGTGCGATTTCTGCTCTGCTATACTCTTCACTATTTAATTCCAAGGCTCTGAGGCTTAGGGCAGCAGGAAACAGGGTGTGGAGCCTGCAGTCCTCTGCACAGAAAAGGAGCCATTTCAATGCATCCCTGAAAAGGATGTTCAACCCTTGAGAAATCTGCAGGACAGGCATGAGAGGCACTGGCAGAGCTGTGCAGCAAACCCAGGAATACAGAGGTGCCAGAGTGCAGACAGTGAAGGGAGCCCCAGGCAGAGGAGCAGGAGGGGGTATTGGCAGAGCTGGTGTGGGGATCTGGATCTGGATCTGATCTGGATGCTGGTCAAAACAGAGATCTGCTGGTTAGAAGCAGTTTTATATGGCTCCCAACTACACGCTGTCTGACTCCAGCCTTTTCTTTCAGCTCCTTGCTTCCATAAATATCGTAACACTGGAGTTAGAAAAACAACAGAAATTCTTCCAGCACAGCCCCCATATCCCCTTTGGGTACTGAATATTTTCTGAGTTTGGAAGTGCAGCTTAGACCAGCTGCTTTTTTGAATAAGTCAAGGACGATGGCAGGAGCCAGGAGGCACAGAGGAAAAGCACTAACTCACTGTCTGAATTCTGCCTGTACAAGGCATGACCAGTTTAAGCACTTGCCTAACTCTTCCCAAACGTGAACTCACTGTCTGTCTCTTCACAGTACCGCTGTCTGTCTTACACGTGCTTTGTGCCCTGCCTTACCAACATTGCAGACCAAGCCACTCTATAGTTACCAGACACTTGTCATCCTTGGGTTCAGTCCCCTACATCTAGGTGACACCTAATTGCCCATGTCAAGGCAAGCAGTTTATTTATCATCCATGAGGCACTGACCAAACACAGATATACAGAGCCTTCCAAACATTTCTACCTGTAGTCCTAAGGTGAATATTCAAATTCCCTCCAGGTTATAAATCCTCTTCAGTAAATGGACATCCATAAAATACTGTATCGTATACTCTGTCAGACAACAAGGAAATTTTATATGCACCATTCAGCAGACCAGAGCTCTGCAGATCAAAGCCACACTTGGCTCAATTCAAACCTTCATCTTGTGATGTTTCACCATTATACCTGCCCATGGCCAACAGCAGGTAATGCTCTGCCATTTAACCTGGCAGATAGCACAACATCTTTCAAGTAATTCTTCATTACAGAGCAGAGTTTAATAGCCACTGTTTAATGGAAAAACACATTCCTTTGTTCGAAGGAAAAAACCCCACACCTAAGCCCTTCCTATGGGGTACTATGGGCTTTTAAGAAGTGCTTTGTAGTCTCTGGATTAGTTGTTCCTTTTTTTTTTTTTCCTGTGGATCTTTCTAAATTAAAGATACTGCATGATTTATAGAGATCAGAGTTGATGATGCAGCTGGTCCCATCAAATCTTTTACAATCAGTGTGATTCAGCTCTGATCCTGGCAATCTGCTCCATAGCTGCAGGAGAGCCACAAGGAGAACCTGTCCTAGGGCAAATCCCAGACAGAGATGCTCATTCTGGCACTGTACAGCCTCTGCTCCTTGTCCTGGCAGAAAGATGTTAGTTGGATAAGAAACAGGGCTGGTAAGTGAAAAAAAAAGGAGTTGAAAGGAGTTGTGAGAGCATTTCCTTGCCACACCAAAGTTCTCTTGCAAGATAGTTCATAAGAAGCAAGTCAGGAGGCTGCCATAATTTAAACATCCCTGGCTCTCCTGATAAAGGATGCTCAGAGGACTCCTTGGAAGCACCACTCCAAAACCTGGGCTGGTTTAAAGAGCCTTCTTCCTCCAACTAGATCAGTATGTAGCTTATGCACCAAAACCAACAGCAGAGACGGGAGGGAATTTACAAGTGTTTTCTGTTGTAGCTGTGTGAACAGAACTAAACCAAAAAACCACAGTCAGAGTCTCAATCACAAGCACCCCTCTACACTCCCATACTCATGAACCTCTTTACACCAAGTCTTCAATGTTAAAGGTGAATGCCAGAGTTTTTTGAAAAAGATAAAAAAGAATCTGGTCTACTCTGCCACCATCATCACCAGCAGGACAGTAAATACTCAGAGGAATCTGTGTAAAAGAAAACTTCCCTCCTACTCATCCTGAAAAATAACTGTTTATATTCTCTTCGGATTATGAGGGGCTAATAGGTGGCAGAACACCTCTTTCCCAAGTACAAAGCAATCACTGCTCTTACATAAAACAAGAGTTAATGATTCTGCTGATTTACAACCTATTTTCCACTAATACATCCAGCAGTGAATTCTCAAGAGGCTTTCACCGTATGCAAATCTGGAATACAGGACAGTGATAAAGCTATGTTTAGCTAGAAGATGAGAAAACAAATGATAGGTAGGAGCCAAAATCTCAAATCTGGGTTAATTCGTTAATGCCTTGTAACTCAAAAAAACCTCTCCTGACTAATTTTCTTTGAGCTATATGGGAAAAAAAAAATCCCTTTTGCTTTCAAAGTAAACCCAATAGGGATCTGGATACATCAATTTTGCTAATGGAACCTGGTTGCAGCCTTAATTATTATTATCTCTTTGTGATAGATTAGCCATTTACCCAGATTATATAGACATAGTGAGATTAGATTAGATAGCCTGGGCTCCATATGGTTTTTCTATCTCCCTGTGCAATATAGCACTTGACTAACTGGATCTCTGCTTATACTCCTGGTAATGAGCTAGCTTAGTACATTTACTTTAAGCTCTGTTTTAAAGGAAAATAAACCAAGATTCAGAAAGAGGAGGTAGTATTTAGATTTGAGGGGTACCCTCATTTCAGTGGTGGGATGTAAGAACATACAGAACTCTTCAAGGTAAGCTGTTACTTTCACAGCAAGTGAGCAAAGGTGAAAAGAAATACTGATAAATACCAAAGAGACATTCCAGGTCCTCTACAAAGGGTCCGTCTGCTACCAGGTGGGTAGAAAGTGGGGCCACTTCAGTTAGCAAGCTGTATGGGATACAATTTCTTTGTATGAACAAAACCTGGGATTAAAAGAACAAGCCTGGATAAATCTTATGGGATTTTGAATGTATTTAACAGGGCGCAGCAAAGTTTTCCTAACTGAAAGGGCAAAACAAGAAAATCTCCACATCCCCATTGGACTTGCAAGGTTACTTCAACCCACCCCAACAGGCTGGGGATGAGATAACAGCTAGGTAAGAAAAGAAGAAAAGTTTTCTTGCTTCATAACAAGTTGAAGCTTGGAAAGCTGTAAAGCAGCAAGGATGGAAGTGCTGCACAGATTTGGAATGGATACTCCTATGCGATGATCTGCTTCACAGCCAGACTGTCCAGGTAAAATTTTTAGACAAATGTTTGATCTACTTTTCTGAAGGATTAGAGATTTCAAGACATTTTTAAAAGTAAGGCCTTCTCTTTCCAGAGCTTTTGTTTAGCAGTATCCTTTCCTACCCTGCTCTGTATCAAGCTACAGACCTGGATACAGCATTACACAGAGAAAGATGTATTCTGAATGCTCTACCAGGAGATGTTGCAAAGCAATTTGGCGTCAAAGGTAGGGAAGAAATATTAAATCCCTTCATGGAATTTGCAAGGTTTTGATTCTGCTCTGAAAATCCTTCAATAAAAAAATAAATATATCAGGAGTAGTAAACCCAGAGGACAGCACATGTCACCCCGCATTCCCAAAACACTTGACTTAATACTAAGAACAGTGGTACTCCAAATTTCATTGTTGGTTATGCTTGTGAAAGTCACAAGAATCTGGCCCCACAGAACAGTTTTTATAGACTAGAACACCCACACGTGCTTTTATCCAGAAACTTTTACAGGTTTTCCTTCAACAACTCTGATTAATAAGCTTCTTCAGGTGCATTCTGCTAACTCTCCTGTTTTATTCTTACATACCCCATATTTTTCTTCATCATGTGCTGAAAGAAACCAAATTCCTCTCCCCAGGTACTTCTCAGATAGAAATAAACTTCAGTAGGTTATTCTCAGAAAAAAAATTGTCAACATTTGGAGAAATGCTTAAAAATGGCATTTATTCAGCACAGCTCATCAAGCTGCTCTGAAAAACATAAGTACTAAGGACAGCTGGAGAAAGGTTAGAAAAGCAAGTTACGTTGACATTGCTTTCCTGCTCTTTCTTCCAGGCGTCCCATGTTTGATGTTACACTGAGCTCTGTATTCGAGTTGACTTGCTCCCTTCTTCTGTCCTGCCTCATTCTACCACTTGCACATACACCCGTCAGCTTAATTCCTTCAAACAAGAAAAAGAACAACACACTTCCTTCTCCCTACCCGGTAATAATGAAAAACTGCACGAGAAGACAGATTAATGCATACAGGGACCTCTCTTACCCTCCTTCCCAAATACCACCGGCATGCTGAGCTGAGGGCTGGCACCTGCTCACTTGATTAAGTGCTTCTTGCTTTTAAGATTGCTTTCCCCCCCTCCCATTTCTTCTTCTTTTCTTTTTTTCTCTCCCAAGAGATTGGGTGGAGGCTCTGCTTTATTTCTTCCCCTCTTCAGGGCTTGCTTGTTTATATTTACCCATTCGGAAAGCTGTGAGTCACACTCTGATTTACAGCTTGTCCCAGGAGAGACAGGAGACCCTAATGAAAGAGCAGGCTGCAAGGGTAATTAATACCTACCAGACATTCAACTGTACTACTAGAGAACAATATGTGCATCCACGTGAGCACTGTCAACTGGAGATGAACAAACAGAAACGATATCTGCATGGGTATGGCCCTGAGCACCCTGATAAGCCACAGCCAGAGCACTTGGCAAAGTAGAGACACTCGGCCAAAATCTCCATTTCAGGGAGCACACCTGGAAGGGGGTCAGGGAAATGGTGAAAGGAGGGAACTGGAGAGAGCCAGGGCCTGGGTTGCTTGTGCAGGATAGAGGAGGGAGGCTGGTGCAGTGCATTGATTGGGGATGCTGCGATGGAGAGAAGTCGGGAGGGTGATGGATCACCCCTGCTTAAAACAAACAAAAACCAGGCAGCTTGCCAGGAACGGCTTAGGCCAGTTTCATTAAAACTCTTCATTCATCATGCTGAAATGAGGCGGTGTTTGTTATTGCAGCGGTGGTGTGCTGGTGCAGTAGCTATTATGAGAGTGGGTGGCAATACAGGAAGGGGGCAGTGGGAGGAGATAGGAGGGTAATGAAGGATGGAGGCAGCTGGGAGGCAACAGGACTCAAGAATCACTTACCATCCGCTGAAGAGACTGAAAATCACCCTCTGTCTCCTGCATGGAACTGGGCTGATAAGGCTTCATTCACATCCACCCAGCCTAATCCCCAGGATGCAAGAGGATTTCCCTTCTTCCAGGTGTATTTATTCCCCTCATTAGACCAAATAATGACACCACAACACGCTGGGGCTTGCTGTGGTGTCAGGCTCAGCTGTGGCCATGAATCCACTTAATGGATTCACCTCAGGAAATCCTAACAGTGTGATGCTCAAATAAAAGCACTGCACCTGGAGAGAGACTGGATGGATCTCTTAGGTCTTTCCCATCTCTACAGTTAGATCCTGCTCTCACTGCCCATGCACCCAGGGAAAGCAGAAACCAGCAGGCATGGAAACTGCCTCACTGCATCAATGGGGCTCCCTCACTCTTGTGTTTACTTCCACTTTCCACTTCATTGCATCTCTCAGACAGAGATCTCTGGGGACACAGAACTGTCAACGCAAAGCGCAACACCATGCTCTGGGATGAACTAATGAGGGCCTTGTGCTACCTGCCGAGCAGCTTTGAGAGTGACCTTAACCTTAATGCCAGGGCCAAACCTCCTCAAAAGATGTAGTTTTCCTGCCCACCTGTGTCCAAACAAACCTCTCTCTGAACTTTTTCATCAGGCTCCCAGTCAGTGACCCACACACCCTGCAGCTGCATGGCTGGCATTAAGGCCAGCCTTTGATTTTAAGGCCCAGCAACTGCAATTCCTCTGGAGAAATCAGGCTCCACATAAGTGTACCTATTAAATGACATCCATGTTGGCCCATTCACAGGGATGGCAGCTGTGTAAGGTCAATGTGCTTGTGAGGGAGGGGGAGAGAAGGCGAGAGCTCATTTTGTTGTGATGCATTTTACCGAGCTGCAGGAGACAGTGCTTGTATAGTGATAATAGAAAACCAGGAACACAACTATCTAAGGGGGTTGAAATGGAGGAAAAAAAATGTGTGTGTGTGACAGGAAACATTTACACTATTTACTTATCTTCATAGACACCCAATAAAAGCAATCCTTAGGGTGTGCACGTGCGTGTGTCTAAGCTGTGTCATCAGCCTGGATTGAAATCACAGACCTTGGGTTCCCCGGTTTGAGCTCCTGCTAGGAGGGAGAATAGGTATTAATTTTCATAGTGGGCTACCCTTCCAAGAGAAATAGCTTTGGATGTATGACTGAAACCACAAACAACCTCAACAGTAAGAAAGATGACTCTGGGGAGACATTTGAAACACAGAAATAAGTACTCACAGGGCCCTCAAAGGAAACTTTAGCATCTCCCTCTGCCACAGTGCTGGAGACAGGCTAGTAAGTGTGCCTGTGCATCATGGTGCTCCCCCTCATTGCATCCCAGTTATGGAAACAGGTGAGAAACTCATTGTGAGAGTAAGAGATAACGCTGCACTAGATAGAGCTATCAGCTATGGAAGTGCAATATCCCCAGTCCATCTTGGTCACAGCAAACGCGTGTTTTTGCTGTGTCCTTTGGTGTCAAGAGGTACAGGCTACAATCGAGTGTTCTCACTGGCTATGTTTTAAAGCATCTTCTGCAGCAACAGCAGCTAATGGTAATTAGCGTTGGCCCAAGATTTCTGAAAGAAACATCTTCTGTAAGAAAATTCAGCTTGAACAGAAACGGCATGTTTTGCAGGAAAATATCAGTTGTGCTGAAATCTTCAAGGAAAATTTTCATGACAGCATCTCATTTGGATAAGGCTTAAAAAAAGTTGGGTTTGCATTATATGAATATAGCACAATGAAGAAGTTAAATGCTTCAGTAAGGTTGAAGCAAAACATTTTTAGACTTCTTATGAATGCATCCAATATTATAACTTTCCCCACCATCTTTTCTCAGGTCAGGTGGCACACATTTTGTAATGTTACATTTTTCCAGAGATGAAAAACTGGCTTTTCAATCAGTTAGGATGTTCCTAAGGATATATATTTCTGGCATTTTTTATACATTTTCATCTAGTTTTCAGTGCACAGAGAAATAAATGTCTTCTCTCCAACAATGCAGACGGCACAAATATTCTCTCAGAGGAGACAACCCCAAATCTGGGCAGCAGCACCTGACCTAGCAGTTTTGCAAGGCAGTGGCTGAGTAGCTGCCAACATTCATATTGCTCATGTCTTCACAACATCTATGGCTGTTATTTGGTATCAGAGCTATTTGGGCTATAGATAGCTTAGATTTGCCTGCAGGCACTGCAAACTGTAACCCTCCACAGGATTGCTATGACTTGGTGTCAAAGATAGGGACAGGACTTAAGCCTCACATCCCAGCATCCCCAGTTCCCTGTTCTTCCAGACAAACAAGGCTCATGTGTTTCCCAGCCTACAAGTGCAGGGCTGGTATTCCAATGTCCGCTTTGCCTGAGCTGATGAATAACTCACCCACCAGGATGTTTCTGGGGGTGATGGTGTAATTTGGCCCATTCACACCCAGGGCTCTCAGCCTTCCCCTCAGAGGTATTCCTGCACATGAAGAATTTGTCTGGTTTTCTCTGCTTTAATGGTTCACAGGGGTGTTCTCCCAGCTTCTCCAATGTTTGTCCGGCACAGCTGTGCCTCAGGAAACTGGATTTAAAGAGAATGATATTTGCCCATTTACATCGATTGCAGGACTTAAAGGTTCTAACAAACCCTATTCTAAAATCAATTTTTCTGACTTAAGGAGCCCCTGCTGTATTCTGGTAACGAGAATAAAATATCACATTTCACCAAAATCCTATTACATTGTCATGAATATCCTATCACACTGTCAAGAACCAGGCAGTGGTTCTCCATGGTGCCTTCTTTACTGATGGGCACTCATCCTGCTTAAACGTTTAGTCTGTACAAGGTCTCAAGAGGCCTGGATCCTTCCATGTGGTGCACAGAAGCACAGTAGTTCCTCCTGAGCAACATCTACCCTGATGATCCCTGTCAGTGCAGATCCCCCTCCATACCATGCCAAGTGGGTAACTGAAGATCCTCATCATCTTTCAGGAGGTGCCTATCAACCCACAGGATCAGGCTCTGAGCCATGAAGCCTCAGGAGATAGAGATGACATCTGTGGCTGCTACATATACCACTCTGTGTGTTCAGGAACCAAGGCTACAGCATTTTCTCTCAAGCACCAGTTCTTTATCTTGAGCCACCATGGCATTTTGCTTTGTGTCCTCAGCCTGGTAATGTTACCAGCAGCCCCAGGAAGCTGAGGAACTCTGATTTAATGCTTAGTGTAACACTCCAGAATACACAGGGAGATGTGAGACCTAAGAGGTATGCATATTTACCCCCTCCTCTCCAGATTTCTCACAGACCCCAAACCAAGGCGCAGACATTTCATCTTGGCCAGAGAGGGAGGGGGAAAAAAGAAATAAAATCTGAATCAAATCTTCTGAAAAGTTCTGGAAGATAAAATCTCTTGAGTCCAGATCTAGGAAAAAAAATTTACAGCTGGCACCTGTTTGTCTTCATTATAAATGAAATGCAAAGCTCTGATTACACCACAAGCTTTAAGACACTTAGAAGCTAACTATGGATCAATTTTTTTTCAGATGAAGCCATATTCTGCCCACTCAAATTAGTTCCTGATTTCTCCAGCTGGTCTTCCCCATCACTTTTCTAAGCTAAAGTAAGCTTGTAAAGGAATCCTTCTGGGTTGTCTTACCACATTTAATTTCAAGGATACTGCTATTTCTTCCTCTCCCCTTAGAAAGAATCAGGAAGGTGTGTCTCTGGAGCAGTGACTCCATTAAAAACACAAACTAAATCACAAGAAATTCCACCTGAACATAGGAAGACACTTTATAACTATGAGGGTGGTCAAACACTGGAACAGGTTGCCTCGACAGGTTGTGGAGTCTCCATCTGTGGAGATATTCAAACTCCAGCTGGACATGGTCCTGGGCAACCTGCCCCAGCGGACTCTGCTTGAGCAATGGAATTAGCCTACGTGACCTCAAGAGGTCTGTTCCAACCCCAACCATTCTGTAATTCATTCACCATCTCAAGGCTCTGCTTTGTTGAAATTGGAGATTATGCAGCAGTTTTCACAGAAAGTTATGGAATACAGAAAGCATTTTCTAAGTATTTTCAGGACCCATCCTGAAAAAGTCATTAAAAACTGAATAGACGGATACACTGAAAGTGTGATAGCTGCACAAGTATGCTAATGCAAGGAAATGCTGGAACTACATGGCAGAGCCTTCATCTTGTTCCTTAAATAACAAGATATATTATGTCACTCACTTTTCTTCATAACTTATGCAGTACGCACAAGTGAGGCAAGATTTCTCAACTCCACAACTTATCTGTTCCTTATCAAACCTTAATATTCTCATGCTGTAGTCTCTTCCCTTCCCTTCCCTTCCCTTCCCTNAGTTCAGCCGTGGAACCGGCTGGAGCCAGGTAGGAAGAGAGGGGAGATGCATTGAGCAGCGTGCTGGTAGCAGATAACCCGGGCTGCCGGCCGCCTGCCCTCGGTGAGGAGATGAGCTGTTATCTTCCAGCTGCACACGCCTNTACAGCTGGCACCTGTTTGTCTTCATTATAAATGAAATGCAAAGCTCTGATTACACCACAAGCTTTAAGACACTTAGAAGCTAACTATGGATCAATTTTTTTTCAGATGAAGCCATATTCTGCCCACTCAAATTAGTTCCTGATTTCTCCAGCTGGTCTTCCCCATCACTTTTCTAAGCTAAAGTAAGCTTGTAAAGGAATCCTTCTGGGTTGTCTTACCACATTTAATTTCAAGGATACTGCTATTTCTTCCTCTCCCCTTAGAAAGAATCAGGAAGGTGTGTCTCTGGAGCAGTGACTCCATTAAAAACACAAACTAAATCACAAGAAATTCCACCTGAACATAGGAAGACACTTTATAACTATGAGGGTGGTCAAACACTGGAACAGGTTGCCTCGACAGGTTGTGGAGTCTCCATCTGTGGAGATATTCAAACTCCAGCTGGACATGGTCCTGGGCAACCTGCCCCAGCGGACTCTGCTTGAGCAATGGAATTAGCCTACGTGACCTCAAGAGGTCTGTTCCAACCCCAACCATTCTGTAATTCATTCACCATCTCAAGGCTCTGCTTTGTTGAAATTGGAGATTATGCAGCAGTTTTCACAGAAAGTTATGGAATACAGAAAGCATTTTCTAAGTATTTTCAGGACCCATCCTGAAAAAGTCATTAAAAACTGAATAGACGGATACACTGAAAGTGTGATAGCTGCACAAGTATGCTAATGCAAGGAAATGCTGGAACTACATGGCAGAGCCTTCATCTTGTTCCTTAAATAACAAGATATATTATGTCACTCACTTTTCTTCATAACTTATGCAGTACGCACAAGTGAGGCAAGATTTCTCAACTCCACAACTTATCTGTTCCTTATCAAACCTTAATATTCTCATGCTGTAGTCTCTTCCCTTCCCTTCCCTTCCNAGAAATTAAATGGGAGGAATTCACAGTGCTGCTGCACATCTATCTCTAGAAGATGTCCCACCATGGGCAGGGTGCTGCGTGGGGCTGCTCTCAGATGGCTTTTTGTCACCAGGGATAGCAAAAGCATCTTCTCAGGGCTTTTTCCCAAAAATGTAATGGAAGAAAAGAGAGCCCCTTTGAATCTATCCTGGGTGCAACTCTATGCCTGTATCTCTCACCGTTTTTCATATTTTGCATGGACTTGACAGTACAAGACCTTCTCAGAGCACCAAGCACCAGTACAAAATCCATAGACTCTTCTCTCACCACCAGCAGACACAGGCCACCCTGCAGAGCCCAGCGCACCTCACACCTCCACCAAGCTAGGGAGCATGGATCCAACAAGAGTTCCAAACCCTTTATTTCTTCCCCACCCTCATACACAAATACCACCCTCAACCTGACATAAACACCCAGCCTCAAAAGGCACTAAAGCACAGGACATTTTGCTTGAATGCAGAGTCCTCAATTGGCATGCCACCCTTCCCCAAAACCTCATCTAAAAAATTCAGGAGATATTCCACCTCCTCACCTCTCAACTCCTCCTCTCATTACATCACCTATTGAAAGGATATGGCTTCTAATAATGTATATAACATCTGCCTTAAACTAATAAAACAGCAAGAACCATCACACGTTGCTGGCTTTTAGACAGAACTTTATCTGCAAATAAAACAATGTGCCTGTGTGCTCATTTGGGGTGTTTTGTTTCATGGCTGATTATTTAATTTCAAGTGCCCTGAGTATCCTAGGCATGTGCCACAAATGAACGAAGAAGCAGCTCCTGTGTGTCAGGAATATACAAGCTCAATTCAACAGGATACAATGAGTGAAGGTCATGAAGAAGCAGGGGGATAAGCAGAGGCATGAGTGGGTGGTTAAAAGCAGATCATTATTAGTCAGCAAGGTCTGGACCTAAAATAATGGTTCTGTCCCATTTGTTTGGGAGGGGTTTTATTAGCTCTTTCTCTTCCCTTAGGCAAAAGAGGGAGGAAGAGTTCACCCAATTGATCTGACTGAGGCTTGGAGAATAGTTTTCCTGAAGATGCTTGGGTATGGTGCAGCAGACAGCAAAGAGGGGACCCACTGATGATGAAAAGGTTAAGAAGAACATCCAGGCTGTCACACAGTCTCCTCAGGCAGACATGGTGCCCTTGACTCTAACTACCATCTGAGGACAGAGAGAGGACAAGTCAGAGCACAGATAGGCTAACCCCAGCTCCTAGTGCTCACTGCAGAGAGGAGGAGACTGGGCTGAAGGACTTCAAACTACAAGGGCTCAGAGCTAGAGTTGCCGAATTTGATTTGTTCCAGCTGTCAAAATCCATACATGACAATGGAAATTCTTCCACCCTTTTCATAAGTGCTGGAGGAGTCCTCCATCAGCCCTGCAGCTCACTCTGAGCTTCCATTCTGAGTCGATCTTGCACAAAGCTCCAGCTGAGCCAGGTGTGTCCAGCTCTTTTGCTAAGGAGTGGCACAGCCTGAGCTTTTTGAATAACCCATGGTCTGCAACCACAGGTGCTTGTTAAGCAAACACGTTTCCTACTTATCCCCGTTTACTTTTTGTGAATCTCTGTGGTTATTTTGCTGTGAATGTTACAGCTTTCAGCAGTACATTTTGATCCTTATCAGATNNCTTATCAGATAAAGAAAAAAAAAAAGAAAAAATCATTTCCAAAACATTTTTGTCTAAATTTGCCTGCCAGTCACAATTTTCAACACAAAAAGCTCTCTGGCACAGCACTAGAAAAGCTATAAGCTGCAGAGCTGCATTATTCAGTTTCCTCCATCTCTAGATGTATTATTTAACTTCTTGGCAATAATGTCAGGGACGTAATCCAATAGAAATGCAGAGAAACAAAGGAACCTCAAATTTCTGAACAGCTCAAATTGGTTTTCAGTGCTGACTTTATATAGAGACTGAAAAAAAAAAAAGAAAAGAAAGGAAAAGGAAAAGAAAAGGAGGCATAATGTTTTCAGTGCAAAGGTGACACAGCAGGCACACACAGAGACAAATCTAGAAACCCCTTCATTTGGCTTCTAGTAGGAAATCTTTAGCTACTGGAGCCAAAGGAAAACTCTTCTGGATGCTGCTTGTCCCTTCCACAATACAACAGCACTTGCCCACTCACCTCCTTGTCAGGTTAAAAGCTACATTTCTCAAAGAGAAATTTATTGAGTGACCAATCTCATTTACATGCCCCACTACTCACTCAGCTTCTCCAGGGCAGGATAAATTTCTTTTTCACAGGTGTCCACGAGGCTGACTTACCCAGAATCCATGTCCCCATGGGTAAGATATCAAGAACATAAACCACCCATTCCCCGCACACTTCCTGGTTCTGTTTGCCACTCCAATCCCGCTTGTACTTAGCCTCAGTTCTCTCTAATGTTCGTTTGTTCTTGCTGCAAGATCATTAGGGTGGGAACCTTGCTCTATTTTACAGCAGTAAAATGCCCAAAAGGAGTAACAAGAAGGAGAATCAATGTTTATAGTTTACAAGGTGCCTTGAAATTCTGAGATTAAAGGTCCTTTTTGCTATTATTCTGAAGTATGCTCTTAAACAAATACCTGCTGTTCTCAGATACTAGAATTCGTCCCTTTTCCTCCATTATTATTATTACTCTAAAAATGTTAAATGGCCCTTCATTTTCTTCAAGGATCAAAAGAGCTTATGACAAATACTAATTTGCTCCTGACGCTGAGGAGCAAGCTGAAGCATAAAGAAACTGAGTACGCACGAGTCTGAGGCTGAGACATGAAAACAGATGCCCCTGGTCCCATCCACTCTGCCATCACTCCCACACGTGCTTTATCACTGCACGAGGATCACGCGTTAAAGGTGTGGTGGCAAGGACTTTGAAAGTGCAAAGAACAAGACTGACTGGAGAAGAGGTGAGAGGATTTGCTGCAAGGGTGAAGCATTGCAGAGCTGCTGATACCACCAAGCAAGGATTCCTCTGGCAGGGAGCATGTCTGCATTCTCCTAGGCACGCTGAAGGGGAGGGGGCACATTTCCCAACCTGATGCTCAGTAGCTTAAAGGTTGTATATTTATAACATTTTTTATACTCTCAGACCTTTGTGATCATAAAATATGCTCTGTACTGCACGGCATTGCAGTTAGATGTCGCAGGGCTTAGAGGGAGGGGTTTAGGAATTAAAAACCCTCCCTGCACACAAAGCAAGTCCAAAGCAACCTGGCTACTCAAACATAAAAACTTTAAAATGCAGTGCAACTGTTTGATGTAGGAAGGTTCAAAGAGATGGCAGTAGACCAAATACAACTTTAATACAACAGTCTCCAGCCAACAGTTTTTTGTGGAACTTTTAAGTACTATGGGTCAGTGCCTGGCAAAGACCCCTATCCCAGTACAACCAGTGAGTCTCCAGCAGCTGTTTGCATATTCAGAGCTTCTCACATATTTGGTCCCTTAACTACACATTAGTGTGGCATAGAAATCACTGCAAAGACACTGAGCTATAAACCCCAAACTGTCAAGGACACTCCTGGGGTTACTTTTGGATGCCAAAATGCAATCTGGATTCATGAGGTTTTATCATTTGAACACACAGGCAGAGCGTTTCAACCAACAACTTTCTCACTGGTGCTGGTGGGATGGTGGAGGAGAATTTAGTTGGAAACCAGACACAAACTCTTAACCAAATCGTAGGACAGTCATGAAACCTGCTCAGCAGAATCCTGAAACTTTAGCAGGCTCTGGTCTGCTAGATTGCTCTCTGGACACTGGACTGCTCCAGCTCGAGCTGTGTGAACAGAAAAAGATGGAGAACCAAAGCCCTAATATCCAGGCACCAATCTAGCCAGAGCTTTCCAGAGCACATGGAGGTCAAGGCTAGAACTCTAGCTCAAGCCTTCTGCCAGTAAGATGCCAGAAAAGCAGCAGAGGAAAATGGAAGTTATCGGGTTGCTCATCAGCTTGCAGCCTTCAGGCACAGAGCAAACCTGGGAACACACACTCACGGAACATACTGCCCCACAACACAGGAGCTCAACCACAGGTGTCAAAGAGAGGGGGGTCATGAAACGGTACAGTGTGAAAAGGTTCACAACTNCAGGGTACAGACTCATACTTGACACCTGGTAGGGGCACATGCTGTGTCAGGGGTGCAGGGTACCAGTCCCTAAAACTCAGGGAGGACTGCAGAAGGGAGCAGGAGCCTTTGCATGGGGAGATGCCTTTGCCCCAAGCATAAGAGCAAGCTCACTGAGGGGTGGGGTGGCAGAGAAAGCTGCAGGTAGAAAAAGTGCCAAAAACCCCACAGCCCACCTGCCTCTTAATCTGGGAACTCAGCAATCATGCAAACCTCAGAATGAGGAGTGGGGGACTGGTACGGCGTTGGTTCTGGGGTGCAGCTCCCAGCCCCACGGCTCCCAGCACCGGGGGCCAGTGCAGGTCAGTCTGGCAGGCAGGCTCCCACCACCCGA
>VWZY01000518.1:143663-175411 GCA_013399075.1 Chloroceryle aenea
CAGTGCAGGTCAGTCTGGCAGGCAGGCTCCCACCACCCGATCCCGGGGAGGCAAGGGGGTGCCGCTCCCAGCCCTCGCTCTGGCAACGCAAATGCCATGGGAAGTGATGCCACGCGTCCCCATTTGTCACCGAGGCCGACATTAACAGAATGTTTAAAAGTCATGATGTCATCGCTATTAATCAGGGCCCCGCTGGGCCGTGCTCTGGTGCTGCATATTAATCACCAGTGGCCCGGGGACTCGCTTATCTGGAGAGGCTAAGTTTAGATCCATAAAACATGATTTATTTTTAAAAGTAGCATTATTAAAGATGAGCTACAGCCCCACTTGCACTATCGCTAGAGTCTCCTTTAGGAAAAGGTTGGTATTTTGGAGTTGGTAAGGAAACCATCATTATTATTTTGAGCTTGAGAAAGCTGTCAGGCATGATATTGGCCTTCGAATGTCTTGGATCTCACGCCTACAAAGGGGAATCATCCCAATGCCCCAGCAGAATCATGGCTTGGGGAAAAAACTCCCATTTGAATCACTTGCCACTTTAGATGGGAGAGTGCTAACAGCTCAGCAAGGAGAGCAGATGCTGCTGAAAGGCTGGTTAGACCCAGATCTGAGTGCCCCCGCCATGGTCACAAATGCCATTATCCCACCCCACGTGCCTTTACCAACAAGTGAGCCCTTTGCCTACAAGCCCGTAAGTGGCATCAGGCATATTAACTTATTTTCTGTGCTCTGCAAAGTGCTTCTGTTGGATCAACTGTATGACTGATCCACACAAACGAATTTGTAAAAGCCTGTCCGCACTCAAGTCCACAAGTTTAACTACAGTGACTGTAACAAGCACTTTAGATCTAGCCAGTCCACACACAGGAACTGTACTGGTTTTCTAAATCAGTCTCCGAATTTTGATTTGACTCTTGCTTATCTGCTTATACACTGGATTAAAGAGGTTCTGATGCCAGTTTGGTATGCACAGGTGACATCTATGTGGGGTCCCCCAACTCAAACCAGGATACTCTGCCAATCTGTTCCAGCAGTTCAATTAACTCTGCTCCTAAGACAACCCAATTAAACCCAGTGCAAGTCCTGCGTGCAGGGTCAACTCAAGAGATTTGTCAGACAGAGCAGGAGTGTGGAAAACCTTTCTGGCAAAAGATGCAGGACATTAATTCCATTGGTGAAGGAAGTGAGAACAGCAATTATTGTAGTCTCTTTTCACAGGAACCACGGAATGATACCAGGTCCCTTGGTGGCTGTAGGAATCATACTGGGACATGTGTAATTGCCACACCTGCTCTGACCAAGAGAAAGGCCAAGACCAGCCTTACTCTTCTCTGGTGACAACCACTTGAACCCTGATGCCCCAGAGGTGCTGTCCTCTTGCTTTCACCACCATGAGGAGTGAGTGCTGCGTCATTTGACAGCTTCACTGCTCCCAGACTAATGACTCTTCTTCTCAGCCTGCCCTCCTGGACACACCATCACCTCAGGCAGGGCTGCACAATGAAGCTCATCTGAATGAGCATGGTGCCTCTTATCCATATGCAGAGAGATGTAAGGCTGTGATCAGTCATGTTGACAAGCCTTGGGATCCCATCTGACAGCAGCAAGAGGACTCAGCAGACCAGGACATTCATCAACATGCTTAAACATGAAACTGGCTTGCTATTTACTGTCATCTCAAAGGAGACAAAGTTTATCCAGCCAGCCTAGAGTCAGTGGAGAAACAACTCCTATGGCTATGCTGCTCATTCAACCTATACATCTCCCTTCAGGTCAGGCTTTTTGATAAACATACAGCTCTTCCCCACTGCCTGGAGAAAGGCAATGGGAATTCCCTGATTCTAGATACCTTGACTGCCCATGTCACATTTCGGAATGGACCTTCTGAAAGCCAAGAGCCAGAGGTGAGCAGGGTTCATGCAATCCTACTGTGGAGGGTTCCTGCAGCCATATGTGCTGACTGCAGGATCAGGCCAAGGAGGGAAAGACTCACAAAGCATCCTAAATGACAAGGTTAAGTTGCAGTTTTTTGTTACCTGTACCTAATATAATGAGTAATACTGCAGATAACAAACACAATTACCACACAATTTACCAGCACATCCCTTTGGGAGGCAGGACCATAACGCTGTCTCTCCACCTCAGAGTTTGCAGCACTGAGCTCACCTTGGAGGGCTTCCTTTGACACAGCTATGATTTTCTGTAGATCTTTAGATGGTTCAAATTGGGGGACTGGGGGCACTCAATTTAAACAGATATGGTGGGCTTTTTGGTTTTCACTTTTTTCTTTTTGGTTCACTATCTTTTGTGACCCAAAGCAAAGGATGGAAAACACAGGAAAAAATCTACAAGGAGACTAAGTCCAAGCCTCCAAAACTCTTTTCCTTCTAGTGGGACTAGGCTTGAATATCCATCCACACAGGCTGACTCTGGCAGAATTAGATAAATAGAAGCAGTGATAGCTCTAGAGCTGCTGCTCAGACAAAAGAAACAGGACCAGGGCCTTCCCCACCATGTTTCATTAGTCATCCCTCAAATGGGGCAAGCATGGGGCTTTGGCTCAGCTTTGCTGGAAACCACCAAACGTACGTCCCTGCTTAGCTCCCCTTGCAGATATTCACAGCACTGATGGCCTCTATGGGGAAAGCTGTACAGGGGGTTTACCCAAAAAGAAGGCACTCATCCTACCATGCACTCCTAAACATCTCCTCTTTCCCATTCAAATCCCCTGTGAACCATGCTATTTAAATCCCTATTTTACTGTAGTTGGCTCATCATGTTCCTCTGCTCATTAGACTGGCAGCATAGGCTCAGCAGCATTTGCACTTCAGCATCAGAATTTCTGCTGTGAAGTATGACTGTCATCCACTTGCCCGGACATGATGTTCCTAAAAATAGCCTCATCCTTGTTGTTTTACTCTCTAACAAAACAGGCAGTCTCTTTTCCTGAACCTTGATCACTAGGTTTCCTTCTAAAATCCTCACAGCCATTTCCTCAGTCTCCTCTGCTCTCCATAAATGATTACTGCTAAAACTCTTCCTTGCCAAGCCACCTCAAACCTTCCACTGAGTTTCTTTTTTCTCAGGTCTCTGAAGGTTAGAAGATGGGCATTCACTTACCCCACACACATACTGGGTCTCCTCTGATGAACAGCTTAGCCACAGCCTGCAGCTGACAGTGAATGGTGACAGAGGTCTCAGGAATAAGATGAGGACACGTAAGCTGTGTGTGATGAACCCCCAGCTGTATTCCTCACTCATGACAAGAGCATGCCTACGAGGAAAAATCCCACTTCTGACAGAGCCACATAACTCATGCAGTCTGGAGTAGATGCAGCCTGCAGCTTGGAGGGAGAGGAAGCAACTTAGAGCTCCTCATATTGCAATATAAGATGCAGGAAACCTGGGGCTGGTTGTGTGCCTGTATCAGTGGTGCAGAGAAATCATGCCAGGCAGTGGAGAACAGCAGCATGGATGTCACCTTCCTGCCCTCCTCAGCTCATCCTTCTTTTAGGCTCTACCATGCCCCAAACTCACAATGCCTCAAACAGCTCTATCACACAGAAACAGGCAGAGGCAGACAAGAAGCATGGGGGAGAGGCTCTTTGGGTTGGGGATGTCTCCAGTGGTTGTACCTTACTGCTGGCACCCTCCATCTCTTGGACGTGTTAAGGAAACCAGAAACACTGCACATCCTCAGACTGCTATAAAGGGGAATTGGGACTTCATTATCTTGTGGAATTGGTGATGAAAAGCAGTATCCCTGCACATCCCAGAGCTCCCAAGCACAGTACGTACCAAAGCCTTGCTAACTGTTTATTATTAAGATCTAAAAATCAGTTGTGTGTCTTTGTAACTTCTGTTTTCAATTGATGAGAGAAGGACCCTGAGGGAAGGAAAAACATTTTCCAGGGAAGAAGCTTTTAACATCAGAAGGCAGGCAACCAAACAGCACTCCTCACACCTCTGCCTTTCATCCCAGGTGCAGTGCTTGCCCCATGCAAGTGTAGTGGAAGGAGCAAGCTGCCTAGCTGGCCCCAGGTGGGTAGGGAGCACTGGGCAGCTGCTCACTGCCACAAAGGGATTCAGCAGCATTACTGAGTGGGGCGGACAAGCTCTTGAAACCATTCTACCCACAGATCTTCCCCCACTCAAACTGCAGGGAAAAAACCTGTGGAAACAAGCCCCATAACAAAGTTTGAGCCTAGTTACAATTTCATACCCTTTGGGAATCAGGTGAAGTCTCCTGAATTTCTCAGCAGCATCCATTCACAGAGTGTGGGCCAGTAGGTAAGAACATCCAGCTCCCAAGTATTTGCTTTTTTTGTACTCTGTGCAATGCCAGAGGACAGGATGGGATGTTCCTGTCCCTCCAGACACATAACCTGTGAGACGAGAGCAGAATGGCTCTTTCCTGAATGCTTTGGGCACCGTTTTTTATCACCTGGCATCCTGAACTATGATTTCTAAATCTGGGCAAAGCAGATACCAAACAATCTCTTTCTGATTTGGTAATGACTTAAATATTCAATTCAAGCATAAATGGCTACAGGTAGCACAAGCAAACTGAAAATCTTGTTTGCGTGAACTCATCAGGAACCTTCAACTTCTGGTGGCTTCAAAAACCAGCTTCATTTTATCTTTTCTCAAATTCAAAAGGGTCAGGCCAGGAGTGTCTCTGCTGTACCCAGAAGGTACAGTCACTGCATGAGCTGGAATATCTGACCATATCACCAGGCTTAATCAGTCTCCTTCTGGCATCCACTGTGGATCCAATGCTTTCACGGCTCCACTACAACACATCCACACACCTTGCAGAGGGGGCACAGAGTGATGTGGAACAACCAGCAAAGTGCTGCAGTGAACGAAGGTATCTGAATGTATAATGTACTGCCTGTGTTTTGATGGATTCTCTTGCTCAAATGGATGTAATAGTTCCTCTAGCTCAGCTCGAGAACCTGGATTCACAGACCAGCATTGTCTCTGCTGGCCAGTGTCACCGCACAACTTGCCTTCAAGTTGTAATTAAGATTTAACCACAAAAAGAAAATGCACTGCTATGCTGTAAAGATTTTCAAGAGCTGGGTCTATAGCTGAGTGAAAATACTCTTGAGTTCCATGACAGTATCAAATCAGGATTCCTTTAAAATGTGAGACTAAATGATGGTGAACATGCATATCTGCAATTGCTGAGAGACAAACCAGGAAAACATGTCTGCAACAGATCCAGCAGAAGGACCAGGTCAGAGGGGACCATGAGAGCTGGAAGGATTCTTTCCCAATCCTCACCTCTCCCCAGCAGCTGAGGAAGTCAAATCCCTTCTCTGAATATTTTCCTTTGGTTCCTTGTTGCAACTCTTTAGAAGGCAGATCTAATGAAAACACAGGAGAGTCTGTTCTTTGTGGCCACGAGGTTAATAAGAGTGGAACAGAGGAGCAGCAGGAGCTGCAGGAAGAATAATTCCTTTTAAAGCTGGAGATAGGAAGCCTATAGGTGGTAAGTGTGACATTTCCACACGGAGGAGTCCAACTTAATTACCTACACTTCAAAGGTAGAAAGTTATACATTAAGGCAGGCAAAAAGAAAGTGGTAGGAGAGGACAGATTTTGGCCGCTCATGAAGATTTAACATCATTAACTCTCCGGCGTCCAAGAATGTTACTGTATTTTTGCTGGCCAAATACCAATACAGCTAATTGCATTTGTGTTACCTGCAGTTCAATGAGAAATCGTCTCTTTTTCATTGCTTGTGCTGTCATACAGTACAGGAACACACAGCAATATCAAGCAGAGTGGTTCTACTTCATTTATAGGTAAAACAATTCCTGTGTGCATTAAGCTTGGCTCAGCAAGACATGCAGACAACACCAAGGGGCTGGAGCTGCTGTTACTCAGATGGCAGTCAGTTCTGGCATGCTGACAGAGACAGCATCCACAGGTGCTAAGTGCCTGAAAGTTACTTGGCAGAGACTGCGTGACTGGGTAGTGCTGGTAATCATAATATCTGGCCAGCTGAATATCTGAGTCACCTATTCACCTACTCAGTATTTGTGTATGCTACAGACAGACATATGGTTTACAGCAAACTAGGGAACAGACACTGCTGCACACTCATTTCTTCATCTTTCCCAGGATTCACTGATGCATTCTCAGATGAGACGGACACAGGCCAAACTTCCTTTCCAATACACCACTAAAAAGGCTATATTCTGACAGCTGTTGTTATTGCCTTAATCTGTTCTCTGTTGCTCATGCCTGATAAAATGAGGAAAAGGCAGCCACGTGAGTTACCAGGCTCCAAAGACAGACACATACTG
Organism: Chloroceryle aenea; assembly: GCA_013399075.1. Taxonomy (NCBI): domain Eukaryota; kingdom Metazoa; phylum Chordata; class Aves; order Coraciiformes; family Cerylidae; genus Chloroceryle; species Chloroceryle aenea. The sequence goes on from VWZY01000518.1 coordinate 149,981, forward strand.
AAAGGACCAAGATCTTGGTTCCCAGGTACACTTTCTTGTGCTATGAAGTCAATTTAAGAGTCTCTCATCACCCCTATCCTTTTGTCTGGACACTATTTGCATCTCTTCAGCTGCACCAATAAAAGTGACTGTGAGGCCAGACAAAACAAAATAGATAAAAATAGTTAATGACACCCCCTACTAAAACCCAGTAGCAAAATAGCATTATCTCCCCAAGCTGACAGCTAGGAGCCCCCCTTTCCCCAGCACTGCTTTCACAGAAGAAAGCAGAGTATCATGAGGAAAACTCCTTCCCTAGGGTCTGCTCCCAACCAGATCAGAGTGCGGACCCATTGCCCAACCTGGGCTTAGTCCATGAAGTAGTTTTGTTCTGCCTATTAAAGACACACAGAGAGAAGGTGATGGGAGAGAACCAACATCTACAGTGAATGTCACAGAAAGTGAAACATTACATGGAGTAATCTATCTTTTTTTTTCCCAGGGCACCAGTTGGTTGAATGCCCTCTGAGGTGGTCCCATGATGAGCAGAGGACATCCAACAGGCCCACTCCTCCTGCACTCCTGCTGCTGAACACAAGGAACCTGCAGGAAGACACACTGTATGTCCACCATGGTCACCAAGTACAGCTTCTCGGATGCACCAGGATAAACAGTCACTGCCTGAAAGCTGCCAAGAGTCAGATCTGATCAAATCTGTTTCCTTTGCCCTGCAATGCTGCAGTTAAGGCTCTTTCTGCTTGCATCTGCTCCAAGCACCTCCTTCCATCACCATCTCCCAGATGCTGCAAGCAGGTCTGGGGGATCAACCTGGCACCCCACTTTCTTGCCACTGTATTTGCTGTTTGGTATAAAAACCCATGACCCACCTTGACTGGATGATTTCACAGACAGTGCAGAACCAGTGATGCAGCCTAAGCTGCTATGGCCTAGAGCCCTAGTGCAGAGATGACTCACACGTGTCAGGGAGCACTCAGGAGAGACCCTCTGTTAGAGTCAAAGCAAGAAGCCACATCCATGGCATTAACAGGGGGAAGGTCCAGAGAGGCTCCAGCTTTTTTGCCTTTAAATACACCTTACTGACCTCAGCCAAGAAATCATTTCTCCCCTTTTCTCTTTGCCCTCGAGCAAAGGGATTTAGGGAAAATTCAACAGTCAAATTTTCCAAAGTTGTCATCTCCGAGCAACCGAGGACAGACCTCTGATTTCTGAACCTCTACCTCATTCTGCATGTATTGGTCATAGATGACTAAAGTGGCAGATCTGGAAGGGCAAAAACTTCAAGAGTTGCAGTTTTGCTATGGAGGGGCTGGAGTCTCTTCATAGACAAAGTTGTAATCAGCTTCCACTCTCAGCTCTGACTTAAATAACTCTTCATATGCACTCCTCTAACTTCAGCTCATAATTGCAGGGTTTGGTATTGAAGCTAAAAAGATTGTTTTTTAAAAAGAATGTTTTTCTCCATTCCATCCTCCTCACTGCACTTTGAAGAATTTGGACCTGTAATTCAAAGACTTAGGCAATGCTAGACGGAACCTTTGCCAGACTAAATGTTTCCTTAGCTTCTTTCACTTGAGAAAACAAAGCAAAATAAGTCCCCACCAAAAAAGAGTTGGGTTTTTTTCATCTCCCTAAATGACTCAAAATTCAAATCTCTTTGAAAACATATGCATAGGCAAGTAGTAGCAGAAAATAAAGTGCAAGTCAGAAAGTCATAAACAACCAATGCATTTAGCTGTAATAAACCAAGCATATACATAGTTGGTATTCTAGTAGCCAGTGCTAGCTGGAATACCTTCCAAAAGCTGAAATCACACCTCAAGGAGTTTTTCTGGTTGTAGACAAATGCAAAATCTCCTAAAAACCAGAAGACTCTTTTTCCACTGAAGACATGGAAAATTATCAAAACACTTTCTACTTGCTCTGGAAGTAGCAAATTTCTACACAGAGAAAGCACAAAACTCTTCCTTTGCTGTACTAAAGTAGATTAGACTCTGTTTTTATTTCAGGAGGTTAAAGTTTTGCCCCCAGTTATGTGTGGAATTTAGGATTTTTGCTATTTGCATAAACCTCAAGTTTGCACTGGCTTCAATGTGAAATACAACCCAGCCATTTAGTTAGTTCCTACAAAAGCATGCCCCCAACAGAAAAAAAGAATCCATCTCCGCAAGTTGTAAATCTTCCATTTTTTTCATATTGATTGCTGTTTTCAAATTTCTGCATGTGGCCAATTAAGAAATCTTTTTAAAAAAATCATTAGGAAGACAGAAATCAAGTGCTTTTGCTGTAGCAGAGAACATCATGTAGCAGAGAGCTGTGTACCCCCCGTCTGTGCCTGACAGGCGCTCTGTAAGCCTCGCAGACACTTTGTTTTTTGGCAATTCATTCCACACACAGGGAAGATTCCTTTAACAAACGAGGAACTGCTCCAGCTGCCAAAGTTGTAGGACAGGGCAAGTGAGCAGTGCTGTCAGCAGACAGAAAACCAAAGGTACCCAGAGTGGAAAGATGACCAGGGCAAAGAGGGTCCTGAAGCTGCTCATGAATTAGTCTGTACAGAGCATCAGCAGAAATATGGGCCCCACATCAAGAAATTAAACCTTGCACAGGCTTCATTAATTTGAATTTAATGATCACTGTGACTTGCATCCATAAATAGCTATGCACATGTGTAGTTTGAGTCACACGTAGTTCTTCTGATGCCAGCAAGAATCCACAAACTTTATACAACTTATGTACATATATGGGTACAACAATCTCTGGGTGCTACACTAAAGCCTCCCTTCTAGGTATCTAATAGCCAATAAATAAATAAGGGAAAAGGAAAGTACATATTATCTTCCTGTACGAGGTCTGGCAAAATAAGAGCTGACTTACTGCTGCATGTCCCAAAATACCCTTAATTCTGCCTGCCTGGTGGGCAAACACTACACATTTCTGAAAGATGAACTTCTCACAACCACAACCAGATATTCAAAAAATCGTTGTCTGCAGGAAAACAAACCCATGGAAGGCATGACGTTTTGACATCCTTCCCTCCACTGGACAATTTAATCTGGCATGTAAAAAATGTACTGGTCTGGTTTGATGAAATAGATACTCTGACCCTCTCTTTACACTTGGAAGATTGATTGATTGTTTGTACCTCAACAATTATGCCTTAGCAAACAGGCAAGAAGAGGAACAAACCTTTGGCCACAATATTTAATTTCTGCTAGCAACATTTCACAGCTGTTACTCCCCCGTTTACTCAAAGGAACTTACATCTTGCTTTGTAAAATGCTTTACGTTACCACCCTCATTTCCATACTCTGCTGTAGGTAAAAACCTATTTCCTTTGAGTTCCTTAATTGAAATACATCTAATTCCACAGGCACTTTCCAAGATTTGTTTACAGCAGAACTAGCCACTTAAAAAGCAACAATGTTTTTTAAAGGAACACACCCCCTTATTCATACTGCAAACAACAACTCAGATTATTGTCAGGAGGAGTATTCTCAAATACATCTCATCTTTTACCCTCTCCCTGTTAGCTTTTGGCACTTCTCTCAGTTTGGACAATGAAAATCAATGCAGCTGCTTCCCTTTTTCTCTGAGTGTCTGGTGACAAGGGAGCAGTTTTTGTTTTAAGACAACTCTTTGCACTGGAACTTTTACAAAAATGAACTACTTAATGGGAATTATTTGCTCTTGGCTTCTGTGGGGAAAAGAAAACCAACCACCACCTTTTCTTTTCTTTTTTTTTTTTCTTTTTCTTTTTAAACAAAGCAAAAATTTGTCAGCCAAATAGGAATTGACAGCATTGCTTTAAAAAGCAAAATAAAGCTCATCCCAGCTGGGCACTCACCAGGCTGCTATATTTGTGTCTCACGTGCTGGGCCCATGAGCAATGCAGCTTCCCTTGATCTGAACAGGCTTGCTGTACTGTCCCCCCCTGGCACACTTAAGCTTTCTCCCTGCCTCCCACTCCATGTCACCCTTGCTCCCCACTGAAGTACAGCTGATCCAAGCCCCCAGGAGAAGCTGAGACTCTGGCATTGGCTTCAGTCCTGATGTCTGACAAAGCTCATGCCCATCCTTCCCCCAGACCTCCAGAACTGCAAGAGAAGGCTGGAAATTGATACTCACTCTTCCAGAAATACATCCTAGAGAAAACTTACAGGTTTTACTGAGCTTTTCCCAATCATTCTTTACTTGGGCTGGCATGAGAAACAGAAAATTATGTAAGGATACTAAAAAGCATTTTCAAATGTATTCTATTTCCTCAACACTTGGAGACATTTTGGGGCTGAGCCTGCTAGGTAGTCAAGGGTCCTGGCTCATAAACAGGCAACACAACTGCTTTTCTTTTTGAGCCGCTGAATTTCCTCCCCCTACCTTGTTTCACAATTGAAACAGGCCACTCTGATATTAAAACATGCATACTTGCTCCTCCCTGTGACCAGGCTTCTTCTGGGTTTTCATTCTCCCTGAAGGCGCTGGTTCAAGAGTAAGGATGACAGCCATCATGTTGACTTAAAATGTCCTGCCTCTGTCCTAATGCAGAAAGACTTGAGATCGCTCATAAGAAGCTCCTGCAGCTCTGCACTTGGCAGCCTGGAATTTTAAGATGAATAGCCACAAATTTCAATGCACCTTAAAACACCAGACCACAAACTGCAATTGTTCAGGATCTGCTTCTTGAGAAGCTTAACTGTCCAGGGATGGGACAGGCATGATCTTTAATCCAAGACTTTTAGGATGTGCAGCATGACTTGGTATTAATTCCTGACATCTTTGTTCTTCTAGTAATAGATACTTCTCTTTGCCTCTTCCTTCTCTGAAGAAAACATTAATCAGCTCTGTGTGTGTGTCTGCCTGCCCTCTTCTTACCCCCAGCCTCGGGTTGTTCCCATTTGAAGGAGACACACCAAGACTCAATGAGCTTTTCTTATTAAACCAGTGCATTCCTAACAGTTTCTGGACACAATTCATGACTGGTTCTCCAAATTAGCACAGAGCATTGACATTTGTTTTTCTACTACAGAAAGCTTGTTTTAAAGAAATTCAAAATAAGCAATCACCTACAAAGGGCTTGTTTCTGAAAGAAAATGAAACAATAAGTCTCCTTGGTTTGTCTATATCAACACAGAGCTTTTCTGACAGACTTAATTCTTATCAGTATCAGACAGGAAAGTCATCACCATTAAATTGTTCCTACTATAAGCACTGTCCTGAACAAAGGATGATGCAATTCAAAGGGAAGAGAGAGAACTGGTGGTGGAGTTGGTTTTCTTTCTCAGTTCATCTCCTGCTGAAGAGGGTTTTTGTTTCCTTGTTCCATTACGATCTATATGCAGGTCATCTGAGTGTGTGTGGGGGTGGAATTTCTGCTGCTAAATCCTATTTGACAATTGCTTTGTAGTTTCAGTATTTGCAAACTGCTAAACAAATTAAGAATAGAAACAGAAAAAAAGAATCAGGTCTTCAGCAGTTATCTGACATCCTATTTTAAGCCTGATTCTGATGACACGGCCTCTGACATTTTTTTATAATGTCAGTGACTTTTAAAATTAGAGTTCAATCAACTAATTTGCAGTGTTCATGTGCATTAGATTTCAACAAGATGAATCTACTAAAGTAATTTTAATCTCTCTTTTGTTTTGTTTATGGTTGTGTTTTTTGGGGGGTTCATTTGGGATTTTTTTTTCATTCTTCTGCTATAAAGTGGCAAAGTGAATGAAAGGACAGTTTGCCATCTGAAAAATTCCATCTTTCAGTAGCTACAGTCAGGAGCCAAATGGATCCTGTTCATTTCCTACTAGATAAAAACCTCTTAGTCAAGGCTTCACATGGTCTGTCTTTTGGGGAGGGTTTTATTCCTTTGTTTATCTATCTCATAAGGCAAACATCTGTTCAAAATCAGGTAAACTCTAGTGGAAACTTTAACTACAGAACAGCTACATTCAATTCAGAATAACTTTAGTTAGAAGAATTCATTCAGGAGAGACCTTGCACAAATTATTCACCATATGCAGAAAACTACAAGCAACAAATTATTTTACAGAAGTAAACACACATTAAAGTTTGCATTATAACACAAGTAACTTCAAAATTGGAATGTTAAAAGAGTTTGCATATAAAAGAGAACAGAAACAAAAATAGGTACTGGTTATATTTTGTGCATTTGTGATTTACTCCTTTTGTACAGTTGTGGCATTGGAACAGGATATTCAAAAAAGAAATCAAAAGAAAAATGTGAAGATATTTGAGAAGCCACTTTTTTTAGAGAGCGCTTAATGTCAGCTTGCATCAGCTGTAGGAGTGACTGGACTTGACATGAGAAGATAACACAATCAAGTTGTTACTGGTACTGATATGTAAATCAAAGCAGACCTGCAAGAAGTGGGCTGTTCAACTTCAATGAGCATTAAATGAGAAAAAAAACGAACACAAAGCAGCATGCATGAATTTCATGCAACATAAGGCAAGCCCAAAAGAATTTAAAAGCCTAGGTAAAAAAACCTCACTAACCAGTGACCCAGTGGCAGAAGGGCAGTTCCACAGCAGCTCCAATCCTCTGTCTTTGCAGCTCAGCCAGCGCTTACAAGTGTTGCTTTTTTACATACATCAACTTGGGGACAGACAAGGATGAGAAAGAAGCAGCAAAAGGGAGGCACCATTACAGCAGCAAAAGCTCTGGAGCAGAAAGGGAGAAAGAGCTGCTGTCCCAAAGACAGAATCCCTTTGGTGCTACAAATTTGCTTATTACCTGGAACCAAGGTCAACTGGGATTATGAAAGCAGGAAACAACTTTGAAGAGAGTGAACAAGCCATGGTAGAGCTCGAAACCCATACAAAAAGTAAAAGAACAACATAAAAACAAGGAGCTTCAGTGAGGCAGACAGCAATGCACACTGAAAACAGGGAGGTAGGCTGACATGGGAAGTGAGTCTAAAGGAGAAAGAAGACAAGGAAAGCTGGCAATTTCTCAGAGGAACTATACTGAGAGACAGAGTGCAAAGTGCCTTGTTGCAGCCTGCAGGAGGGCAGGACTGAAGGAAGCAGGAAACCAACCTGACTAAATCATGAGTAGTTTCTTGAACTCGTACAAAAGGGAGCACAGACCATAGGCCAGGATATATACTGTGGTGGGTGGTAAAAGGATACGGGAATTCAGTCAAATAGTTACAAGAAAGCATCCCCTTCATTCACTAGCAGTGAGAAGAACAGAAAGAAAATGGTTAATGGAAAGGCCGAATAATTTTTGGAGGCCAGTTCATTAAGGAGGTCAAGTACAAGCATCTAACACTATACTATTAATGTCAACAGCATGAAAACTCAGGCTGTGAAATCCTAGGAAAGGCCCAGGTGAATACACTTCCAAGCTGGCTGGTCCTGATGAACTTCTTCCTCTGAATACTTAGAGAACCAGCTGAAGCAATTTCAGTTTATGGACAACATGAATCACAGAAAACAGAAAAGATTTTAGAAGTCTGGAAAGGGGAAACATGGTGTCTAGCTTTAAAAAATTATGCCGGGGAATTACAGACCACTCAGTTTACTTCCATCCCAAGAAAAAAATATTGAAACAAATAATCGAACTATATGTAAGAAGCTAAAAGGATAAGTATGAAGAGATGAGTAACAGACCCTGTTGAATTGTCAGAAAGAAATTGTGTCAAGCCAATTTAATTTTTTTGTGTGACAGGTAATGGGCCTTGGGCAAAGGTGACAAGCAATAGATGCCATATATCTTGACTCTTAGTAGGATTTGTGATACTGGTGCCTGTGATACTCTCTTCAGCAATCTCAAAAAACATGGACTAGCAACTACTCGAGGGTAAGTGTAAAATCAGCAGCACAGCCTTACTCAGAGGGCAGCTCTCAGTGATTTCTGTCAAAAAGGGAACATGCACTGAGTGAGATTCCCCAGGGGTCTCTCCCAGGACAAATATGCCAAACATTGTGCTCACCCTGAGCAATGGTGTGGAGTGGATATCTAGCTTATAAATCATATAGATGATATCTTGCTAGAAAGACTGCAAGAATGCTGAAAGCTAACATTAAAATTCGCAAGAATCTTTACAATGTAGAGAAGCACTTTTAAAAACTGAATTCCCCAAAGATCAATTAAAGCCTTTAACAAGAATAACCAACTGCATGGACACAAGTTAAAGGAACAACTAATTAGTCAGAAGTTTTTCAGAAAGAAAATAATCTGAGGTGGGCAAAATACAGTGTGATTTGCCAGCTGGACCTATATCAGCAGCATTAGCAACATTGTGAAAAAGGCAAACATCAGGTAGACATAGGAATCTGGCACATGATACAATCTCTCTACTCTTAACAAGCTTTGAGTGGCTTCAGCTGGAATCCTGTGTCCTGTTAAGGGCATGACACTTCAAGAAATACAAAGGAGAGAAATCCTAGATGAGAGCAAACAAGAACAGTGCAACTCTAGAAAACACCTCTTAGAAAACACCTCTTTCGGGGTAAATTGAAAGAAGTTGGACTAACCAGACAGCAGAAGGGAAGACTGGGTAAGGCATGGTAAGAATCTTCATGTATATAAAAAATTGTTTACAAAAGAGAAAGGAATTATTTGTTGTTCATGTCTACTGCAGACAGAGCAAGGAATACCTTAAAATTCATAAAGAAAGATACATGATAGCTCGCAAACAGAATGAAAGCCATAAGCATGGTAAAGTACTAGAAAGTCTGCTTGGGGAGGGTGTGGAGTTCCCATTAGTGGACAGCTTTCAAAACAAATTGTATGGCAGGAATGACAGATGTACAGGTGACTGCTTCAGGGTAGAGAGATGGGCTTGTGATGTTTTTAGGACCTTTTCAGTTCTATTTTTACGACTATCTGAAAATGTTCAGGTAAAAGCACTTTGAATGCTCGCATCAGCCTTGCTTTCCACCAGAAATGATGTGTGGGAGATGCGATCAAAACCAGGAAGAAGTGCTTTAGGTGTATTTCCTGAAATGTGTGCTGTCACTGCTCTGCAGGATGAAGTCACCAGAACTTTCCCTTCTGAGATTCAGTGGGAGACTGTGTGCCATGGTTTAGGGTCAGGGTGGCCCCTTAGATGCTCTCTGTAAACCCCTCTCCCTCCCCAGGGGGGAAGAGAAAGGGAATAAGGGAGAGCGACTTAACGATTAGAAGAGGAAACTAGAACAGCTTTAATGAAAGAAAATAATAATAATAATAATGGAATATAGACAAATATATACAAGACCAGTATCAAACTCAACCCCCCTGATTGTAATTACATCACCATCACCATTGATGCTGTGGGAACTGGGGGAGCCCCTCAGCTTTATGCCAAATAGGACATATATGGGATGGAATCCCTTGTTGGTCAGTTTGGGTCACCTGCCCTGTCTGCTCCTCCCTGCAGGTGTGGCCTTTCACTTTCCTGTACCCTCCAATGTGGTCCACAAGATCTAGCAGTGGCCTTGGTCTGCACAACAATCCTTGGTAGTAACTCTAAAACATGGGGTGTTAACCCTGCCAGCAGCAGAGTTGGTAACTTCAGAAAGCGCAGTTAGAAGAACTGAGATGAAAAACAAAATCATTGAATAGAACCAGCTCTGTTCTCAACCACATCAGGACATTGTGTCATATCAAGGGTTACATTGGCATCAATTAAAAGATATTATTTACCTTAGAAAATGAGAACTTTTATTGTGATTTAAGCCTGTTAACACTTGCTCTTTTAAAGCGTCAAGCACCTGGGTAACATAGTCGTAGAAAGAAGGCATAAGCTGATTTAGGTAAAACAAGAGAGACTGTGTGGGATTTAACTTGAATGTGAGATCTCAGATTTACATTGTGCAGACTGTCTTTGAGTATGTTCGTGGGTTAAGAGACATGTTGAGTTCTTAAGGGAATACTTTTAAGCACAGTCTTGAAGTAATTGAATTAAATCACTCCTCCACACACCAAGTTTTCACAAGGAGAGCTAACAATAAATATACAAGTATCTATGTAAGGGCTTCATGAAGATCACTTACATTTGGAGTTAAGGGTTTTTTTCATTCATCTCCAAATGCCACTGATGTTCTATAGCAAACTTTTCCAACTTCCTAACAACCAGGATGGCAAATTCTGCTTTCCTTGGGAGGCTGAATAGTAAATATGCCTTACAGTATTACATACTGGTAGAAAAACTACTTCAGTGGTAGCAGGCATTGTCCCCAAAATTCAGCCTGGAAGCTAGAAGGAGAACAGCTCTGACTTGTAGGACTCCTTTTTTAGTGGTGAGGAACTGAAACAGTGACAAAGGTCCAGATTCCCAAAGTGTTCATGAGCTCTTCAGGGTGTACCTGCCTTTATGGATCTGGCTCCGTGTATGACTTTATTACAGGAATGAGAAGGCAGAGCATAGCTGGATCCACTGTCACATGAGACACCACAAAGGAGGTAATTTCAATGAGTTCTGACACAGAAACTCCTCTCTCAGCTACTATATCCCTGCAAACTTCAGAAATGTAGTGAAAAGAAGTACAGAAATCCTGTTATGGCCCCCCCTTCCTCAAAAGGAAAGACTGTGACTTATTAGACATCAGAGAAGCCTCAAGGGTAGATAAGATATCATTACAACTGTCCTAGCCATATGGGACACCAGGGAATACAAGCACAGAACAAATGAGAGGGCATCACATTCACTGCACAGGGAACTGTGTGTAGTTTTAGCTTGGTTAAAAGTAGTTCTAGGCAATTATTGCTGCCAAATTTGAAGAGTTTCTGGTTTCCAAAGGAAACCAAACCACTGCCAAGTGGTCTAAAAACATGGAAGAAAGCCATGAGTGAGATCCATCCCGCATGTGAGGCTGTTTCCTATTCCTTTTCTCAGCCCACCACCAGGCAAGGCAGGAGGGAAGGGGCAGCCCCTAGTCTTCCCCACATCCCCTGCACAGTGAGCTGGGAGGGCCAGGGCTGAGATTGCTGGCTTGTGGGCATGGCTGGCAGATGAGGTGGTGATTCACTGGGAGGCATTTAAAGCCTGTAGGGACCAAAGCCCTGACCTGCATCATGCAATCATCTTGCATTTCCTGACAGCTCCTTGTTGAAAGAGGAGCACCTGAAATGGTATGCCCAAGAAGAGAATCTCTGAGGGCTGCTCACACTACTTGCAGTACTCCCTGTGTATCCAAAGGGCAACTGTTCCTCACCATTTCTCTTTGGTGCTATGTTTCCAGGATGTCTACACGCCAGCGTAGACATTTGATTGGGATGGACACAGCTGGCTTCAAGGTTTCACAGCCACCAGGAACAGGCCATAGGGATCTTCAGTACTTAAAACATGTGGTTGGTGGGAAAGATCTACGGCACCTGGTCTGTGCAACAGCTAAGCTTCAAAAGCTGTAAATCAGACCAGAGGACAAACTGGGGGTCAGAGACTTACAGAACTGTGCAGGTGGAAAGGGATGTCCTGAGGTATCTGGTTCAACCCTCTGCTTAAGTGGCCAGTTAGACCAGTATTGTTCCTGTCTTCCCTCAGAAAACCACAGTGCCTCTTGGCTTTAATCCTCTATATCAGCACATCTCTGCTGTGCTCAGAGTACTTATTTTTCTGCTTGCTGGCGATATGAGAGCCAGGGCTGATAGCTGCCTTGCATCAGCACGTACGTATTTTGGAATCTGTGAGAGGGAAGGATGGCTGAAAAGACACAAAAGAAAGCAGGTCCTGTGATTTTCCTGGAATCCCTGAAGCAGATCCATTTCCTTGCTTTGTGAGAGAGTTCCTGCATGGCCATGGCCACTTCCCATGGAGACCCACCACACAGAGCAGGATTCATCTAGCTTAACATCTTACCTATGAGATGGACTTCTATCACAAGCTCTCATTATAGCCTACAGAGAAAGATCACAGGTCCAGCACTGCATCGTAAACCAGGTATTTCATTTGGGCAGTTTGACCCCTGTTTTTAGGCTCTGATTTTCCAAGCCTCCCACAAAAAAAAAAAAAAAAGAGAAGATAAGTCTCTGTTATTTCACAGTGATATTAGACACATCAATACAGTAAATATTTTCAGGCCTGCAGATACTTACCATGCTCAAGAACACAGAAGAACCAGAGACAGAAACCTACTGTGAGAACTTTTACTCTTTCTTACTCATCCTGAGCACCAGAGCTGGATGAATTATTTGCACCAAAAATTTAGCAATGTTTCTTCATGAAATTTTGGCACATAGACATTTTTGATTAATTTGTTCCTTATGCAAACGTATTCAAAACAAAATTGATGAGAACATATTTCAGCCTGCGGACTAAACATAAAACTTTTCCCTATGACTAGAGCAAATTAAAAATTTCAAATGTGATGTAAAATGTATTTCTTTTTGGCAAAGAAAGGGACAAAATGACAGCATCCTCACACATTTCTTTGAATAAGTTAAACCACAATGTCCAACCATAACTCTTTCAGGAATTCATACGCTCTTCAAAAGCAAATCAAAAGCAAATCACTTGTTATGACAAAACAAAGTCAAATAATATTGGTAATTCCTCCTGATTGGATGAGTTCAAGCTGACAGGACTTTTATAAGCACATACATTTTTTCATTGCTTATTTCTGTGATTCCATGAACATAAAAAAAATTCACCCAAAAAATGTTTATGAAAGAAAAGTAAGCAGAGAATTGGAGATAAGCCTTCAGAGCATGCTGGGAGAGGGAAGTTCCTGAGATCCCACACCAGAGCAAGAAGACTGCTAAAGTCCTGTGAGTACATCTGTAGGTAGACACAGCTGCATGAGGTGCTCCATGGGCACAGGAGAACCAGGGATAACCAGCTGGGCACCAGTGCTAACAGTTTTGTGACTGAGATTAGAGGCAGCATGATAAACCCCGTACAAAGAAACACCTCCCTGCCTGCTGCAGCAAGAATTTCTCAGACAACGGGTTTCATCTCAAGGCTCCTATAGAAGGTCCTGAACTAAACCAGCTCTGAGCAGCATCCTGCTGGGAGAGCTTGGTGCAGATGCTGCAGCTACTCTATTGCACTGCTGTTCCTAGGGAAACAAACATTAGCAAATGCTTTTTTATGGAATTCATTTACCATAGCTCTTTTTGATGACAGGCTGCTGGGGAGCAGAGTTATGACATCCAGAAACTGACAACAAGAGCAATAAAACCTGACATATATCATGAAAGTCAAGCTATGGTACTACGTGTAATTAACAGAGAGTGTAATTATTCACCTCGAGAAGGACTTTGATGGATGCCTCATAGTTAATTCTTTTTTCCTATGTTTCATCTTCTCTCTTTCATGGCAGCCAGGAAGGCTGGCTTGCAACTTTCAGCTTTTTACTCTATTTCTCATTCAAAGATTTGTATCATTACAGCCTGTAGCCACGCTTCGGCCAGTCCCAGGCTTGATGCTTCATCTAACCCTGAAGATGTTTAGTTTCAGACCCAGCTTTTGGATCTGAGAGAGTATTATATTAACATGGGACAGTGCAGATAGTATGTGTATTAAAACTCCGAGCATGCCCAGAATGACTCAGATGTTTCTAGAATCCAGAATATAATTCTATGCATAAGAGCAATCTTCTTTTTCCTAACAGCACCATGCCCCTCTTCCTTCACACCCACTAAACCCTGACACAAATTACAGCTGGACGAGGCGTGTTTATTTCCCCCAGATTCTTTGAATTGTCAAGAAATCTGAATAGAAGAGAAAGCACCAAGGCGAGTTTGAACAGTTGCCCAGTCCCAATAAGCTGCAGAGGAGGCTCTTAAAAAGCTGCAGTACCATCCACACAGAGGACTCGGTGGTGTTTTGTTGGCGTGTGCTGCTTTTGCATGGGAGGAGAAGCAACTGGGAACAATTTGGCTCAAGCTCTGAAAATCAGAGGGAGAAGCTGCTACTATACAAAATGTGATCATTTAAAAACATTGCAACCATGGGTAATGGGATCTAGCTGATGCACTGGGGACTGGATAGAAATTTAAGCTCAGTCACATGAATTTGAAGAGCTCCACAACCCTTAAATGAAAGAGAAATTCATAGCCTTGGGACAAAATGACTGAAGCCTTATCTAAAACCCATTGAAGGCAACTAGAATGATTCCACAGGCTTTTGGGGGTGTTGGATCAGACCCCAGATGGATGCAAACCTCTGAAGAAGAGGCTATATAATCTTAACGCAGAACAGAGACATTTTAAAAGGCAGTGAAAGGCACAGTTGGGCTCTGTGTGACTCAGTGATGAATGAGTGCCCATGTTGCATCATTTCAAAAAGAGTAAGCTGGAGATGAAGGGAATCTGAAAAAGAATGTCTGCATAAAATAGAAGAAATAAAAGTTCCTCAAGAAATCAAAAACCCCTAGCCAAACAACGGGTTTGGGTACAGAAGCTAAGACAGATCCCAGGGTTTGGTCAAATGCCCTATAAATGAAAAAAAAATAAAAAAATCCTTTTCAAAGTTGTGGCACATATATTAAAATCAAGAGTCTGCATATTTAGAGAACAGAAAGGCAACAGCATATATATATTTGCAGGCACAGAGAGTGCAAAATAAATGGCTCAGACAGGCAAACACAGCTAAACATTAATGGCATGGCTGTATTCTTTTAAATGGTGTAACTGCAGTGTGTTCCAAGGAAAATACTGGTACTTCAAAATGACATAGCTTAAGTTAGTAAAAAGCAATGCGTGTTGTAAGTGCTACAGAATCCTAAACAGACTACACAAATCCTTGCATCTTCAAATACCACTTTAATAAATTAGTCATTCCCATGTGATGCCCACCCAGAAAAAGGGAGAGTTCACCCTAATGAGTAAGAAAACTGAATCTGATCATAGGAAAAAAGCAAGCACTTATTGGTACAGAAGAGCAATTTATAGTTTGAAAGAATTATGTGGTTGTAACTGAGAAGTCAAATATGCTATGGATGTGTATTGATTCACATAACCAAAATGAAGCCATAAAGTCTGTATAGCATCTGATCAAAATCACTAAAGAATGGACAGCTAAAATCTTAGCTGAAAACAAATATATTCTAAATGTTAGATATAGCAAAAGCATTTTTGGAAGAAGGAAAAAAAAAAAATTAGCTGGGACTCTAAGCTAGTGGTTTTTAATACACCATTTGGTTATTATACAGTGAATTTAAGCAAAGGCCATTTGGTACAAGTTCTGCTCCCGAGGTATTACGAAGAGTAATTGCATAGATCTTTGAGGGATTACGAGGTGTCAGACTTTTAATGGATGATGTTTTAATTTGTGTGCATGGAAGTTAACACAAAGAAAGACTTTGGCAAGTGTTGCAGGAAGCCAAAAAGAGATGCCAATCCAGTACAGAAAATACCTGTGGTCTAAACCACAACACTGTGGCCAGAGCTTGGGCAAAAATGGCTTAACTGGGCTTCCAGATAAAAAACCTGCAACAGCAGGATGCACAACTTATGATGTAAATTAGATCCACAGAAATTTATGAAGATGATAAACTGTAATCCATTATTCATTCCAATTCAAACTAGGGTCAGTAAGTCCTTAAAGAATTACTGGAGAAGTAAGCCACCTGGCAGTGGGGAGATTAATATGAACAAGGAAATAAACAGTTAAAAACAGTGATGCTAATCCATGAGCTTAAGAACATCACAGTGACATTTCCTGAAAAGCTGTAATATGTGCATACCTCACTTGTTTAGACTGAGATTTCTAAGCGGAACAGACAGAAACTCTTGCCAGGGTGACAAAGAAGCGTTAGTAATTTTATTTGCTCCTCTAAACTTCCTTCAATCTAGATAAATATGAAAGATACCACAAAAAGAGACTACAAAGCACTTCGAAGTGGTTGTAAAAAATCTTTTGCCTAATTTTCACAGATACTAAGCATTAGCTTGAGTTGGAAATGCAGACAGTAAGCACCTTGCAAAATCAGTCCATTTGTCTTTAGCATCATCTACAACTTCATAGATAAAGCTGATGTTCTTTTACCAGGGAAGAAGATTTCAAAGGCACAAATTGCAGTTTGATGCCCAATGCCTAATGCACAGCTATATTCCTAGCTGAAAGTTGAAAGTTTAAAAATTTCCTTATTTTCCTTTGGATTCTAATTGGATTAAAAGATGCGTGCCATACACTGCTATCACAGTAATGAAAAGTGGATAGCATTTATATGCCAAACTGTGTTTTCTAATATATTCAAAACACATACAGTAAAGATCATATCAGCAAAAACTGAAATGAGGCTCTCCGTGGTATGGGATGCAGCAACTGTTTTGCAGTGCTGAAGAAGTTCAAAAAAAAAAAAGAAAAAAGAGGAAGAAGAAGAAATTTTAATTGCAAAGAAGAATTCATGAAGTAACATGTCATTTGCATTGGAATTTGTCAAGGACATGAATGTTAACATCCCTGCTTTTATGGGTAATAATGCATGATCTTTAATGGCAACAAATGACCCACACCGTATTTTGATATACCATCCAAAGCATTAGTCCTCCCTCAGCATAAGAAGCCACATGTTTCAGCAGAGCACCTGATCAGTCCTGGCTCCATGGAGTTCCCATCACAAGTTCTTGAGCTTCTCATTTTCAGGTAGGTGAACTCACCCTACACTCACTGGGATGGAGAGATCTATCACCATCCCAGTATGAGGTGATAGGGCTTCAGGCCATAATGCACCATTCCTCTAGAGGCAGATGAAGAGAAGAAGCAACCAAGATTTAAAGCTGGCAGCATTTACAAGAAACGTGAATTTAGCAGCTTTCAACAAATGCCCGTAACGCAGGAGACGGAAAATGTGGTATCTGTTTGTCAGACTCCCAGAACTGTGATAACAAGACATGCAATAAATCAAGATTGAGTGGATTAACTACCCTCTCTGTGAGGCCCAGAACTGGTATGTCAGTGGATTATAACAGGACTGGATAAAATTAGCAGACCTGTAGGAAACCTATAAGGACATAAAGGGTACAAACCATTAGGACTGAAATATACTGGGAGAGCTGGTGTGGAGAGCCCTAGGCTGGGAAAGCTGGGGGCAGGGGATGCAGGGCAGGGCGGTCCCTGACAGAGCTTTTCAGCATGTCATTGTTTCTTATCAGCTCTATCCATCCTTCACTTTTATATGCTGCACAATTTTGCATCATCCAGGAGAAGAGCAGACATAAGCCCTACAGCCACAATTACTATGCTTTGATATCTATGGAGCCTTTATGGAAGTTCCCTCCACAAGTCCTCGGACCGGGCTGTAATGCAGGAAGCACGCTGAGCTGCTTGGTGCAGTGATTTGCTGCCGGTGGCACCAATGAGCAGCAAGCCCAGTACTAGGGACAGAGCTGTGCAGATCCTGCAGCAAGACCCTGTAGCCCCCTGCTTCCTCCTGTGCCACTGAGTTTTTAGTATTTTGTTTCTCTCGCCCACTCATTCCTAGCTCCTGAGTCATGGGATCCTGAGGCTTTTTCTGATCTGCATGGAAATGCTATTGCAAGAGCATGCAGGTTCAAATACTCTGCTACGTGGCCTCCTTCTCATGGCTTTGTTTCCCTTTCTACACTCCCTACCCCCCTTACCCTCTCTCTCCCTTTCCTCATTATTGTGGCAAGGGAAAGAAAGGAAAGGAAATACTTCAGAAATGAAAGATTAGTTTGCTGTATCATAAAGATGAGCTTTGTAATCACTTTCCTTTAAGCAAAGAATTAAAAGATAATAAAAGCCCTAATTAAGGACCTCGTTAGCTTAACTAGATTTTCATATGCAAAGTGATGTTTGCCACGTGCTGCTGCCGTCTGAAAATGCTGCCTGGCCCTACATGGAAAGCACCTGTGCCAACTGCTAACAGCATTCTTCTTCCTTTCACTTATCTTTTTTTTTTAAATTTCTTCCTCCTTTCCCCTCCACACCAGAGTTCAGCAGGCTTGGGACGATGTGAGGCTGCTTTGTGCTGGGCATGTGCCAGACAGACTCAGTGTACCTTGTGAACCATGCAAAAGAAATGTGAATGAGACAAAAGTGCACGGAAGATGGAGGGGAGCAGGAAGGACCAACAAGAACTGAGAGCACGCAAACTCGTCCCAAGAAGGCAGAGGGAGCACAGAGGAGCTGGTCAGGTCAAGCTGGTCTGATGGCAGGTGGAGATTACCTAGGTGCAGGATGCATCTGAGTCCCGCTGAGCACAAGGATGCTTTCACTGGGTCTGGACTACCACAGAGCAGAGCTGGAGGGAAGACATGCCAGCTGGGGCAAGTCTATACAGAAGCTAGCTAAGATTTAGGTAAAGACCTGCATGAAGGGTTTCCTTTCAACCTTTACTAGAAACAAAAGCTTGACCCTCAGAAACACTGTGTGAGGGGTTTCCTAGTGCCTGGTTCCTGGTTCCACAAGATTCTTGGTGCAGTTTAGCAGGTGGGCAGGTAGTTGTTTGGGGATGTGCTTAATAGAAGCAATTAGGAAATCATTATACCACACTAATGTGAGCAGGTGAGTGAACAAAATGACTGCTCGCTGCTTTGTGTGAAAGCAGCCTGGCCTGGCTGAGCAAAGAGCACTCGGTTATCTGCAGCACAGCCAGCAGGCACTGCCCAGCAGAGGCCACGGCAGAGCCAGGATCAGGCGCTCGCCCAGCTGTAACAATCTGATAAATTCCTACAGCTGGGAACTCAGCACGAGATGGGAATCGGGATTTTCATCCTCGTTAAAACTGTAATCGGAGCCTCATTCTACTTCGTTTAGACCCTGCTGTGAACGTGAGCAAAAACCGCAGGGTGCTGAGGAGGGAGGTCACCCCGGGGCGATGGCGAGTGGCATGCTGGCCAGAAGCAGTGGGAGGCTGGAGGGAGGGCACCGAGGCAGAGACTGGAGTGGCCTGCATGCATCTCATGTAGGTATGCAAAGCCCCCTGTTGTGAGCTGCCCAGCTTTCAACTTATGTTTTTATTTAGTGAGTAAGAAAGAAAACATTTCAGTGTTGA
The DNA here is from genome assembly GCA_013399075.1 of Chloroceryle aenea. Lineage (NCBI taxonomy): Eukaryota > Metazoa > Chordata > Aves > Coraciiformes > Cerylidae > Chloroceryle > Chloroceryle aenea. The sequence continues at coordinate 168,890 of VWZY01000518.1, forward strand.
TTACAGAGAGATGGGTTTGAAAAGCTGAGCCTCACAGCTCAGCCTTCATCTTGAGCCTCTCTGTTTTTAGCAACTGGGCACTTTCACCACAAACCTAGTGAACCTTGGACCCCTGTCTGAACACCCGGTGATGTAGAATCAATAGCCCCAATCTCAGCTTCTACTCCAGGATTTAAGGAGACCTGATAGAGCATTATGAGATTGGAGCCCGGGTCGATCCATTTATTAGCTGAGAATTTTCTTTGTTTAATATAATTGATTCTGGCCTTTCCTCTGCAAAACCTGGGAGTGACTTGATACGGGGGGTTCATTTAGTTTGAGAACGGAGATGAAGTGCTATAATCCAGATCCAGACGTTGCATCCAGCACTCAAACACCAGAATCCTGGCTGGGCACATCTCCAATCATTATAGGTACTCGTGCAGAAGAGGAAATTGCCGATGTGCCTTAAATATAGTTTAAAATTAATCAGCAACAATCAAAATACTTCTACTACATTACAGGTTGAGAGTGAGGCAATTTGTTAGTGTGGGTCAGGCAAACTACCTTAATTTGGCCTTCCACCACTTCCCACCTCATGGACCAACAAGTGTATCGTAACTATTAGAACAACTGCACCGAATGTTACAATTACTCATGTCAAATGAAAATGTAATGCAGCTAACGTGCATGCTGGCTCCCCGCTGCTACTGCTGATGATTATTGCTATTAGAGCATGACCAAACAGTCATTCAAATATAAACACCAGATTTGTTTTGATGGTGTTCGTGGCCCATTTTATTCGCTTTCTGTGAACATTAACACAAATGGCTTTGGTTTGCAAGACTGTCCCTGGGGAGAGAGACAAAGTCAGGAATACCGTTGTGCTGACTACGTATCAGCAAACCTATCGCACAAGAAGATTTTGCATGGATGTCTGGAAAACTTGACAGCCACCTCACCAGAGAGAAAAAGCAGAGCTACGCAAGTCTGAGCGCTGGTTGTGCAAGATGAGCACACACTACCTGAACACAAAATCATGGCAACCTACTGATGGGCAGCTCTCACAGAAGCACATTCCTGCCAGTCATTCAGTGGTACCCAGCTCACGCACGAGAGTTTCTGATCTGAAGCCTATCAAAGGAAAAGGTGTCTTTCCATTGACTAAAATGTTTAGTGCGTTACAGAGTAAGACATGAGGCTAAATTCACTGAAAGCTCTGATCGCTGTGAAAAGATTACCCGATTAAGAAGATTAATTAATATTATTGCTCTCAATTCTGTGTCACCCTTTAGTGGAATTCCTTATCTCTACATCAGTTCCCAGGAAGGGAGCTCTGCTGCTCTCTCCATCTTCTCTGAGCTGCTTACTGCAAGTGGGTTTTGCCTTGTGAAGGCGAGAGCTCATCCTAATGGACACTGATGTGATTATGTTGTGCAGCTGACTGCAAAACTTCTCCTTTGCAAAAGGACAGATGCAGAAGGTGGCAATCCCAGGATGCAAAGGATCCAACTAATTACCTAACTGCACTGAGGCCATGAACCTTGCCAGATGCTTTGATAACAGCTCCCGTTTATCTCTTCTGCAGAAGCACATACTCAGGAATGTGCACACTGAGGAAAGGCTAAGACTCTTGCACGTCACAGGATTGACTTAGAGGCGAGGCCATAGTCTCCCAGCTTGCATTAATTTTGCCAGGTTTGAGAGAGGTGTCAGCATCCTCTGAGGAGCATGGTGCTCTACGGGAGCTGCTGGTTGGTGCAGAGAGGACAGACCAGGGGCCTGAGTCAGGAAAATCCATGAGATATGATCAGCACATGTACTTCCAAAGCTTCTTCTAGTGAAAAGTTAGATACAGGAGAGTAGGATCTCTGGTATTACTGATATAAAAGTCAGACAGACTACAGAAGAGTGCTGGCTTCAACATAAATATGGAGCTTTGAGGAATCATTCTGAAGTTGATTTCTAGTACCAGTGCAAAGGAAAGTTTACTAGTTGTGCAGCATGCCAAGAGCTTAGGATGTCTGGAGTGCCTCCTCATGCTTATTATTGTTTGGGGGTTTCTTCACACAGCAAAAAGATTATGTTTCTTCAGGTTAGAGCACAGATGATGGAGAAGAAATGTGACACAGAAATAGAAAATCATGAGCATCATGTATCAAGCAAGAAAGATCTTACACTGTCTCTTCCAGTAGAAGCAATGGAAACTCAATGAAGCAGACAGGTGATGAGCAAATGCAAACCAGAGCAGGTGGAGCAAAGTTCAGCTGTGGAACTCCCTGCTACAGGACACTGCAGGACCTCAAAGAGCCACGAGACAAATTCACAAGGAACTACCAAGCACAAAGTAAAACACTCTCTACTGGCTCAGGAGGACTGTGCTGCAAATCACTGGAGGCTCAGAGATGTAACAGAGCAGTATCATTATATACTTACACTACTCTTACATTTTTCTCTTGGCATCTGCTATAGGTCACTGCTGGAGACATATGGGGGAAAGGCAGCTAGACAGATCCTTGGTTCTGCCTGGTATGGCAGATCTTATGTTACTGACTACTTGGGTGAGCTGTACGGCTCAGATCCTTAAGCAGGAAGTTAGGCATGTCTGTGCTTAGAGAGCTATGAAATGATGTGTTTCTTTTTCTTATCTTTTTTTTTTTTTCCCCATTGCCTTTCCTGTTCCAAGGAGCCCACATACTGTCCCAAAGAATGGAGTGGGAGCTCCTGGCAAAGTCTGAGAATAAATAGAATCATGGAAATAGAGTCCCACATGACCAGGATGGAGTGTGACAAGGGGACATCATTATTACACACATTTACTCCCACTCATGATTACCAGCAAGAGGTGTGTGAGCAGCAATCCTGTTCTAAGTAAATCCAGCAGCTGAAAGTGGCAGCACAGCATGGCAGGGTACTCTGAGGCTGATATTCCTGTATGTCAGTGTGAGTGTAAGATAGAACAGGCATGCATAGCAAGTGCAAACCTGAGATAAAAATACGGAAGTGCACAGGTATCTAGAAAGGGAGGAGGGGAGAGAGGAGTACGTCCGTAAACATTTTTACAGCGCATGTATTTATAGTGCTTATCAGAATCCATCCATCCATGCACTCTACAGGAAAGTGCAGCCTGCAAGGCAGTGGTTTGTCTGAAATCAGGTGTGTATGAGTATCTTCTAGGACTCTGCTACGGTATACACACACCAACATACCAAATATGCAAGCAGCAGAGAGCAGCATAAGGGTAAAAGGGCTTTTCATGGGGAAATAGGGGTGGGGTGTAGGGTCACCCCCCAGGTGGAGCAGAAGAGGGTCTGGGGAGCAATCCTCAAGGCCTGCTCCTTTTCCTATGCAGACAGGGTGAACTAGATTGCAATAGCAATGTCTCTGTGAGCAAAGGGAGGTATTTCAGGCAGGCAGAAGAAGGCGGCATCTGTCCCACTCAGAGAGCAAAGAGCTGAGCAGCTGAAAATACTTGTGTCAAATCCCCACTTAAGCATCTCTTCCCCTCCCAGCCCTTGTTCTCCCTCTCTGCACTTCCCCGTTCATTTCTCATTCTGCAGCTCTTCAGTACTAGGCCATTCTCCTGATTAACATTTCAAACCCATTGATAGTTTGTGCTGGCTTAGACAAACTAATCATTAGCACTTCAAAAACCTGTCCAGCTTTCCCTCCCAGAGTCACAGGTGCCACCCTCAGCTGCTTGGGGAAAAAAATATGGCAGGCACAACAGGCTCTCTCGGCAAGGCCATCAGGAGGTACCAGCTCACAGCCCTGGCTGGCAGGGAGATTACAGTCCCTGGGCTCTGGGCTCCCCCAGATCCAGGCAGCAGATAAAGCATGAGGCCATCTAGCAGGAGGGCTGAGGGCTGCAGGTGCCACCTCCTCTCCTCTCCTAGGTCTCACAGTGACATGCTCTAGTACACCAGAGCCTGTGCTGACGCAATTCTTATTTTCCAGAGAAAAGCAGAGCCAATGTGCTACATATGGCTGTTTTCTTCCAGCCTGGCAAAGCCGGAGAGATGTTCAGAACTGGGAGTTGACTGGGATTTACTGGGCTTAGTGTGGATACAATTTGCATACAGAAGGTGAGGTGTTTTTCCCAGTGACCCGTGTCTTGTGTTTATAGAGCAGGAAGAGGCGGAAAGTAAACAAATAACCCAGGGAGACTGGGAATGATGCAAGAGCAGGTGTCTTGGTGAGCTGCCCATGTCTGGCCTGAGCTGCAGCCAAGAGATACAAAGGCCATAGATAAATACAGACTAACGGGAGGAAAAGAGTGATGGGCTGGAAGATGCTCTCTGTGACACTTGGATACAAGTCTGCTACCAAACTGCCAGGAAGGCTGTGGCGTGCTTCCTTATCTTTTTCCTGGAGCTACCTAAATCCTCCCCCAGCACACAGGGTCAGCCCACACACCACCCATGTTCAAAGAATGACACTGTGCTTTCTGAACAGGGGATCAGGTGGTACTCAACATTGCCCTGGGGAGGAAGGCTGTAAAGGTGCGTATGAGATTTCTACCTCACTTCAGCTAACGCCAGCTTGGCCCTGGAGCGAGCTTAGGACTGCTCCAGAGACAAAACATTCCTGACAGCAGCTGAAGAGAAGCAGGTTTTCCCAGCAGACCTGATTTTCAGCTGGGATGGAAGCAAAGGACTCAACGTGGCTTTGAAGCACACATCCTCCTCCGTCTGTCTTGGATTCAAAATTTCATCTTGGTCACACTAACATTAAAATAACAACTGGGCAATCACCAAGAGGAAAAAAAAATGTTGGAATTATTGTACCTCCGGCACCTCTCTGGGCCTTCATATGTTATGTTGTGGAGTGCACATCCACGATGAGGCTCCAAAACACCACTGAGCCTGCGTTCATCAGAGTCGCTGTGGAAAAGCAACCACCTCTCATGCAGCTGCTTAAGCAGCATGCACCAAGCCTGCACAGAGGTCACACTGGAGAGAAAGGGATTATTTATAAAGCGACTAAAACCTTCCTACCAAAGCCCAGAACTAATGCTGAACAGCAAAATGATAGAAGAAAAAGCTGTCACATTCCTCTGGAACCAAGACCTGAGGAATGAGATTCCCCAAGTAAGAAACATCCAGGCAGGCTGGTGGGGAGATGCCAGACTCCTGCGAAACTCCTTCACACTGAAAGCTATCCCAGGCTCCTTGTCTCAGTGCTCCTCTTCAGCTACAATCCAGTGCTCCAGAGTCCTCTTCCACCAAGTATCCCAAGCAATTTGCCCAGACATAGCATCCCTATCGATCCTGCTCCAAATAAATCTGTGCAGAAGCCAGGAGTGCAACATGCTTTACCTTGCATCCCTAAAGACATTTCAGTGGAAACCTGTACAGGCCTATTCAGAGGTTTTGCTGCTGGGCTGGTTTCGGTACACAGTCCCCACGTGCTCTGGAAGACACAAGCAGCTGTGATGAGCCTGCCTCCATGGCCTGAGAAACCAGTTATGAGGGCAGATCAGTTCCAGAGCAGGCAGTATGAAATTCCCAGTCCTTTTGCACAAGCTCACCTCATTAAGGATACGTGGCACCAGTAGCTCTCACCAAAAGAAAAAAAAGATTGCCCGATTGCCTGCACAGCTCCCCAACCTCTGCTGCACAGGATGTATGTGAGCATCACTAAGGCACATCTTTTCCCCCTCCTGTTCTCCTGAGATCCTCCCCACCTAACACTTCAGCGAACGTGCCAGGATGAGGTTTAAAATTTCACACAGCTATCATCTGGCAGCAACTGCAAACTTTATTTTGCCTGTGAGACACAAGGGGATGGGCTAGGTCAGGAGGTCAGTGAAATCACAGAAGTTACTTTAGAGGCTCTACACTTCCTGCTATCCACCAGGAGACTGGTACTGTGGGAGCATCCGGCTTCCATGTTCCTGTGAGGCCAGTACTCAGGTATGGACAGGACAGTATTTAGGACAGCAGCACAGTTTCACGAGTGAATCTGTGGGAAAAAATATGTTGCTATCTTCTAAGACCTGTTCAGCAACTGACAGTTACCCCTCACCTATGTAACTCCTTTGTTCCTGCAAATATTCGCTCCCTCCCACACCCCCATCAGCTTCCCTGCCTCAGTCTGCTATCTTCTGACCTGAAAGCAAAGTACCCTTGTTTATAGCACAATCGTCTGGTTTTATAGCTGAGTTCCCTGGAGGCTTCAGTCATAATTTCTGGCCTCCCTGCCTGTAACCAGCAAGAGGCTGGGGATCGGCTGCCAGCGGCTGCAACAGCATCTGTACCGCCAAACGCACCGGGCTCGGCAGCGCAGAGCCAGCCAGAGGCAGCAGCTCGGGTCTGTTGCAGGATGCTGACAGAAGGGGGCAAAATCCATCTGCAGTCAGAGCTTGTTCCCTGCTTTTGGTTCGCTTGCTCTCTCTCCGCCTCGCATCCCTTCAGCCCCGACCCCTTCCATAGACTCCGGCCATGCTGGCTGTCCCTGCGGAGAGGCTGTTGGAGGGGGCACTTTCATGCTTCTGGAAGGGGTGGCTGCCAGGACAGCCTGCAGCCTGGCCTGCGGCGCTCC
>VWZY01000518.1:175465-199446 GCA_013399075.1 Chloroceryle aenea
GTTTCCACCCCAGGACACAATAGCCTCGCAGCCCAGGGCAGGGACCAGCTTGCACCACCTCGCCCATCCCATTTGCCTCCATGGGACTTGGAATGGCCCCGGGACAAGAGGGCCACTGGATGAGAGTTAGGCACACGGATGAGAGTTAGCAGGTGGGCGCTATGGGCAATAAAAGCCTGAGCCTGAATAGTAAGTCACTGTGTACTTACTGCTGAAATGGCTGGTGCTGCTGCTGGGGGTCCCCAGGAATGGGTGGGCAAAATGGGGTGGCAAGCTTCCTTCTGTGCAGTGCACACTCGAGATCAGATTCTCCTTCACCTTGCACCTTCTGTGGTTCAAGGGAGGATGGGTGCAAACATGGCAGAGGCAGGATGGCAGGGGCCTGCTGCACCTGGTGCCCGGCAGTGGGCTCGCAGGGCTCACCCATCTCAAGATCTGGGGCAGGAAACAGCAGAATTGGCTTGGGACACAAGGAGTACAGCAAGTTTCCAAATGACAAGTTGTGATCTAGAGGTGCTTGTGGGGTGACTTCTGTCTCATAAGAAAGCCTGGCAAAAGGGAACAGGAAGGCAATAGGAAAGCAAGCAATTCCTCTCAAACAGTATTATGCACACCACACACATCCCCTGTTTTTTGGTGTTGGGTTTTTTTTTCTTTTTTTCTTTCTTTTTTTTTTTTTCCCTGTAAGCAACATTTTCTCTCTCCTCTCCTTCTCAGCTGGCTTGGTAACTTCTATTTCTGTATGTATCAGTGAGTCCCTTCTTACATCATCTGACATGCCTACAGCCAACTCCTGTGAATTTCCTACAAGTCTTATTATAGCTGGCAGCTGCCCTTAAAGCCCCTCAGCTAGCAGACTTACAGTGTTCAGGGGCAAAGAGCTTTGTCTTCCCTCCTCCCTGATTTCTAGACTTTACATTTGAGGAGGGCAGGGGGAGGAAGGAATGGAAAATGGGAACTTCCCTAAGCCCCAGCCTGGCTTCACTATTTCTTCTACACCTGGTGGTATGTCAGGGAACGAGAGAAATCATTATCCTCATCTCCAGCTTCTGAGTTGCATGGTCCCTGTGTGATGCAGGATGTTCTGAGGCTTCTACCCATGCTGGCAGTGGGTTCACTTTCTTCACCTGCCAGCCAGGTGCAGTCACCTCTGGGGAACCCTGGCAGCAAGTGTGCAGCAGCCACACCACCACCAAAGAGAGAAGGTGAGGAACTGCTCAGTATGTAACAGGGATGGGAAATGTAGGCAGGAGGAACTGATAACCCACCTTGCACCAGGGTCATCACATCTAGCTTAGTACACCTGCTGTGGCATCTCAAATGTCCTCTGGTGGGCAAGGTCTCAGTTGGAAGATTTCCAGCCTGTAGCACCCACCTGACATCAGCCCCCAGGGGCCAACCAGACACCAACCTATGGGGAAACCTGGCTGTAATCTCTCCTTCTCTCTCCAGAAGCTCAGAGGCTCTGATCAGGGTGACAGGGGGCATATTTCTGCCGGTCCCTTGAGACAAGCCCCTCTTGAAGCTCTCTGAAGAAATGTTGGCAGAGATGCTGCTATATTAAAGTACCAACACAGCAAGCTGGGAAGGCCTTAGATGTCCCCCAGCATTGAAGCATTCTGCTTCTTAAGGCTGGGCTATGGCTGGGCATTCTTGCACTAAGGTACCTTAACAAGCCCAGCAGAGCTGGAGGGAGGCACAGAGCAAGAGCCATCCCTTTTGCTTGGAATGAAGGACTTTCTTGCCCAGATCCTAAGGGCACACACACACACACACACACACCCCCGACACACACCCTCTATGCAGATGTGTGCATAAGAAGAGGTACGTGTGTGTTCAAGCTTAACAGCGAGCTGGCCCGAGGGCTTTTTTGTTCTTGCACGTGGGATGGGCTGGAGCAGGGAGATATTTTGCACACTTTGTTAATGTAGTCTGCAGCCCATCTCTGATGATCTGATTTCTTCCTCTCTTTAAAAATGTTCCTTGAGCAGACAGCAGCCTCTGTGTAAAACATCCGTTCACAGCAATTACAGCAGCCAGAGAAGGAGAAGCATTTTATACCTTTAAACTGAAAAATCATACACGGGAAGATTTGTATTCTCCCCTGAGCAAAACTAAAGAGGGAAAGAAAAGGTGCTGGGCTGTGGAAAAAAGAAGACTGAAAAACCTGGTGATATTTTCTTTGCCCCCCAGACTACCCTACATGTTCACTTTACAGGGGCAGGTGACACAGCACCACTGTATGCCCGAGGCAAGCGTGTTTACATCACAAAGACTTTGCAATCATCTTGTTTGTCAAAATGTTTAAGGTTAATTTTCTGAAAAAGTTCCATGTAAATGGAAAGGTACAACTGTGTTTATCACAAATCTGTGGTTCCTGCTGTGCCCTACTGAAGGGATTAAGTTGCTGACCACTCTTTAGTCTTATTCTTAATTATGCAGATGTAAGAAAAAAAGTCTATGGATTAAACTGATGCTTTGGGCTTCCCCCTTCCCTCCCCATTCCCAGGAACAAGCCCAATTTTTCATTTACACCTTAGTTAGCTATCCTGCTGAGAAACTACAAGTCTTTGTTCTGGAGCTCTGTGGCAAACAGGAAATAGAGACGGCAAAAAACTTATTTTTTCCATCTGTGAGTGCACAAAACTGACCTGGAGTCACACAGGAATTAGAGCAACAGAAAAGAAGAGGCTATTTTTATCGAGTCACTGTTTTTTTGAGGCAAGAAACACGTTTTAAGCTGTTAGTCCCCATTTCTCTCTAAATTCTCTGAGGAGCTGGCAATGGATGGCATGGCCTCAACTCCAAAAAGTAGTAAGAACAATTAAAAGGGGAAAAAAATCCCAGGGTCATCCAGGAATTTTGCAGCTGTTGCTGTGCAGCACACCAAGGCCTTCCTGAACCTCACAGCAGGGGTGAGGACAGGCACTTGTTGCCCTGTTTGCAGATCCACTGCTGCCTGAATGGAAAGAGATGCTTCACCAGCCATCAGCTGTAGAGAAGCTGTAACACAGGCATGGCATGGCACAGACACATCCGGAGGAGAGGAAGGGAGAGATGAAGGATGGTAGGTGATGAAAGACTGGTTAAGTTAGGCTGGCTGTCTAAAATATTTCAAAGAAATTAAAGAAAGGAGAAATTAAGAAGGATGTTGAACCATAAGCCTAATTAGAGTAGCAGTGTAGTTATAGTCATGATAGCCTAAGGATACAATTAGATGTGTCTAGAGAGGAAGGCTGATCTTGTTGTTAAAGCATAAAGGTAGGGGAGAGGGTAATATGGGTTGCAATGTGGTGCTGGATCCTGGGTGACTATGATGTGTTGCAGTGACTCCTTGTGACTCCTGTAGGAAAACTTCCAGTCTCTTGACACTTCCGTTTCAACATTTCCCTATATTTCTAAACTAGCCTGAGGAATTCCCAAGACCAAGCTGAGGCATTTTATGGCATCCAACCACCGGGATCTCCTTTAGTACACCCTGGACTTATGATTGGAAATCTTAGGGCAAAAGCTGCTACGGAAAAGCAAAGCTGTTTGCCAGAAAGAGCCAGGAGCTAAAAAGCAACCAGGGGAGATGTCCTACATTAGTATGAAATGTCCAAAGCAGTTCTTTTCTATTATCATGTAATCACATCTCAGTTTTGTGAAATTGATGCTAGAAGAGACAAAACCCTTCACTTTGGTATTACAGACTGATATTCCTAAGCAAGCTGACTCTGGTGACCCTCAGTCTGGTCCCCGGTAAAACAAGCAAACATCACAGCACACAGGCATCATTCAAAACACAGCTTGAGGCCCCAGCTGTTTGTCAGTCCCTCTCTGCCCCATGTCTCTGCCCTCTTCACTCTGCATTTGTGGGAAAGAGTTGTGACGGTGGGGACAAGAGGAGAGAAATGGGAGCTTGAGGCTGACACAGGCTGTGTTGCTAGAAAACTTACCAGGCAGGTGCAGGCAGCTCAGCCCACCCTGCACACAGCATTCACCGGGGTGCAGTGCCAGACCAGGACCAGCAGCAGCAAGTCTCATTCAGCAAACCTCAGCAGCCCACGTCAGCCCACACTTGGCACTGGCCTAGCGAAGTCCTTTGTGCCTCCACCAGCAACTAGCTGGGGACATCACTTGTTTTTCTCTCTAAAACACACTGCCAGTACGAAAGTGAGGGATGCAAGGGGAGATGCTGGCAGAGCCCTGTTGCAGACAGGGATAGGAGAAATGTCTGAGTCGGTGACACGAGAGGAAAATGAAGTCCTGTGGCTTACATGGACAAGAGTCCAAGGCTTCTTAGGGAAACAAGCAGGCACATCACAGAGATACCTACATAGAGGACCTGCCTCAAACAGCAATATCACCCTGTGATCCAGGTGGGTAATGAGATGTGGATCGGCACCATCCCCAGTCTCCTGCGCATGAGCAGGGATCCTGCAGAGGCCCTGGACTTTGATCCACCCCTGAGGGGTCTCGGGAAGGCAATATTTACCATGCCACCGGAATGCCAGGTCTGTATTGTCCATGGCATGAAATGAGTGACATGCTGGCGCACAAAGGTAAAAAAGGACAGATTGATTTATTGATCAAGGAAAGACACAGTCTCCTTGACAGAGATGTGCTGTCAAACAATGGCAGGACGTGCTGCTAAAAGCCCTCCAGATTGATTACTTTACCTGCCACCTGATCCTTCATCGCCCTGGGCTCTGGCAGGTGAAGAGCAGGGGGAGATTTACATGTGGCTGGGAGTCAGGATGGGAAAGCACAGAGGAATGAAAGCTCCAAGGGTCTGGCTCAGACACAACGGCCCCCCTCTCCCCTNGCACCGTGGCAGGTAACACCTGCACATCCTGAAACACTGCCATTTCCCTTCCCCATCTGCTCCCTTCTCAAGGATTAAACCACTCCTGTCTGTATGATCATACGACCTGCACCTGCCTTGGGGATGGTCGAGAGTGCAGCCAGGCATCTGGCCCTGGTGTCAAACCCCATCCTGCTCCAGCTGCAGCCCCAACCATGCAGGCACTCAGCCCACTGCAGGAGGTAACACCACAGTCCGTGTCCCAGCACAGAACGTCAAGCCAGGGCACCCATGGAAAGCTGCCACCTCACCACCGGCTGCAGTGGAGTAATGCCAGCCCAGGAGGGACCTGTGCCCTGGGGGCTGCTCTCTTCTGCCACTGCCAGCACATCCTGGGGCTCAGGGTGGGCTAATGGCAATGAACGGATGGAGAATTGCACTTTACTGAGGCAGAGAAGAACATGAACGCAGTCATTTGCTTGAACTTCTAGGCCCTGCTTTACTATTTCTGCACTGGTTCCCTCACAAGATACACAGTTAAACAGGGTCCTCCCCTACTTGACAAGAAGAGAACTGAGATCAAGCTTCTCTGACAACTTGCTCAGGAACCAGCCTGAGCTGTGCTAGGTAAGAGGTAAGGCCTTGCCGTGGCAGCAGTTCAAGACGGCCTGGCTATGACATGACATGGATGTACCCACTCAGCACCACATCAAAGCCCAAAGTTACTCTAGTGACTGGCCGTGTCCTGACTTTCTGTGCTAACACGTTGAGCCAAGCAGATCACCAATCTGTAATGAGCTTGTTTAGAGAGCTGTAGCATGAGACAGGCAGCAGAGGATAGACATAACAAAGAGAATCCCTTAAATACTTCAGTGCTGCCCAATTTACCAGGCACGGTATGTTCGGGAAAATGCCACTCCAGAGCTGCTCTCATACCTGTTAAAGGGCTTGATATTCCCAATACATGGCAGCTCTGTCTTAATTCTGTGGGCAATCCGACCAGCTTTGGCTGCATATCAAATCCAGATGGCTCGCCTCCTCTCTTGTGAAAAGTGTAAATAATACAGCAGACCAACCACAGGAAAAACAGTGATCCCACAAAGGCAGAGATGTGAGAGGCTAATTTGATTTTTTGAACAAGCATCTAAATTAACATCCTCCTAACAGCCTCTTTTCTGGGCTGCAGTAAATGCCATGAACAATTGAAGAACACCCAGCCCAGACACACTGACTGTGGGAAGGAAGGAGTATGACAGGAGGAGGTGTAAGGAGCAGACATACATTAGAAAAGGCAGGTGAAGTGGGCACATAGTACTGCACACAGGGTAATACTTCGATGGACATGTCTGATGTCATATACCATGATTGACTGCTGTAATGCCTTTATCATGGTCCAGCCCAACATCCTTGTAGTTGAATGGGAGTGATACAGAATCCCAGAATCATAGAATGCCTTGTTTTTGAGGGGACCTTTAAAGGTCATCTAGTCCAACCTCCCCTGCAGTGAGCAGGGACATCCTCAATTAGAACAGGTTGCTGAGAGCCCCATCAAGCCTGACCTTGTCTGGAGGGATGGGGCCTCTACCACTTCACTTGGCAACTTGTTCCAGTGTTCCATCACCCTCATAGTCCAATCTAAATCTACCCTTCTATAGTTTATAACCATTGCCTCTTGTCTTACCACTATATGCCCTTGTAAACAGTTCCTGTGAACAGCTTTCTCTTAGGCCCCCTTCAGGTATTGGAAGGCTGCTATAAAGTCTTCCCAGAGCCTGCTGCTCTCCAAGCTGAATAATATGTGTTTGATGGATGGAGTAGTAGATGGGTAAGAAACTGGCTAGATGGCTGCATCCAAAGAGTTGACTTATCAGTGGCTCAATGTCCAAATGGAGATGAGTAACAAGTGGTGTCCCTCAGGGGCCCATATCAGGACTAGTCCTGTTCAATATCTTCATTGATGACATAGTGGGATCAAGTCCACCCTCATCAAGTATGCACATGACAGCAGACTGAGGGATGCCACCCAAAAGGACTTTGAGAGGCTTGAGGAGTGGGCCCATGTAAACTGTATGAAGTTCAACAAGGCCAAGGGCAAGGTCCTGCACCTGGGTTGGGGCAATGCCTACTATGAATACAGACCGAGGAGTGAATGGATTGAGAGCAGCACTGTGGGGAAGCATTTGGGGATAATGGAGGATGAAAAATTAGGTACGAGCCAACAACGTGTGCTTGCAACCCATAAATCCAATTGTATCCTGGGCTGCATCAAAAGAAACATGATGAGCATGTCAAGGGAGGTGATCCTCCACCTCTGCTCTGCTCTGGTGAGACTCCACCTGGATACAGTATCCAGCTCTAGGGTCCTCAGCACAGGAAAGGGCCAGGGCCAGATGCCTGGCTGTGCTCTCAATGAGATGATCAGAGAGATGGAACATCACTCCTATGAAAAAAGACTGAGAGAGTTTGGGTTGTTCAGCCTGAAGAAGTCAAGGCTCCAGAATGATCTTATTGTGACCTTTCAATATATAAACAGGGGTTTATGGGAAAGATGAAGAGGGACTTTCTATCAGGGCCTGGAGTGACAGGACAGTTTGAGACTATATGAGGGTAGATTTAGATGGGATGTAAGAATTAAATTCTATACTTTGAAGGTGGTGAGACAGGTTGCTCGGAGAAGTTGTGGATGCTCCCTTGTTGGAAGTGGTGGAAGCCAGCAACCTGATCTAGTGGAAGACATCTCTCTCCATGGAAGTAGGGTTGGAACAAGATCATATCTGAAGGTCCTATCTGACCCAAACCATTCTGTGATTCTGTGGAGCTCTCTACCCAACTTATGCCAGAGTTTTGTTTGGCCCTGAGAGCTGAGTAGATCTCCCAGCTCTGGGAGTGAGCAAAGCAGCAAGGAGAACAGCATCAATAAGAGCAATCATAATTCTGTTTCCTCTTTCACTGGCACTGCTATTCAAAGATCTTGAAACCTTTTTAAAATAGTACGAGATTATTCTCATTCATCACCTCATCTCATTCCCTCCACATGTCACAACCCAATTTCTCTCTGAATTCATACATATGTACAACTAAGGAATGACCAATTTCATTGAAGGGAGATGGTGATTTGAGTGTTTCTGGTTTTGGAGGGTACCTGGATATCCTGAGGAGCTGCTGCATCCCAAAGCCAGGGGCCATATTTGAAACACAGAGTCTCAGCATTTAATTTAATGGCAAAAAGATGTGTGATTCTCTGCCTGAGCCATAGAAACTGGACCAACAGCTTTGTTCTCAAAAAGTTCTTCTAGTTCTATGCATTTTGGATCTTGCATCCCCTTGCCTTTAGAGCTGGAAGAAGAGCTAACAAGAGGAACCCCAGAAGAAATCTGTCTACACTTGCAAGAGCAACAGAAGGGGGAAAAAAAAAAATTGCAGGTAAAATTTCCCTACATCAAAGTGATGTTCTGGCTGTGAAGGGATTTCCATTGATAATCTTGGGGATGGAAGAGGAACAGAGGGAGACATCTGTCACCATATTTAATGGTGCTTCTAGTTGTACATTTTTAATAATTAAAGAAGATTCACCCAAGTAGAAAGATAGGATTAAGAAGGGGAAAAAAAAAAAAAAAGGAAAATGGAGAGAAAAGATCCTTGGCAGTTATGTAACTGTTTTTCCCCTGGGCCTGGGAAATGTTTCCACTAAGTAATCCAAGACACTACTTAAGATTCAAACTATTGCTTGCTAGGGAAAGAGAGGGAGGGCAGAGGGAGAATACTGCAACAACATTTGACTACATCTGCTACCCACTCATTACTGTAATAGAGAGAGGTGGGGATAAATCTGACTGCACATGTGAGGGCAGGAATTGGTTGTTAGGTTTCAAAGATGCTATTACATCCTGGAGAAGCGGGGATATACACAGGTGACATTCACCAATTTCATCGGGGCGGAGGGAAATCACACATTGGAATGAAGTTAATAGCAACCCAGAGGGCAGGGTCCATGATTGCCAACCTGATTTCTATAATTGGTGTGATTACTACTATTGTAACTTAAACACAACAGCAAATCACTTGCTTAATTGAATTTTCTTTCTGTGTGTTGCAGGAAAGGGGGAGGACACAGAGGAGTATGCAAATTTCTTCTACAGCTGTGTGAGTCTTCTCTGACATGAAGCAAGCAGAGGGGTCATGAGGTAGGGGGGAAGCCCCAGGAGCAGAAGGGGAAGGTTAGGTAGGGCCTAAGGCAAGGCAAGGCAGCCTTCCTCACATGATTTTCCTGGAGGGAGATTCTCCATGTTTTTAAACAGTGCCAACACCTTTGCTATATTCAAAGTGAAAATTTTGCACAGGACTTAGTAAATGCCTCACACCTCACCAGGACATACAAAGCATCTCACTGAAGTCCTGGGGGGTCAGGCAGATGCCATGCTGCATCCGATGCCCTCACTCTCAAATACGTCCCCTTCTACAGAGAGCAAAAGCCATGAGAGAGTATCTTTTAGATCAGCCTGTAAGATCAGTTTATTCTCCCTAGCTTTTTTTCTAAAAGACATTTGCAGTAGCCAGGAGACACTCCAGAAAAAAACCCCAACACATTGGCATCTGAAATGTCGAAAACAAACATGATCTAAACATATGTGTTATCTCTAGGTCACAGAATTAAATGTGTGTGATATTTTGCTCAGATATTCACAAATAGATGACAGGAAAACATGGCTGCTCATACCCTGCTATACCTGGTCCAGAGGAGGCACCTACTTGCTCCATTAAAACTCATCTGTTTTCAGATGCCATTTTGAACCTGAAATTAATAACAGACTAAAGATAGCACCTTTGTTCTTTGGTAAGCTGAGGAGTGGTTTGGAGCAGTGGTTTTTAGCAGGATCGGTCAGCATCCTGTACTTGGAGATTCTGGCCAGCTTTTGTTCAGGGTCTTCTGCTTAGGGAACGCAAGTGTGGATTCAAAAACCTCACCCTGTCTTCCCTGTGAAACTGAAACCAGGAAGATCTCTGCTGAATTGATTTGAATTCAGTGTATCTGAAATCTTCCTAACTCCCCGGATGAGAAACCCTCAGGTCTGTTCGAGAAAAATAATAACAAAAAAAAGCAGCAAATCTTGCTGTGCTCGAGACTGCAATATTACAATGCACTTCTCTCCTTAGAGCTTTTCACACACGTGTCTTACAGCATGCTACACAAACAGGGAGCACTGCTTTTTGACAGCAAACCTGAGACATACACAGATGTAGCACCCAAAATTGCAGGCAGGGCTGCGAGCAAGATTCCATCCTTCTGACCATACTCAGACCTTGGGCATCCCTATCACTTAATAAGAGCCAAACACGGCAGCCTTGTCTCACGAGACTTGTTGATGACCTTATTGACTATCCTGGGAAGACAAATAGGACTCAAGGCATAAATGTAACCCCGTAGAGGGTCCTTCTGTGACTGTTTGGATGAAACTTTTGGTGCTGCCGTGAATCCAACCTTAAAAGTCATTGTTATTTTTTCTTTATAAACTTGCCTTGCTCAGGCACAGAAAGCCAGGGAATGGGGAGGGACTCTGGGAAAACACAATACCTTCAATAATATATGTCTCCCCTATAGCTGCACAGAAATAAAATATTAATTTATCTGATTTGAAAGGGAAAGAAGGAAGGAGGGGAAAAATTGGCTGCGGCTATGCGAGGTTTTCCATCATATATTTATGTTTATGTTCATACATAATGCTTCCATGCATCATCTGTTACCTTCCTCTTGTATATGCTTGTCACTCTGTGTTTCCTTCCTTAAGAAAGGAGACAACAAAAACTGAGCTGTGGTCATCACACTGGGAAACAGCAGTAGTAGTAAAAATTATTTTTCCCTGAGAGCCTTTGGTTATATTTTCACAGACTTCATCTGAGTTCTTGCCTATTTGATTGTCACATCAAGCCCCCTTCATGCCTGAGATTCTAGGAGCACTGAAAGTGAGGATATATGAGGCTTCTTTGTTACCAAGAGAAGGCATGATGAGTTTTGGAAAATAAGCCACTTTTAGACCATCCTGGCTCAAGGAAAAATGTTAATATGTCTTGATGGGATACTAAAGTCTTTATGATGGTATAAAAGCACTAGGAAGAGACATAAGTATGAGGTATGTCTTTCAGATCAGATTTGGGAAATGGGCCTCCAGTAATGCTAGCATTTCAGTTGGGAAATGTGCAAATACAGCCCATTTATCATCTTCAGGTTTTTCACTCTGTCCAAATAGATATCTGTCTAAAATAACATGTTCTAAACCCCAGCAATCCCCACTCCACAGGAGAAAATCTCTGTCATTCTACAGTGTCAGCCCAGTTTGTCCCCAAGGTTATAGGGAAAAAAATATGCATTTTTCTTAATTTATCTCAGCTTTGAAATAGGAAAAGAGCCTCAAGGAAGTCCAGCTATTAACAAAAAAGGCAACAAAAAGGTAACCAAAACTAATGCAAAGATGTTTTTCTTCCCCCCCAGCCTGCCCATCTATTCCTACCACAGAATCCCATTCCAGCTACAACAGCACTCAACAAATGTCCTGGCAAGCAGATGAGCTTTGCAACAAGCTCATTAGGTCTTTCTTATTAAAGATACCACTACTACATGTCTGTGTTTGTCTTCTGTTTCACCCAGTCCTTCAGAAGGGCACGTGCACACAAATATATCTACACTACAAAAAAATTCAGTGAGAAGTTAAGCAGTCAGAAGTCAAGCCATTCCATATGTTAAAGTTTCTCCTGCACCATTGATCCCAGCCCATTGTACATCCTATTTATCACACATTATATATGAAATTGTACATTTCACAGGTAAAATAAGAACAGAGAATCTCTATATATTCTGGTGTGCAATGAGATCAAGTTAATGGTGCAGAAAAAAACCAAGCTCTTGGAATATTCTCAATTCTATCTCAGATTTATACTCTTAATATTACATTATATTGTAACCTTATGCTTCCACCTATATCTTTGTTGTATCTATTTCTTATCTTTTCCTCTATTTTATGCATAGTGTCTGCAAAGCCTTACACAGGCACTGAATTTGTATGCACTGTAAGAAATCCAACAGAGGATCAATGCTCAACATTTAGACCGTAAGACTGTTGGTCCTGGAACTGTCTTTACTGGGTATAATTAGAGGGCCCAGTAGCCCGAATTCCTGACTGATGTTTGGGAACTGTGTGTTCCATAATGGCAATTATCATCAGTAGTAATTGCAACATACTGCTAAACACATTCTTATGGCTTTGCAGGATCTGGACTTTAGATCACATGCTTTCTGAGAATGAGACCAGCTCTTTGATGTATCTTTGTCCATTGCTAATAATGACATCAGGGCTTCTAAGTGTTATTACAAGGTACACAATTAAGTCAGTCTCACTTCTGCGCCTGGTAAGATCATGGAGCAGATCCTCCTGGAGGCACTACCGGGGCAGATGAATAATGACAAAGTGGTTTGCTACAACCAACACGGCTTCACCAAGGGCAAATCATGCCTGACTAACCTGGTGACATTCTATGAGAAGGTCACAACATCAATAGACAGGGGAAGAGCAACTGATGTCATTTACCTGGACCTGAGCAAAGCCTTTGACACTGTCATGCATGACATTCTGGTCTCCAAACTGGTAAAATGTGGGTTTGATGGATGGACAATTCAGTGGATAAAGAACTGGCTTGATGGCTGCTCCCAAAGAGTAGTTGTGAATGGGTCTGTATCTAATTGGAGACCAGTGACAAGCAGAGTCCNGGGAATGGATTCAAACTAGAGAGAGGTTGATTCAGGTCAGACATTAGGAAGAATTTCTTCACCATGAGGGTGGGGAGACACTGGAACAGATTGCCCAGAGAGGTGGTGGAAACCCCATCCTTGGAGGTTTTTTAAGGCCAGGGCTGGATGGGGCTCTGAGCAACCTGATCCAGTGGGAGGTGTCCCTGCCATTGACAGGGGGTTGGAACAAGATGATCTTTGAGGTCCCTTCCAACCCTGACAATTCTATGATTCTATGATTCATTTAGGGGCAGGGGACATACTGCATTTAGATTCTATTTTCCTTCTTTTGAACAACAAGAAGAAAAGAAAGAGTCAAAACTGTCTGGCTTATTTTGTTATCATAACCTGCAGACTTCATCACCAAAGCTTTCAGTCTCCCTGTACACTGTTTACCACAATTTTCTCTCCCAGTTAGTCCAATCTGTTGATTATCTACATGCTAGGGGTGAAGCTCAAGTGAAGAGGGAAGGTCAGGCCCTGCAGAGTGTCTAAGGTCTGCAAGAGTAAAGCAGCTGAGCACTCTGGCCTTGAGGACATATGCACTCCCATTGTCCGCAGCTAATTGCCCTGAGTTTCCAGGACACACCAGCTCTATACAGAGCAATTTAGTCTCTGTAGGTAACAAGTCCTAGTAGATTCAGCAATGGAATTCTCCATCTGACTGCATGGGTAACAGCTTGGCAGTTAAAAGGTCAAGATGTTCACCTGTACATGTGCTTCAGTGTCCAAATCAGCCACTCTTTTGCATACTGGGATGGCTCTTTTAATACCTCTGACTAATGAAAACACCAACATGTTGCTTAATTACAAGTAAGATGTTCACATCGGGAAGCTCTGGAAGTCAGGTTTCTGACATGCTGCCAGTATCATGAGTATTTGCAAAAGTGAGCTGTCCTATGCCATTAGGAAACAGTGATGCACTGCAAGTCATGCTCCTGTCTTCCAGCAGCAAGGCTAAATGTCTCAACATGCCTGACTTTTATTTTATATTCAAGAAAAGCTACAGAGAGTGAGAACAAAAACAATCTCCATGAAAGAGAGCTTCTCAAACTGAAATACAAAAGAGCAAATGCCCACAACAAAGAAGGAATTTTCCACTGAGAAAGATGCAGAACACAGAAAGCAGATGGCAAGTAAGACAGATGAAACCCCACATTACCAGGTGCCTTAAGAAGCCTAATGCTGATGGACGGGTAGACAGATGCTAAATATGTAATCTCCTTGCAGATGGACAGTAACATGTAAAAGAAACACTATCAAGAAGGAAATGTTGCATGTTTGAGCAGATATCTGTAAACACAGGGAATCGCCGAGTGGCTGTATCTTTGGCTTTTTCTATTTATGTCATGTCTAGCCTGAAACACACACCAGGGTTGAGCTACCCAGTTCACTCTCCATGAAACGGAGAGTGCCATCCTGTTACCACAGCCTTTCCTGCCCGTGGCAGACAGTAAGTGCCAAAGAGGATGGACCTGTAGCCACTGAGACATTTCCAGATTGCCAGAGTGATTCGGGTGAAAAAAAGATCAACCACCTGTGAACCTTCTTGCTCCCAACAGAGACCAGAAATGAACCTTCTTACTTCTGCCTTTCCTATTTTCCATCCACTCATTCTCAAACACCTCTGCAGCTTTAAGACATGTAGACAAGTTTGGTTTCTGACTAATACAAGAACTACTAGAAATCACATAGGAAAGCCTGTTCTCTGTTGATTTCCAGACCCAAGAGATGTCTTGATAAATGCTGAAAAATCCCTAATACTTGGCAGTTCTTCAACCAACCTCTGAACTTCCAGGGCAGCTGTCACCACCAACACGATGTTCTTTTAGTCACAGAAAGTCCAAACCTATGTCTGCAAACCATCAAGACTCTAACCCATCCTTTGGAGAGGGTGGCAGATGCTACCAATGCAGCATGCAGCATTCCCTTGGAGCTTTCTTCCTGACACCCTGAGAAGCTAAATATGTGACAGAGGAAAAACATGTGCAGCAGCCAGCCTAGCAGAAAGGAAAACCAAACAGCAGCTGAAGTATCATTTGTACTCCTGGGAGTTAAAATATGTGGCTCATTGCTATCCACAAGCAAAACTCATCAACGTCATTAGCAAGTGCAGCTCTGTTCAGTCAGGTTGTGCTCATTACAGCAGATTTTTCAGTCACTACTTTTGTACACAATTATGTGGCCAGCAGAGCTTAAACTTCTCGACGTATGTGGCCTTGTCTTAGCATGAAACTTTGCCTGCACGCTCCGTGGAGATCGGAGCTCAGGATGAGGGCAGCTGTGATCTGTTCCTCTCTTGGAAACAACATGAAAGATACCAGGCACTGCCTCTACCAGCTGGTGAAAGCCTGTGTGCCCAGGGCCAATGGCAGAGCTGAGTGTGCTTAAGCTGCAGTGGCTTTTAAAAAAAGAGATGGTTGCTGGATGGAGCCCCTGCAGTGGTAGTGCCAGCACTCTGCAGCACACGCTACCAGTGTCTGCTATGTACCAAGCCATCAAGTGTCACAGTCCTGGAAAATTAGTTTTGAAACAGCCAGGGAGCCACTGATGTGCCCATGCTATATGTATCCCCTCCTTCCCTAATGGGTGGCCTTTTCTGAATGACCCTCTTTAGGACAGGCAGTTAATGAACTGCAGGAGGCAGAGATCAGTTTTGGTCCTTCCAGCACCATGGTCCCAAACTGTAAGGAAAAGAGATGCAGAAGGATCTGGAAGTTTAGTTCAGATCTCACATTTATTTTTCTTCTGGGACATCCTCTGATGTCTCTACAAGAGAGAGGGTAGGTGGGGATGATCTACTGGGGCTGTCCCTCTATCTTAGAAATGGAAGAAACCTCTTGCAGCCCTTCCAGACCCAAGATTCAGGGAAGAAAGAGATTGAAAAAAAATCCTGAAGGCACAGAGGAAAGATGGTGATTGAAGAAAAAAGACCCAAGACAGTAGGGAAATGCAGGAGAAGGCACCAGATAACACAGAATTAGCTCTGTGACAAGGACATTGGCAGACACAACAGTAAAGATGGCACTTGTTTTTTCAGGTATTTTGAAGACTGCAGTCTGTGGTGTAGGGGCTTAAAAAGTCTTTCATACAATCTTAAACAGTTTCTTTTTCTGCCTCTTTCCCTCCCTGTATCCCTTTCCACTTTTTGTACATTTTGGGACATTTTAATTTTTTTATTTTAAGTGAATCTTTCCCTTTCCCTTTCCCCTCCTCCCTTATCCAATCCCCTCTTTTCTCTAAGCAGGTTCTGCCCATTGGCTCATCCTCCCTGCCCATCAGAGGGACACTTGTAGGAAGGCAGAAGAGCACATCTGAGCTGAACTTGTCAGAGGAAATTTGATAAATGTCATCAGAATGAAAGACGATAGAAATTAAAGAGGTTTATCATTCCTTTTTTTTTTTTTAAGTAACTGTGCCTGAACAGCCAGACCACCCTGCAACAGCTCTGACAAGCTAAGCAGAGCTGAGAAACAAACTGTCACTATTTGAATGGGAGAAACCACAAATAACAGCTTTAGGGACTCAGAAACCAATTGTTGCTGCTGCAGAGTCCTAGAAGGGGTATGATGGTTGCAGCTTTGAATTGTCCCCTCCATGAACAGCCAACCCCTATACTAAGTTTTAAAAAGCAACAAGTACTTGATAACCTTCAATTCTCTGAGTAGGTCTTTGGATGTGCCTGCATGGGAAAGTTTTACTACTCATAAATAAGGCATGATTTTGAGCAAATAGACCTGCACCCATTAACACCCTGTCTAACTCGTCCTCTGTCCTGCATGGTCTCATTCACTGGAGTTCCTCCCGAGGGGTTTTCCCAACAGTGTGTGTAGCTCCAATCCATCACCGTGACAACAGCCGCTCTGATTCACATCTCCCATTACACCTGCCCACCCTGCCCACCTGGACTAACCCCTGGGCTTGAAGGTCTCTCTCAAAGACAGGTTTTAATACCAATCTAAGCAAACAAATTTGCTCACGTCATCGGCCGTGCTATAATCCCCCTGCTGTACATTATATTTGTACAGCAACCTATCCTGCCATTCCTCTTGGAAGCAGCAGCTTCCATGTGTTGGTTTAGCTGATGTGGTGGGAGGAAACTTTCACTCTGTTAAACACCTGTTCTATTCCGGCACAGAGGAGGCTGCACTTCAGTACTGGTACAAATATGACGTGCATCTTTTGTAAGGAAATTTGGGATCGATGAAATGAAATGAGCTACTGAAATATATGATAATATTCCAACTAGATACATAAACCAGAAGACTGGGTGGTTTGAAATGCAGTTTATGAATATGCAACACTCAATTTAAAATAATTGCACAGTTCAACAAATACAAAAAGGGAAAATTTGGGGACAGACTCTGTTTGGTAGTCTTGTTTAATTGGCTATAATTTCTACTTCAGAGCAGTATGGATTTTAAAACGTGTCATAACCAGAGTTGGGAAAGTTACAAAATCTGTATTACAGGAAAATTTTCCCCAGTTATAAAAGATGGTTGCTCTGACCATCAAAACCCCCTCTCTTTTGCATTTGCTTTCTGCACACATGTTCAGCAACTGGGAGCTGCTCCCATTAAATGCTGGCAGAGAGCCATTTCCAGCGTGCCAACCCACGTACCGGTAATGGCAGAGAACAAAGAAGAACCTCAAACACATCCACATGCTCGCATCGGAAGTCGTCCTTTATAATGGACCAGACTCTGCTTGTCACAGCAAATACAAGGAGCTCCCCAAATCTCTTGCTGCAACTCTGGCACCAAAGCAGTCAAAGAATCCAGTTGCATACACCTCTGTATAAAATGTTTGTGTGCACACAAATACTGCATGCAATTGTGCATGCACACATTACCTTTACATTTCCACCCAGCCCGAAAGCTATACAGCTGCCTGTGTTTCCTAAGAGTGTTCCTCTGGGACAAGCCCAGGCAAAGAAAAAGCTTTAAACATGTTCCAAGTGGTCTAGGTCTTATCTGCTCCCTTTCCATAAATTGAGCCATCTTCCAGAGAGAGCGAAGGCCACCGGTGTCTTCATCACTCCCTCTGGCTACAGGAGATAGCCTCACTGAATCAGGAAAACATGGCAAAAGAGTGTGATCAATCACAACTAAAGCAGATCCAAAAGCAAACCTCTGCTCCTTACTGCTCAACTGACTTAGGAAAAAACAAAAAGAGAAAAGAAAATAAAAATATAGAAAAAAAAATTAAGGGGGGGGGAAGCATAGACACAAAACCAGCTATACAAGTAAGTAGTCATTCCTTGACTAAAGTCAAGGCAACTGCCCTCAGCAAACAGGCATTTGTAATAGACAATGCAAAACCACAGAGCGTGAGTGAATCACTGCAAATTATCCTTACAGGTCTAGCAACGAACCCGATGTCTTAGGCCACTTTATTTACAAGAAAACAGGATCTGGCAAGTGGGGTAATGAAGCTGGTGAGGGGAGAAGAGGTGGTGACAGCCATACTACTTTCAACCCCTTGAGCATTGTTAGGAAGTAGGCTTTTGTCTCTGCTGCCTCAGCAGGACTTGGAGAGGTGAACACAGCGGCCACTGTGCTGGGGATGTTCTCATCCACTGCTGATGGAGAAGCAGTTCCTGCAGTGTCACTGTGCTTCAGCAGGGTGTTTTTACAGCATGTTGGTCTAATCTGCTGTCTTCTGCCTGACTCTTTTACTTGTTCAGCTTCATCTTGCCCTGATACTTCAGGTATGCTAGTGGCACCGGGGTTCCTGACCTCCCAAGCTGACATAAAACTAGGCAGGGAGCAAGAAGAGTTGGAGTCCCTGATGTACACCAGAGTCATCACAGATGACCTTCTAGAACTCACTGTCACCTGTCTGTGCTCATGATTGTCTGGCTATAGCAGAGACTCAGGTGAAGACTCCATGGATGCTAGGGAGGCAGGCCAGGAGTGGTTACCCAGTGTCCTGGCTGCTGTAGAGGAAAGGGAACGGGTGACAATAATTAAATAATTACCTATCTGTTTCCAGTTTAGCACCTTTTGAATTCACATCACACAAAACATCCAGCATGTTCATCTACAGGACTGGTCCCCAACCTGCCCTTCTCTGACTCATGTACACACACCTCACTATCCCTGGTGAAGTGCAGCCCTCACACATGTTCTTTCTAAATCTCAGGCATAACATTTTCAGGTGATTCGTGCATTTTGCTCTAGCCCTGCTCACAAGCATGCTTGCAATCCCACAAACATTAAAAATGAAAACTTCTCTGCTATGCTGTCAGCCAGCTCATGAAAGAAAATACTGAGCAACAACTGACATAGGGCTGACCCCTGCCACTCCACACATCTTCCACTTTAACAGAAAACCATTGGTAGCTCCTGTCTTAGTACAAAGCATGTTGCAACTACTCTTTGGTATTTCAACTGACCTTCTCTAATATGCTTATGGGGATGCCATGAGAGTGTCAAAAACCTTAATAAAATGAACATATAGGATGTCTGTTGTTTGTATCCCATTGGTAAGGTCAGTTATCTGGACAGAGAAGGAGATGAGATTAGTTAGAATGGCATCAGTGTAGCTGGCTCTGCCTTGGGGCACAAAGATGAACATCTCTTGGTGTCACTTCCACCTTCTGAGCTAACCTAGCAGCACAAACATCTTGGGGTAGCAGTGCCTCAGTGCAGACTTGTACTATGTAACACGGGCAGCGTTGCCTGAGGCGTGGCAGCTTGGTGAGGAAGGGGTGCCTTTGACATGCAGTGAGAGCCATGAGACCTGTCAGATAGATACTGCAGCTACTTTTTGGGAAACAGAATCACCTACCATGGCCTTAAAGTTTTCAGAAAGATTCAAAGTGCCAAAAGTGCAATTTCTCACTGTACACATTCTTTGCTGGGAGAAAACTTTGTACTGTCACTAACACTGAAGACTCCAACGATCCCCTCAGTCCTCCATCATCACACATCAGTAATTAAAGCATTTGCTTCAGACTACTCTCTTTCTCCCAGGCTTCCTATCCTTTCTGCTGGAGGATCCCACCTTTGCCTGGCTTACACACCACTCTTAGTTTACTTAAGAAGGAGAGTGAGGTCAGAGAGGAAATTCCTATCCATTACTGAACAGTTAAAGCATCAGTGAATATGTGTTATTAGCCTATTTTAACTTAATTTATTGTTGAACATACAATAACTGTCAGAATAAATCACTTGTAAAGGCCACAAAACTCCCTTGTATCTCACAGAACAATGTTGCTGAAAAATACTGTCAGTCTTCTTTCTGCATTGCTGGCATTAATTTTAAGACCCCCTCCCCCAAAAAAACCCCACGAACTGGAATCCTCCTGTGAAATGCATCTTCTTCTGAACTTCCTGCTACAGGGTGCCAAAATCATCTGTGTCCCCTAGATTACATAGCCTGATCCTGGTTTGTCAGGTATGAAGTGCAGAAGGATTTTGAGTTTACCCATTACCTGTAGACTCATAAAGCCCATAACTTGTAGGTACTCCCCCTTCCACAGCCATTCCCAAAACAAAACAGAGCAGTCCCATATGATTCCCTGCTAATCCTGGTGATGGCCTATCAGACACTCCATCCTGGACACAGGACCACTGTCGACACACCTACTAAGCATCTTCTCTGGATCTCTTCCCTCAGCTGCTCCCTCACTTGCTGCTTAACCTCTCCTTCACCAACACCTCCAGCTCCTGCTACCATCCCCAGTATCACACACCCCTTGATCTGGACTGCAGTCAAGAAACCTCTCTCTGGGAGAAGTGTCACCCCCTGTAAAGGACAGGTGAGCATTAGTCCTACCTCCCACATATGCAGCCATTGCCAGTGAGGCACCCATTTGCTGGGGCTCCCCTCTGACCCCCCCACTGCCCTGCTGACCCTCAGTGCACTTACACAGCCTAGCCCAGGCAAACCTGTGGCAGGGCAATGGGGACAGGCACGGCAGGCAATGGGGACAGGCACACCAGGGCAGGGAGGAGGAACAAAGCAGCCACAACAGTCTGAGTCAAAGAGGAACAATGTTTGGACTGAAGCCTGGCAAACCAGATGATTAAAGAGAAGAAAAAGAGAAGAAAAGTTTTTTCCTAAGGGGAAAAAAAAATGTCCTTAATCTTTCTTTTGCTGGACTTTTTCATTTATGGCATGTTTTCTTTTTTTTTTTAATCTTGTGAGTTTTCAATTTCAATCTCCCTTTCTCTCTCCTCTTTTTGAATATATATTTGCATCAGTGCCACAAGAAGCAGTAAAGATCTCTAGCAGAGTAAACTCTTCAACGCAGCAACCTGGTAGCTGAGGACACCTGCAGATGGGAAATAATTTGAATATTCTAACCTTAGTTCCTGAAATCTGGGCCATAGTTTTAAAAAGGTAGCAAGCATTCAAAACAGGGCTATTGCCTTATCAATAAAAGTCCTTACTTATTCTCCAGGTGCAATTTGGGACAGCAGCATTTTTGTCCACAGCTTAGTGGTTGAACATTTTGTGCCTGCAATTTAATTGTAGGCATAAAATTGATGACCAGCCAGGCATTGATCAAGTGGCATAAAAATTGCATCTGAAAGCAAGTAGGGTTCTGCTCATTTTTTAAATTTTTTTTCTTCCGTTAAACATGGAAGAAATAAAACCAAAATTTTGTAGAGTAAATCGTATGTCCAAATGAGAGATTCTGCCTACCCTGGAAAAACATCAGTGAAGAACATAATTTTATTCCTGGATGAAGGCATCAGGGCTTTCTGGTGCAACACCCCCATAAAGTCAGAACAGAACATTTCATGTGAGGCAACATCAATCCTGTGGTGGGATGCCAAGATCAGCACCTGCAAAAGGATGTTTGTGCACCTTGGTGCTCCTGTTGGTCTCTCAATGCAGCAGTAGCCAAAGCAGCCAGGCTGTGTACATGGCACTGAGTAAATATATGGAAAAATGCTCTGTTTGCCTCAAATGTTCTCATTCTAAGGCCAGGCACCCAGCACCTTATATCAGAGGAGACTACAAACGCTTGCAAAGCAGAGAGAAGATCATAAATTGCCATTGCCTTTGACCACGTTCAGATCCCTGCTGCAGTCCTATGGTGTAAGTGGAGCCACAAAGAGAGACCAACACGGGCTGAAGCTTGAGCCCAAACATGCAGTGGCTTTCTGTCAGCTCTGCCAAGGATGCTCCCAACCCTATTCCCATATCACCTGCTCAAACCCTCTCTTCTCCCATCCTCTTCTCCCCAGTTTAACAGTGAACTAAACCCTCTCCTGTAGCTATCCCAGTCCTATTAAGCTCCTTTCCAGTAAAAAACAATTCATCTCTTTTAGTTCTTACAAAAAGCCAAGTGCAGGCAAACAGGTACCCGAGAAGAGCTGTTCAACGTGTGTGTTTTCTTTACCTGTGGTGCAAACCCTCTCTGTGTCAGGTGCTATCAGGCAATACAGATATAAAAGAGGGTTTCCCTTTCTGCATTTTTCATGTCTGTATTTCTACAATTGTCTAGTCACCTGGAACACCTACCATTTTATAAGACAGTGAAATGGTGCTTTAGAAACAGAAGCTATTTTCTCTTCTGAGAACTTTGCTTTTGTTCTTTCTTTTCTTTCGCTTTTCTTTGGTTAAATAAAGGCATCCAGAATAGAAGCACAGGTCTGCACTTTGTGCTTGAACATTAAGACAAACAGCAATGTTGCCACGGATTTTTTTAAACTCCAAATAAAAATAAACAAACACATCTTGGCAGTGTTTGGAATAGAAGCTAGTGAATAATTCACAATGAATAATTGATTTGTTGAATTTAGCTTTTTGCTGTTGTTGTTGTTGTTGATGTTCTGCTGGTGGAATGTGCACTACCAGATGGTGAGTTCAATAAATGTATTTGTTTTTCCAATTTACTTGATGGATTTTCCCCAAAAATTCCCCCCCCCCAAGGTGAAGTCTGAAATTCCAGATGGTTTGACTAGTGGCCAGATAAGTCACGATGTATTGTTTCAGCTTCCTCTTTAGAAAGGTGGCAAGAATGATAACAGGAGTGGGAAAATGCATACATGAAGCAGGAATGAAGGGGGAAGGGGGCAGTTTGTATCAAAGAGAAGACAAATAAGAGCAGGTGTGATAGCAGTCTATAAAATAGTAATACAGAGAAGGGAGGTGAAGAGCTACTGTTTTCTTTTTCTTCTATAATGCAAGAAAAAATGAGCAGTTAATGAAGCTGAAAGGTGGTGATTACAAATTTACTAGAGAAATTTTTTTTTTTTTAACAGAACACTGAACTTAGGCAAGGAAACTCGCTGCCAAATTACATTAAAGGCAAGAGTTTAGCAACACAAAGCAAGGAGTTACACATCTACATGGAGAACCAAAACCTTCAGATATAAAGTACCTGTGCTGATGACATGGACTATATTACTTCATGCCTTAGGGAATAAACTAATCATTATTATTGATAAATACGTGATATCATCTGCCAACTGCAGCGCTTCCCTTACCTCCCACTAAAAATCTGGTGCTGCTTATTCTGATAGGTCAAAGCAAGGCTCAAGAGACTTCAGGACTGATTCTCTTTGACAATTGCTAAGGTTGGATGAATGCACAAATCCTTCTAAGTTGAATATTCTCAGTGGTATTTCTAAACTCCAATTTCTATGAATATTTCCACAATGATGAACTTTTTTTTTTTTTATATTATTATTGGTTTGCTTCCCCCACCCCATAAAATTAAATTGGTCAAATATGTGTAGAGAGAGGATGTTGAAGTGGCATTAATTGCAGGCAAAGCATAATAACTGACAAATTTTTGCTAATGTTCATAAAAATAGAGATGGCATTATTTACTAGCAAATGCTGCATGCAGGGAGAGAGCCAGTCACATTCTGCAGAGGGTGAAATCTCATTAATTACATTGATATTAATAGCAGGAGGGTGTTCTTCAATTTCAGAAAGAGCTCCTTCAGGGGAATAAAACTTAATCCTGCAAGTGTTTATACACAAGAGCACTCAGTGCACAGCCCAAGCCTGCAGCAAGACGCTAGCACCTGAGGATCTGAATGTGAGCTGTCTAGAAACAGAGAGAAAAGGCAAAGTGAAGAATCTGTGCTAACTACAAAAAAGGCAAATGACAACAAAGCAGCACTAGCAGGAGAAAGGTAGCACAGCATCATGTTTGAACTATTACCCAAAGAAATCAAATCAGGCACCAAAAGTATTTCAACAATCATGTTGCAATTTGTCTTAAGTTTGCAAAGAAGCAACTGAATTAAACTGTATTATTCATCTCCACAAGCTCACAAATCACTGTCTCCAATGAGGCAGATCAAGGCCTGAATAAACCTCTGCCGTCCTTCTGCTCTGCTTCTGCTGACTCAAGCTTTTCCACCTATTCTCCTATAGCAGCTCCATTTGTTCACGGTTTCTATATTTCATTTATATTGGAACAAAGAAATACAGGCTTATAAA
>VWZY01000518.1:200587-237240 GCA_013399075.1 Chloroceryle aenea
TTCTAAACTCCAATTTCTATAAATATTTCCAAAATGATGAACTTTTTTTTTTTTTATATTATTATTGGTTTGCTTCCCCCACCCCATAAAATTAAATTGGTCAAATATGTGTAGAGAGAGGATGTTGAAGTGGCATTAATTGCAGGCAAAGCATAATAACTGACAAATTTTTGCTAATGTTCATAAAAATAGAGATGGCATTATTTACTAGCAAATGCTGCATGCAGGGAGAGAGCCAGTCACATTCTGCAGAGGGTGAAATCTCATTAATTACATTGATATTAATAGCAGGAGGGTGTTCTTCAATTTCAGAAAGAGCTCCTTCAGGGGAATAAAACTTAATCCTGCAAGTGTTTATACACAAGAGCACTCAGTGCACAGCCCAAGCCTGCAGCAAGACGCTAGCACCTGAGGATCTGAATGTGAGCTGTCTAGAAACAGAGAGAAAAGGCAAAGTGAAGAATCTGTGCTAACTACAAAAAAGGCAAATGACAACAAAGCAGCACTAGCAGGAGAAAGGTATATAACAGTTTAATGATTATTTTGTTCACTAAATGTCCCAATTCTGATCCATCTAAAGTTCATGAAAACTTTGCTAGTACGGTAAATGAGCACAGCATCATGTTTGAACTATTACCCAAAGAAATCAAATCAGGCACCAAAAGTATTTCAACAATCATGTTGCAATTTGTCTTAAGTTTGCAAAGAAGCAACTGAATTAAACTGTATTATTCATCTCCACAAGCTCACAAATCACTGTCTCCAATGAGGCAGATCAAGGCCTGAATAAACCTCTGCCGTCCTTCTGCTCTGCTTCTGCTGACTCAAGCTTTTCCACCTATTCTCCTATAGCAGCTCCATTTGTTCACGGTTTCTATATTTCATTTATATTGGAACAAAGAAATACAGGCTTATAAAATATATATGTATTTTTACCTCATCAGTTTCTGTGTAAACCTAGAGTGATCTAATGAGTATGCAGTGTAGAAACAGAATGGATGAGGGACATGGGGATATTAATATAGACACTATACTGATCCCCTCCAATGCTATCTGCTCCAAATCCACCTTCTCAATGGCCTGTAAATAAGCTTGCTGTCTTCTGCCCCCAGGTCCTGTGGCAGCAAAACACAGCAAATGAGCTGCAGCCAGTGGGCCACTGAGGAGCCAGGTAATTGAGCCAGCATCTCTATCCAGCTTGAAGAGGCAGAGGTGGAGCGCCTGGGGAATCTGTGATGGGGTAAAAAATTTACAGCCCTCCTCTCCTAGACAAATTTTGCAGTGTGGAAAGCCCACTACCCAGTGCTCCCACGCAGCCTCACCAACTTCCCCTCCTACTGTAAAAGCTAACACCGCAGACCTGACTGCACGTGAGGGCACCAAAGATGAGACAGATTTAGTGGAGATTTTTTCCTTGCTGTTTTATGTGTCTTCAGCTCAGACTTTAACTGCCTCTCGTAGTGAGATTCTCACATTTCCAAACCTGGGCTCTGCTTAGTCCAAACTGCGGGGTGTGGGCACTGCATCCTGGGAAGCAACATCTCCACAATGGAGGGCAGGGGTGCTTCCCATTACACCTGGCAACCTTGCACTGTTTCCCCTCAAGAATCTGGACACCCCTGGAAATGCACCACACCTCCCTGCCTGACAGACTTCTTGTCAAAGAAAAGGGCCATCAGGGAAAGGCACCCAGGCTCTTCCTGAAAAGCTCATTGAGGACACTGGGAGGTGTATGCTGCAGCAACAAGCCCTGCTAAGTACAAGACCTGCTTTTGTGCAGACAAGCCCCAGATGACCAATGCACCAAAATTCCTTCTGAGGAGACTGAGCTCCTCCAAATGGCTGGTTGGCAGATGGAATGAGTTTTCTTGGTGCAGTCATCTGGAAGGGGTGCTGCTACAGGGCAGATGTGGGGAGCATCCTGAGGCTGGAAATAAAATACTGCTCCTTCTAGCTCCAGCCAGGCCAAGGAGATCAAGGAACTGAGGCCCTTGTTTTCCCAGCTCCTTCAAGCTGGCACCACTCTCACAAGCTGGCAGACTGCATCACCCAGTTCTCACAGCAGGTCCACACACTGAGTCCTAAAAAAACCCTGCCGGTGTGTTCTGCTGTCACACTCTCAGGTCCCCAAAGCACTTCGTCTGCCTTGGATAAAAATTAAATAAATAAGAGAAGCCCTTCAAAGACAGGCACACAAGCAGCCGAGTTGTCAGGGGACTCCCTGTGCTGGTGCCCTCCCTCCCTCCCTGCTCTGTCCTCTTTTATTTCCCTCAGCCTGCAAGGATGGTGTGGCGGGANAAATTAATTAGACCGTTTATCATGTGGAAAGACTTCAAACGGGGCAGCCCAGATATGGGCTAAGTTTGAAGAAACCTGCTCTCTGTTTGGGTACGGGCACCAAAGATGTGGCCACAAAGCATCAACAGTCAGGTGGAAGAAATGTCCCCATGTGTTCAATTCTCGGGTTTCAGGTTGTCCTGCAGAGATCACAGGTAACACTTTCCACTGGCTGTCCAAAGCACCTGTGCACATGAAAAGTAGCTAGCTACCTTTCTTCAGCAGCTTAGACTTTTGTCCAGGCTTGGGAAACAAGGACTAAGAAGGCATTCAGTCAAATGAAAAGCTGAATTCAAAGGTGCTGGAATACTTTTTTTTCTGCATTTTTTCCCCCTCCACATGTTATATTATTAGACTATGGGACTAGAAGCTAAAGAAAATAATTGAAAGGAAGACTCTCATGGTATTCCAAAAAGGGCAGGATGGAGACATATCGCAACATCCAGAATTATGACAATGAATGACAGCAGTATTTTTGAAGACCCATTAAAGCTTCAGAAAGTAAACTATCTCCTCACTCTCATGGCCTTGGATGAGACTTAGCATACGGTCACGTTACCCAAACATGCCACCTCGCTCCTTTTCTCTGTGGCACTTGCTACCAACCATCATAAGAACTGGGCTTCCAAATCAAATTAGCATCAGATCCAACCAAAACCTCCATGTCCAGACCTCCCAGACTATGTGGTACCAGCCAGAACATGGAAGAAGTGAAATGCCCTGAAGAAAAAGTCTTCTCAAGATCTTACCAGCTACTCGCAAAGTCTGTCATGACAGTCATAAGTACAACTAAAAACCTCAGGTACTAGTGTGAAGAGGAAGCTGCCTGATCCAGTTTGAATCTTTGGTCCAGGCCAGTGGCTCAGTCCCTCCAGAGAGGAGGATGACTGGGAAATTAAGGACACCAGGAATTTCCTATTATTTGTCTGCAGCCCAGGCAATTTCTGATGCTATGGCTGCTTCTCAAGACTTCCTCAGGGTTCTAATTGTCACAGGTAATGAGTGTTTTCTTTGTCCAAAATCTCCAGGAGAGTACTGCCCTGCCATCACCCTGCCAAGCACCATGGGATCTCTGCAGTAGGGAATTACCTAAAGGACAGCAAGCACTAATTCTCTCACACCCTAATGAGAAAGAACATCTTTAAATGAGACAGCTGGTGAGTTAGAAAAATAAGTTATATGATTTAAAAGGAAAACAAGGGGCTAAGCACAGAGTTGGTGCAAGTGAATACAACTCCACTGCAAGTCCAGAGAATATTCCCAGGCATACAACCAGCTCCATATATCTTCAGTTATTCAGTATTCAAGCATTCTTCTCTCAATCTCCTCTTCTTTTTATCCATCCATATCTATGCAAATCTCATTTCTTCAACCCAGCTCACCACAATAAGTATCTCTCTCTCACACACATAAAGCCCAAATTTTATCAAGCATTTTATTTACTTCTGTCCCAGTGGAGAGGGAAAAAAAAAATGGAGAGAGATAGAAAAAGAGAAAGATAGAGGAGATTACAGCTGCCTCTTTTTTTCCATAATTGGCAGGTACTAAGACATTTCCATTATCGGCACAAACAAACAAACAAACAAAAAAAAATCCATAGCAGATCAACCCAGCAGCAGCAGCAGCTCCAGATGAGGACTCCAGGTGACAACAATAGCTACAGGCAGTGGTGCCTCTGTACGTGTCTGAGGAAATGCCACCGCAGCCCGCAGGCTCGGCAGAGATGGAGGCAGAAGCTGTCTTTATCCACTCGGATCTTTACAGGGGGCAGGCCCTGCTGGGCTGGGTACACATGCTAAGTGAAAGAAAGACCCCAAAGAACTCATCAGCAGTGAGCAAGGAAGGACAAAGCTGGCAGGCAGAGGAGGAGGGAAGGGAGAAAGGCAGAGCGCCTGCCAGCTGCCTCACTGTGCCCCAGTGTTTGCTCTGCTGGGAAGTGGGAGAGGGGCAGGTTGGGAAGAAGGACTGTGAAGGGCCAGTATTGTGGCCTTAGGAAGAAGTACAGACTGCAAAAGAACTCAACTGCGTTTGAAATAGTCCCTGCATACTTTCTGATTCTGTATTCACTGCATGGCCGGTTACTAGATCTCTCCAGCTGGTCATAGCCAGCCGATGGGGAGCTGTGACCCCCCCTCCTTCCTCACACAGTCTTTCCACTGCAGCGATGGATGGGATGTTGTTTCTTACCCTCCTCCATCCTGCACAGTCAAAAGCTGAACACTGGAACTGCTAGTTTACTGGGATTGCTAGCCTGGTGTCTGTCTCTGCTGCTGCTGCTACTCAGTACTCCTATAGGGACATTTTCTTTCTTCAAAAGCACAATACAAAACACTCTGCCGCTTTCATTCTTCGTTAAACACTGTCTGATGTTGCCCAAGACAAGCAGTGTTTAAAACCTCTCTAGTGGAATTGATGCCGCCAGCCAGCCCGAGTTAAAAATCCACATTGGGAAGCTCCGTGAGTTGTGAGGGGCAAGCACAGCAGGGCCCCCTCCCAGAACTGCAGTTATCCTCACCTACTGTGAAGGACTTTACGCTCCAAGCTGGAACACTGCTGAGACGAGCTCAGGAATGGCTGTTACCAGCATCCTGTAGCCATCTGATAATAAGTGGGGAGCCATTTGTTCCTCATGTCTCATTCCAGTGTCTCCCCCCAGACCTTGCCACCCCGTGCAACCCTTCTGTTGACTCAGTTTCCCAGGAGTGCAGTGAGGATGGTGGTGTTCCCAGCCTTAGCAGGAGGCTACGAGGCTCTCTGATTTGCTATAGAGGACTGTGTAAGGACAGATCAGCAAGCCTCCAGAAGACAGAATGAATCTGTTAGACTAGTTTCTCCAAACCTCAGCTCAGCCCTTGCCTACAGCTCCAAGGACCATTTCACTGCAGGATTTCACAGATTTGACTGGGTTTATCCTCACAACATCACTAATACATTAATGGTGCCCTCTCCGGCTCACAAACGGGGAAATTCCAACAGCAGAAATGCCATGCACCTTCCCCAAGGTCACCGAGGAAATGTGTGGCACTGCAGAGAGCAGCACCTAGGCCTCCTGCACCTCAGATGCGCAGTGGTCTCTCTCCTCTTCCTTGTAACTAGAGTTTTGTATCCATCCCTGGAGTCATCCAGTGCTTTGAGCAAATAAAATGTGCTCCAAAGCTATTGCAAAGCAAGCTGGCACTAGTAAGCAATTCCAAATAAAACAGAAAGATAACATCTCTTTATCTTTGACTTGATCAAAAATTGATACATACTTAAATCTTTTTTTTTTCCTTAAATACTCTCCTTACAGATATGAAATCCTGATGAAAGGCATTCTCAGACCACAATAAGTTGGTTAGAATAAAAAATGGCTCACTCCACCCTCCCACCATTTCTGCAAATTTTTGTGTTTAATTCCAAAACACCTAGCTTCCTAAAGGTCATAAAGAAGTGAAGAGAAAAACAACTAAGTAAATACTCAGAGTAAGGGGAAGAACATTTGGACTTATATTTGCTTGAAATATACCTCTCATTGTCTGCACATGATTATACACCTGAGTCCTGATAAATCTTTCAAAGACAAGGCCAGAAAAGCCAGTAAGAGGGATGTTTTTCTTCTTTTTGCACCACAGAATTCAAGAATTACAGGATGCTCGTGGCCTTTAGAGATCTGATCTTGTTGAGGCACTTTCAGTGCTCCTTGTCATCTCAGGTGACTCACTTTAATTGACTCACATGCAGGACTGATGAACATTCAAAAGACATGACCAGGAGGTGACTGGTCTCAGCACCCACTGAACCCTGATTTCCTCTATTTCAATCCTCCAGTTTTCCAGCTCCTTCCTTCTCCTTCCCAGCTTCCCAGGGAGATGTAGGGAAGTTGAAGGAACTGTACTTCCCCCTAAAGTTGAATCATTACAAAGATTTTCCTCTTTGGGAAGAAAGGAGATTATCAAGGCATGCACAGATTTTCACAGACTAGATCTCCTCTCACTTGCTTGGGCCCTCTTCAGTCCTCCTGGTGCCACTCAACCTGCAGGCAAAGAGATCTAAGAGGATCTATGCTACACAATCTAACAACTAAGCCATCTCCAAAACTGACACTCATTTCTTCACACATGAGTACTGCCAGCTTAAGACTCTCTGACACAAATACAGAATGGTGTGAGGGAAAGTAGTTGTACACGTGTCTAAGGTATGTCTCTTAATGTCATAGGAGAAGCGTGGACCAAAGACCTTAATATTATCTCATGATTCATAATATTGTAAGAGTTTTCAGTTGCTTATATGAACTTAAAAATCTTTTGAGGTTTCTTTCAGACTGGCAATAACAGACCTACCTAACTACACTGACACACATCAACAGCCTCCCCAACCCTTCTGTTTTTGCAAGAGAATTCTTCTCTTTCTTCTTCATTAATTTTTTGCCTTCTCTTTTTACCCTGGGCTGCTGCTTCGTGTCTAGAGCGGTGCTGTTCTGGACAACAGAAACAATAAAAATGTTCTCCATGACAGTGCAAGGACTCCAAACTGCCAAAGTTATGCTAATAAAAAACAAAAATTGAGCCAAGATCAACCCACTTCTACTTCAGATTTCAGGACAGTCCAGATCATTATTAATCAGGTGGAGAGAGGAACACATCTCAGAGGATAGCAGTGGCTTATCTGTCTACCAGAGACCTTAAGCACTTTCTGATACTAATGGATGAGCTTTTCTAGATCCTTCTGAGATGAATCAGCACTGTTATTTCTCCAGAAAGTATAAGGAAAAGGAGGCATGGGAAGGGGATGTGATCCATGCATGGCCCGACCATGGCACAAAGGAGAGTCCGAGCCAGCAGCCTGCCTTCAGCCACAGGCCACACCCCTACCCTAAAAGGGACACCACAAAACCACAAGTTGTTACCAGCTAAAGCAGAGCTACACAGCACGCAGCCTGTGAGATGATAGATTGAGCCAATTAGCAAGTGTGCACATTTAGACCCTCCAGGAAAGATATACATGGGTTAGAGGCTTGAAGGGAAGAAAAGCTCAATCCAGCGCAGAAGACTTTGGAGGTCCAGCTTGTCTATGGCACATCACTACCTCTGGTCTCAGTCCACCTCTCATTGGGCAGGCACCACAGACAGCTTTCCACCTCAGCTCTGGAACCAGTGAAAGCATTCCCTTCCTCAGCCTGCTTCCACAAGTACACCAAGAGCTATGAGGGCCAAGGGAAAGCAAGGGAACTTCCTAGGAAAAATGTTAATGAGAGGGTGTCAAAGTTTATTTTACAGCTCTTGGAATACACACTCTAAGAATAAAAAATTACCCTTACAAATGGTTGATGTGACCCTTTCTGGGAGACAAAAAAAAAATAAAAGGAGAAAAAAAAGCCTCAAAATATACGCATCAAATGCTCTAGAGCAGTGGTCATGGCTCCAGCACATAAAACATTTGCTCTGCTACAGGACAAAGAGTAAATCCTATTTTTCTTTCCTAAAAAATAATAAAAGAAAAGATGAAAAGCCCCTAAATGACTCAATATTTTATACACACTCCGTATACTGCAGCCTTGAAAAAGATGCCGCAGCATGACGGGCTTTGGAGACTTTATCTCGCTGCAGCAACTGAAGAAGAGCAATTTTAACACTGACATAATAGTCAGGCCTGTGTTTGTTTGGTGGTTATCCACAGCCAGAATCAGGGTGCTGGTGAATGTGTTTTTGGCAGGTTTGCATATGCACAGGTTTCATTTTTAATGGGCTGTACTCCCCGTATGCATATGTTTCAGGCTACGACTATGTCTAATTTGTTACAAACGGAGGTGCCAGACCTGTGCACGTGCTTTGGACGTGCTCTGTGTGCACACACTCTCCAGGCGTGCACATACGTGCACACGTGGGCATGAGTTGCAGGCTGGGAGTTTTTGTTTCTCACCTTGTGTTGTAGGCATGTGCTGTGAGCACATGTGATTTTGCAGGGTGTGCTAAGGCATGCTGTCATTCTTTTCTCCAGCTACCCAGCCAGTGGTAACCACTAAAACAAACCATCCACTCCTGCTCCACACTGAAGGGTTCACCCTTTCTTCTGCTACAAACGCTCAGAACTGCCATTCTGTGCAGCACCATGGAAAGACTGCTCCAAACAAATAATAGTATTTTGAATAGTAATTCATGCTTCAACCAAAGTCTGGGACCCGAGAACCCACCTCCTCTTGTTCAGGACACAGAGTGAGGCAGTGGCTGGGACTCCCTCTCCAGAGGCATTCCCAGCCCTAAAGTATCATTGCAAAAAGAGTGACCCAACTTCTTGGCAGCACAAACTGCCATGGGCTCATGAGCCACTTCCTTCCCTAAGACGTGATGCCCTGGATGGCTCTGCTCCTGCTGCCTGCCAGTGTCTGCTGTCTTCCCCACTCCTCCATGAGCCCCCCTCCTCCCTCACTACTCATTCCTTTGCTCAACGAGGCTGGCATTTAAGAAACACTTATTCCAATCCATTTCTACCCTTGTACAGCAATTGGGTGTCATTTAGTTTGATTTAACCAATTTAGTCCTATGAATTAATTGGTTAATAAGCCATCTGTATGCATCAGGTGACAGAGTCGCGCTCTCACACACAGACGCAGACAAGCTACCCACTTGTCCTTGTTTAATAACAGGCTGTAGGGAGTAGGAGCGGGAGAGGCACGCAGGCTACTATCACTCCCCACGGGGAACTGCCAACCAAGGGCCCTGGTGTTCATTGCACCGACCTTGACCTCTGAGCGGGGGAACTGTCTGTTTAGGGTAATTCAGAAATAACCTACACTCTAGCTAGAGAGGCGTGCCAGCTACAGCACAGACACAAGAACCACGAATATGCTTCACATTGTGGGTTGTTTTTTTTTTAAGAAGAGGGAGGAAAAGAGGTTTAGTTCATGCTTACTAGACAGTAGGAAATTCTCAGCTGCATTCCCAAACAGATGAACTTTGTATGTGCGTAGGAGGGGTAGAGAGGTGGGAAGTGGGGGAATAGGAGGAGACTTAGGCCTAAAGCATTTGATTTAGGTGTGATCTTTAATTACGAGAAAAATGTCTCATCTGTTTTGATTTCTTATTAAATGCGGAGGAAAAAAGCACCCCTCGCAGGCCTCAACCATTTCAATATTATAGACAAACCCTCAAGCTATTCAACACAAACAACAATACAGCAAACCAAAAGCAAATCCAGGAACATATCCCAACCCACACAACGGAAAAACATCAACTGTTTATACAGAAAAACAACTCCATCCCCTGGCCACCCATCCATCTTAGCCAGCCCTGGATCCCCCAGCAAGCAGACAAGTTTCTCTGCATACCCTGAAGGTCGACACACGGAGGACTTTCAGAGAGGGGCAACTCAATTACAGGACTATGGGACCCTTGGGAAAAAGCCCCGCCAGCAGCTCCCTCTCTTTTCTGCCCTGAGAGCTACCCTACATCTCAGCCACTGCAACTGAAGCAACATTACATGCAGAAGGGGTTGCTCACTGATGTGGGAAGCTGCCAAGTGATTTGGGACAATAAATACCAGCACTGGGGCCAGAAACTACAAAACCTAAGCCAAACAGCAGCACTTTGGTGTGACATGCTGGACAATGCACTCTCATTAAAGAAGTGGACCACACTCTTTACCAGAAGGTGGTTTCCAGTGGAATGAGAAGTGCAGACCACTGTAGGCTACATGGTCCAGCTGCCACAGACCAACTAACAGACACCGGGGAGAGCCTTGGCTGAGGCCACCTCAGGGAGAGGAGATGGGATTTGCCTGTGTGGGATGGTGCTGTGCAGTACTGTATCTGCAAAGGGCTCCTCTGGGGCCCCCAGCTCAGCTTTTGGTGTTTTCAAGTGATCTGGGAGAGAAATTACTGCATTGAAGACTCAGAGAGAGAGACATGAAGTGAGTAGCAGGGATGCAGCTCTGAGGAGAAAGTACTTTCCCCCCACTCTCCCTAAGGAAAATGAAATTACAGTGGAGTTTGCTTTAAACGGATCCCATTAGCACAACAGGCACCGCTGAAAGAATAACATCCTCTGTGCACTGAAGTGAAACACTGACAGGCAGAGGGGAGCAGGCTGAAACAGTCCCTTCCAGTCAGGAGAGGGAAGAAACCTGTTTACCCAGGACACTCAGTAGGAAACTGCATGAAGGGGGGGAGGAAACAAAAAGTCGACAGAGGAAACCTGCCAGAGTTCCTGGTGTGAGTGTGTCCTACCAGCCTGCACAAAGCTGCCAGGACAGAGCCTTTTCAGCCAGTGTGTGGGGAGCCCCAGAGTGCCTCGCTGGGTGTTAATTCCTGAAAAACATTCTTTTTCTCTCACCAGCATGTGAGTGCCTGTTCCCGGATGCTGTAAAATAATCAAAACACAGCACTAAGCTGCCCTGCTTGAACAACTGGAAGCCCCAGCTGAAGGGCCTCTGCTCGGTCTGCAGCAGCAATGCCTGTGAAATGAATGAACAAACACGGGCAATGGGGCAGCAAGAGAGACCACCACTGCTGGGGACAGGGATGGCACAGGACAGGACTGTTAATCCTTAGGTTACTGCCTAGGAAGTATGGGACATGTTATGGAATGCAGGGAAAGAGCATTTGGGGATTGTACGGGACTTAACGGGATATTTTGGGGACTGACTAAAGGAAGAGAAAGGGAGGGATCAAGGAGATTTGCAGAGGAAAAATATGGTAAAATAGTGGGATAAGGGGCCAGAAAAGCAGCAGTCACATGTCAACAGGTTGTGGGTCAGCGCACTTGTCTAGCCATGCCTTGTACCCGGTGGGCAGTCTGTCCTGCCCTCTCATTAAACTCCACTGCTCACTATTATCCTGGGTGAGAGGACTCTGCTCTCTGTACAAGTACAATTAAGCTTGACTAGCTAGTGAGTATCTCAAGAGGCTATGAAGCCCAGTGAGTGTGTCTTTGGGAACTAGACAACCAGAGGAGCTGTCTGCTCAGGGACCAGAGAGGCCAGCTGTCCAGCAGGACAAATACTGGAAAGACCAGTCAAACTGAGCCCACTTGGTCCTGCTTCTTGTCTCCATCCTCCACATCCTCTCCATCCTGGGAATCGTCTCCCTTAGTTTCCTCCTCTCTCACCCTCTCTTTTTAATCCTCAAAAAAAACCCCTCAACTGGTCTACAAGTATCCCCAACAAGGATAAGGGAACACAAATGTCTTAGTAAATGTGCATTTGAGCTCCACATGCTCCCTGGGATGGTGTGGTAATAAAAACCAATTAGATAACGCTCAGCAGCTACAGCGAGAGGGAGTGGTACAATCTTACCACGACTAATAGGGTTTTTAATAATAGATGGGTCTCTCTGTGCAGTGCTGGAGAGGGGAAACCGAAGTGGTTTCAGTTACATTGCATCTTCCTGCCCAGTGAATTTCTGTGAGTGGAGGATTAATATTCTATGAAAGTGGGGATTAACTCACCCTCCACACTTACTACTTCTACCAGGGAAATCCTTGCAGGGTTGGGACTGGGCTCCTCTGGTGGTGTGGGATGGGGGAAAGCCATGGACAAGCATGCTGAGCTCACTCCCTCACCCCCTCGTGAAAGGACACATTATTCAGTCCTACTGGTGCCAACTTTTGAGCAGCTCAGTAATGAAGCACTTGGAAGAGCAAACACTTTTACTCCCTTGTTTTTGCTTCTGTCCCAGGAAGAGTCCAAAAGCAAAGTTGCAACTGACTGCTGAAACAAGGCTGAAGAAAGCCCAACACAACAGAAGCAGCCACGTGTGTCCCCAGGTGGGCCAGTATCATGGGCAGGGTGCCACAAAGCCCCCTGCTTCTATCTCTTTCTGCTCCCTTCTGTTCACAAGCCTTCACTTCATGCCTCCTTGCTCAAAACACAAACAAAGCCATGGAGGGCATTTTCCTGTTGCCATAGAAACAGTTATTATAATCTCAAACATACTTAATGCATCACTCTTCCCCCTCCAGCACCTTCCAACAGCTTGCTGTTCAATGGGAAGGCTACACTGCGAGAGGAGGAAGAGGGCAGCCAAAAGAGCCCTGACAGATCACGTCCTGCACTCAAGACCCAGCATCTCTGCAGTTACCCATAATCTCCTTTCCATCAGCGCACAGGGTCTTTCTTTCTTTTCTTCTCTCTTTCTGTCTTGTTTTCTGTTCTTTGGAGTGTCACGTAATTTACATTTATGAAAGAAATTTTCCTGGGGGTGCAAAGATTGTGCAAATTGTCTGTGATCAGATCAACCTTGTGCATAATACATTTGTATGAAAATAAAATCCCTGGGGCCCACACTCCTGGCTGAAAGTCTCTGTAATGAAGTATTTTACTCTAATTTAGTTAAAGATGATGGAGATAGGAATGCGTGCACGCCTGCATGCATATAGAGGAGAAGAAGAAAGACAGGAGACTATACACACACAAAAGACAATACTTATAAGATTACATCCTAGTTGGGAACACTTCTGAAGTAGCTCATTATTACAAGAAGTTAAGTTCTCTGTTCCCTCTGAAACTCCATCCTGCCCTACATGGCTTCTTACAGACCAGATCTGGACAACCTGAATGTTTGTTCTCAGCAGGGACATGCATTGTTAAGAAATCATTCCCACTCCACATCCAGAGACAAGGCCATTGGGATAATGGCCTTCACTGCTCCCCATTTTTCTCAAAAAGCAAAAGCAAGACATCACCCTCGATTAGAGTCACTCCTCTGGAGCATTAGCCTTTCATTTTCCAGCCTCTGCTCTATTTGATTCAGAATGATGACTTCCTCTATCATCCCAGCTGAGTAACTTGGCTCCAGGTTGCTGGCTACTCCTGTGTGACCTCTGTGGCTTGGCTAGGCGCTTAAAACATGGAAATGTGAAACTCTCCCTGGCAAAACCCTGTTGAAACGAGGACAATTCCACCCAGGGTTTCTGTTTCAATTAACTGGTATTTTCTGAAGATAACAACTTTGCCTGCACACAAAAATATCAACCAGATCTGACTCTTAGCAAAGGTTAAATGATTTCAGTGAACCTTGGATCAAGTCTGAAGTGCGACTGCATATAGTTAAGTGCTAGTACACTCTACCATTGACTTGCTGTGATGCCTTGCATGAACCTCTGCTCTCTGCTTTGTTTCCCCAGCTTTTCCATAGAGGACAAATTTACCTCCCTGCACAACAAAAAAAACTGTGAGATTTCATACATCAATCTCCCAGGGCTCCAGGCATACAGCGAGTGTACCCAGGGACACCTTCAGATGTATCAGGTGTGGTCAGTACAGGAAAGGGATACCATTTGATTATCACTGCTTTCAATTCAAGAGGATCATGTCCTCCAGGGTTCTTTACTCTTAGTAATAAAATACTGGGATTTCTTTACACCATTACTGCAGGATGAGTACTTTCCCATCCTAGGGAGATATGGGGA
This sequence comes from Chloroceryle aenea, assembly GCA_013399075.1. Classification (NCBI taxonomy): domain Eukaryota; kingdom Metazoa; phylum Chordata; class Aves; order Coraciiformes; family Cerylidae; genus Chloroceryle; species Chloroceryle aenea. The sequence continues at coordinate 214,306 of VWZY01000518.1, forward strand.
AAATGCAAATAAAAGCTATAAAAGGGCAGGAGAGGGAAAGTAGTGAGAAGAGAGAGTTTGGAGCCCATGAAAAGGTGTGAAGGGAATGGCATGATTCAAGGTGCACAAGGAGAAGTGGCAAAAGTGACTTGTCAGGCAGAACTCCTGGCTAGGATTTGTTGTGTTTGTGCATTTTCCTAATAGCTTTGCTGAGAGGATCTGCTTTGGATAATGAGAGTGCTGTGCAGAAGGCTTACATATCTAGACCCAGAGTAGCTACCCCACTTTTTATCAATGGCTGTGTCACATGGGACACTGAAGAAAAAATAATTCTAGGATGTGGATGCAAAGACAGATGTACTATAGAATTATTTTGCCCAAGACTTCTTTTTTTTGTGCATAGATGGGCCTGGAAAAATTCCCACATTCCAGTGAAGACTTCCACAGAGTAAGGGAAGTGATTACCTCCTCCAAAAGAGAAACCACACAAAATACACCTTGAAAATGAAGGCAGAGGACTAAATCCATTCCTGGCAAGAAGAAGGTGCAAATCCCTTCGAAGCCAGAGAAATCAATGCCACTGAATTTGTCTTAGGGAAATAAATACTAATAACCCGTCCTTCCCAGAGGATAATCTGATAAAACCGAAGTTGACACCCACAGACATCAGGCAGGATATATTTCCTCCTGTGTGCCAGTATCTAAGCTTATCATCCTATTTGCTTCTTCTCTCCCAAGTCATTTTGCAGGGTCAAAGGCTATCATGGAGCTTTAATTAGAATGCCATCGTAATGAGCTGACACTTAAATCACCCTGCCAGTGGCTAAAGAAAATTAACCTTAGAGTCAAATGAGCTCCAGTCTGGGAGTTGATGTCACGAGGGGCAACAGATGCTTGCAGAGCTGATGTGTATGGTTGAGGGATAGAGAGCTAAATGTTGCATTCCTTTGAACCAAGAGATGTACACCAGGGAACTCACCTATCCTAGCTGTCTCTGATGCACAGAAAAGCAAGCAGTGTCTACTGAGCATTGTACCATGTGTTTGCTGTGACAAGCCAAGGAGAAATCAACAGGAAGAAGTTACCTAGGGATGGAAACTTCTTTTGGGCTCCTTGAGAAAGGATGTAAGTTGATCTCATAAACACCTATGAACATATCACGTGCAATAAGCCGTACCACTTGCTATGACTGACTTTGTCATTATGACTGAGTGGATTACACTGTAACTGCACAAGAGCCTAGGTCGCAGCTAAGGTCAGGTGCTTCACCCAGCTCAGACCCTACAAAGTTCAGGAAACAAACAGTATGAGGATAGCCCTTGCTGGCTAACAAAGAGGAAGAGCATTCACAAGGATGAATTGTGGAGATTAATCTCTCCCCTAACCTTTTTTCTTGCCTCTGGTGCCCCTGCAACTGTACTGACCTTTCTCACATGCATTTTGTACCAATTGCTCCATGCACAATTGCTCCATCATTTGGAACCAGTCACAACAATGCTGTGTTGACAGCAAGTTTTTAGTAAGTTATGCATATTCAGTGGTGTTTTTTCCCAGTGAACCCAAACAGTCTCTTTAGTGACACTTTTTCTTTGCCTCCTATAGGCAACCAGTAGCCTAAAGAAGAAATCCAGTGTGCATTACTCACAGAATCCATAAAGGCTTGCTGACTTCCTCAGAGCTGAACTGCTATCATTTTCCACAACATCTCTTTTATGCTGCTGCACTTGACAAACACCTTGTGCCTCTCCACAGGTATTTAGGAAATCGTGCCAATGCAGGCATAGAAAACACACAAATGGACCTAACATCTCCATCTACTCAAGACAGAGCTGTGTAGTAAAACTAAAAGATTTTGCAAACCAAATGTGTCCACAGAGCTACCTGTGTATAGCAGATTCGGCCCCAAGTTTCTTGCGATGTGAGGACACATTTGCCTTTCGTTAAGATTAGTACAACTCACAAACTCCTTTAAACCACCCTCAAATCATTCGCTGTGTGGTTCTACTACAACCATAATTTTCTCTGAGGGGTAACTATTGGATTGAGAACCTTGCAAGATGACTCCACTTACTGTAACATAAAGTTTAAAACTGGAGCTACTCCACTGAAGTCAATGTAGCAATAGTAAATTTACAAAAGGATGATGAAAGGATGATTTACAAAGGATGTTGGATTTACTTCAGAAGCATCTTCTTAAAGGACAGATGAAACCATCTTATTTTTGCAACAGTATCCCATGAAGCACTTGTTTCCTATGTTCCCAGTGACACCTTCAACTAATCACTCCTGAAAGACCGTAGAACACCTCAATTAATTCTTCTCTAGTTACGGTCTTAGTTTTCTTTTGGGATTTGACTCCACTACAGAGGTCAACTTGTTTCCTTCTTAAGAACAATGAAGCTCCAGTGGGCACAGTGTTACAGTTCCCAAATAAATGTGCTAGGAATTAAAAAACTCAAAGCCATCTTCCACCTCCTGTAAGGTTCACTCATAAGTTTTCATACATAGAGGTTGTGATAGTTACAGGCATTTTTAAACTTAACATTATTTGCACCAGGGTATTTAAAAAGGCTATACTTTTTAGTTTATATTAAGCTTAGGTATAATTTCTTGTTTTTAAAGTATTCCTAAATCTTAAGATTTGGACACAAGTCATTCAATTTGTGATACTTGCTGAAAGGTTCAGCTCCCATGAGGATTCAAGAGAATTTCAGCTTTCTTTTAAAAACGGAATGTTATTAACCCGGGGCGGGGGGAGGGGAGGGTGTTGAAAAGCATGAAACTGTAACCTTTGACTTGACCAAATGTCTTGACCTTAGAGACAAGCAGTAATAAGTGTAGGTATTTGGGAACTGTTCATGTGGGGTGTACATTGTCGAGGACAGTGTTGTCATTTCTGAGGTACAAGGAAATCTGGAAGTCGGTCTCATTTTTTGGGGCAGACAAACACCTAATCCTGAGAAGGGACGTCTCTGAAAAACAGCTTTGGAAGAGAAGTAAATTCTCTAGTTTTCTTCCCCTCTTACCAAATCTTGTGACATATGGATTCAAGAGATGGTGTGATCTCTTCCTACCTCTTTCCCCTCAAGTCAAAAAGTAGGCTACTAAATACCACTGTAAGCACTTAATGCATAAATAACCATTGCAGTACAAGAAAGTGGAGCTTCAGACACTTCAAAATAAAGAAGATGTAAGAAAAGACAGGCCCTCATCCAAGTCATACAGTTCCACCAAGAAAAATGGCATCTTCTTATCTTTCTTCTGACAACAAGAAACATAGCTTCCCCCCTACTTCCAAATAGACCTCAGGCTACTGAAACATCACTGACATTTTCTTTAAAGAGTTGTTAATTAAAATAACATTAAGTATGACATGTTCAGTATTTGTCAGGCATCAGGAAAGGCTACTAAAACTATCACTGAGGGGCCTATTAAATATCATCATATGCTCCCAGAGTAACTAATTACAGACATTTTTAAAGGTTCTGATTCTCCCATCCTACAGAAATCTTTAACTTTCTTATTTATTTACTTGCATCAAATAACCGAATGTTAATAACTTGCTATTCAGCATCTGTCCTACAGAATGGGCAGGCATCACCCCACTGTCCCCAATGCCAACAACACACTAGCATCTTGGAGACAGGGAGCAAACCTCATGAGGTTTCAACTCCTTTCTTTGTTTTCCTTCTGCCTTCTGCACTTTACATTCCCTGTTTGCATCATTTGAATGTTTTGGCAAAGGCAACAGAAAACACTGGTGCTTGGAAATAAAACAGGTACTCACAGCAATCAAAAGCTTGAGGAACTTTGAAAACTGCAAGCCTTTTGAGAAAATTCCAGCCTTCCTGATCTGCACCTGCACAGCACCTCACGTAGCAGGATCATGCTGAGTGGCTACTATAGCTGCCTGCTAGGGTGACTTCGGTAAATAATGCTGAAAAAAGCTTGGAGCTGAACTTTTCCTTTTGTATGGGGTAGCATCAGAACCAAAACAATGATGTTTGTAGATGAGGTATTAATGAGACCTTGATGCTGTTCTTCATGGATCTGCTCTTCAGAGGAAAGGGAAGCCACATGTTTCTACATCCACGCTAATGCCACACCACACCAGGACAGTCAGGTGCAGAGGGTACACCCAGAGGCTTGCAAACTGCAAGGTCAGAGTGACTGGTCATAAAGCCACCTGGGGAGCTCTCAAAATTCAACAGACACACAGCAAGTGGTTGCTCCCTTGGCTTTCCATCTCCCAGAGCAAGCACCTGTGTGCAGTGTCAGAGCAGGTGAGGGCTGACCACAAGGAGCACGGCCCCTCTGCTGATTCAGTCCACAGAGGGCCTCCCACCACAAATCTGGAGCAATCACAGTGAAGGATGCTGCCGCTCACTTTATGCACGAGGCAGACCAGTTTCCCTGCTGACCTTCACACTGCTTGCGAGGAGGGCAAGCATTTCAGCACCTACACCATCTGCATATTCGGTCTTCCCCCCAAGGATACAAAAATTAGGTCAGAAGCTTTTCTCTTCCCTTTCCATTCCTACAAAGCACATTAGAGCTCAAATCCTTAAGACAAAGCATTATTATTATTGTTGTTATTTTTTTATGGTCGAAGAAAATATTAATGTTACAAATAGCTGCCATTAGCATAAGCAGAGCTGCCTATTAATATGCACACGGGTGTCTCCACTGTCAGGAAGCAGAGAGGCCCCAGAGGCCCTGCTTTCACTGGGGAAAATGATGATGGCATTAGCTCTAATGATAATGATAAGGAAGCTGCCATAAATGATATGACAATTTCTTTTGTAATCCTGTTCGGGCAAAGACTTCTTCCTTACTCCCCAGTGTCCATAAAAGGATGTTGTTTGAAGAAATGGCAGCTTGACTGATTTATTTAATTTCACCACAGCTTTATGGTTTTCTTAAAAGTGCCAGCTCTTTGAGTCATGTGACTAAGCAAGAAACTAAGTTAAGCCTTTCAAATAATTTTCTAACCAACAAGATTTTGGAAAACGGGATACTAAAAAAAAGGAATCTCATGTCTATTTATGTTCTTAAAATCTTGTGAGGTTTGAGTCTTTTTGGACTAATGATGCTATTATATCCAAGGATAGCAGGAGATATGAAGTAAAAAAGAAGAAAAAAAAAAGAGGAATGAAAAAAAAATTACCAGTAATTAAAGTTGTCTCTGATGTAAGATGTTCCCAACCCTATCACAGTCTTTCTCCCCCTTCCCTTATCATTGTCCCTGTCCACATTACATCTGGGATGTGGCATCAGATCTTTCTGAAACTATGTGAGAGAACTGATCTGGCTAAAGAGTAACAAAGCAAAAAAGAGCACAGAGGAAGATTTCCTACAGAAAGGTTTTGGATGTGCTCGAGAGTGCAGATCTGCAAATGGGCGTGATTGCAGCTGGGAGGGCAGGGAAAGTATGGTCTATGCTGCTCCTGTTACTGAAAAACACATGTTGGACTGGAAGAAGGGATGAAGAGAGAAGGTCTGGGCTCCTAGGGACCATGTGTCTGTTAAACCCTGTTTTGGCTCTTCCAGCTGTGGAACAAACATGAGTTTCCTTTTTTTTTAAGCCAGAGGGGAAGCAGAAATCATCATCCCCAGCTGCGATGAAGTCTCAGTTATGCAATAGGACTTGGCTGCAACAAATGCAAAAGCATTTCTTCACTGAACTCTGCATCAGGACACCAACAGAAGATGATTCTCTCTGGCTCTGTAGCTTCTGAACTAATTACATTGCTTTCTGGCAATGTGGCTGCACAGGGTGTCTCTGGCCTGGAATTGTCTGTCACAGCTACAATGTGCGGCAGGGATCTGAATACATTAAAGTGTCAGGGAGGTGGGGATGCTGGGTTTTGGTCTGTCAGCTTCCGTGCTGAAAACCCAATTGAGCTCAGCTAAAATACGACACTATATGCTTTTTATTTCTCACATTTGTTCTCGTGATGTACGTCTTGATGCTCATCAGAGGGAAATTTAAGCTTTATACCAGCAATAACACCCTTTGCTGTAACCTCAATGCAAAGGAACTAGTCAAGACCACAGAGCACCCTACAGATGACTTCTGCAGATAAGGTGGCCAGGTGAAAAATCCTTATATGGGGACATGTCCAAAAACTTGGCACACACAGGCCAGTAACACAGGTGTTAAAGAAAGATGGTTTCCTCCACTCACACAGTCTGTAGGACATAGGGAATAGGCACAAGCTTCACAATTTATCTCCCAGGCAGTATCTGCCCCAGACAATACAGTAGCAAAAAGAACCATCTTAGCAGTACAAAACAGCCATATGAAAGCTGCAAAACTGGTGGACTTAAGATGGAAAATAGCAGGGTTGTCCTACAAGCTCCTCTTGTGCTTCTTACTCTTTTTTTTTCCTCTGACTGAGTTGAGTGTTTCAAGCCTGTATCTCAAACTCACTTCCCCACAATGCTTCTCAAATCCTTATGGCCTGGTTTGGGAACAAAACCAGAGTTATCCGACAGAATTCCTCTCCAGAGACAGCAGGAATATCCCAGCAGCAGTGCTAAGCAGTGACACTCATGCTTGGGAAGTGCCACATTATCATAAACCTCCTCGTTTGGACATATTCAGAACCGATAGAAGATCTTCTTTCCCCAGCTAAAGCTAGTGCAGATAATCTGGGCAAGGTTTCCAAATAACCAGAACCACCACAGCACAAGTGTAAGCAGAAGCAGATACACACACCCTGCAAATGATGTATATTAGTATCAGTTGTTCAATGCTGTCTCCTGCCATGAAAAGTTGAGAGAAAAGAATTAAACTAATATATGACATCTGTTTGTTGTTTCTGTATGTCTAGAGCTTCTGCCATACACAAAAGTCTGTGGTTCACTCACACATGGATTTCCAAGCATGTTGTTTTCTGGTCTCCCAGACCAGCGTTATGTGGTCTACCACATAATGTACGTGGATTTAAAAAGAGGAGGAGCAACTCATGCAGTATTTATCTGCTGTTGGAAATAAATGCACAAACCCAAAGCTATTCCCTGGACAGCTGTATACATCTATACCATAAGAAGGTATATGTTATAGATTCAACCATAAGGTGCTTGAAAAGTAGAAGGATGAACTACTGCCTGCTGTCTGCTAACTTCATACAGACATAAATCTTGATCTCAAATGGTGAGACTTCAGTGCCAAGTCGAAATAAGAGTGATAAAAATACTTTCAAAAAGACTTTGTCAGACTCGGGTCACACACCACAAGAATGCGGTGTCCAAAACAGGAATCAGCTTGGCAAATACAAACACATTTGCTTGAGCTTGCTGTTCCCATGCGACTTGCACTGTGACTGCACAGGGCACTACAGTCACCACAAGGCAGACATTGCCTGTTCCAAGACTGGTATGCCCTTCTTGGCACCCAACTAAAGAGGGAATGTAGAACTAGTGCTCAACGATCTTATTATAAACCAGCCTGGAGGAGGAGAGAGCTATGAAAAAGATTATACATGCTTTTGATAGCAGATGACATTCTGTTAGCCCAGGATGATACACAGATGTATGCTATAAACACCCCGACACAGGGATGACTTCCTGACAAGATATAAAGCAATGCAGGCTAATCATCCCAGTCGCTAGATCACACAGTCACAAGACATCTGTTTTTCCAACAAGCTTTTCTAGCAATGACTTACGAACAAGCAAAAGAGCCATGAACATCTGGATTGGACACCCCTCACTGTGGCCTTTGAGCTGAGGAACACATCACTTTCTCTGTTCATCACAGTCCAGTCAACTGGTACTTTTTGCACAGGAAAATCAAAGCTTCACTTACCTAGAAGACAAAAAGAGAGAGAGGAAATAATACAATTAGTTTATTTTCCTGAAACATACAGATGCTGCTTATCTTTATTTCCCAGGTGATTCCCACATCCCAGCACCTTGTTAGAAGATTCCTGACATGTTCACAAACAGGAGTGATCTATGAGAGGTCTCTTAGTACCTGGCCACTATCTCCCCTGCTGTAACTGGTCTGTGGTGCCATTTAATGTTACACAGATTATTCATTAAGAGATGTAAAACTGAGCAGGCGTTTTCATCAACAACTTGGTCTATTAAAAAAAAACAAAGGGAGAGAGAGAAAGAGGCTCACACAACAACATTAACCACACGAAAGAGCACAAATTATTCTGGCTGTGAACAGCAGGGTGCAGAAGGTCTTGAAGTCTACCAAAAGAAACTGCAGGTGGAAAGGATCTCCTTGTTAAGGGAGGATGGATTGAGTCACTCTGCCTGTGATTCTGTCATGTATTATCTGAACTACAGCTACAGTGAAAGGCCTTGAAAACCTTAAATTTAGGTAAAGCAGGTTCTGGCATGGGATGGAAGGAGGAAATTGATGATTTTGAGGTCTGTGCTGTCCCTGCATTTCAAGATTTTCATGAAGACAGGGGACCTTTGTGTGCAATACAACATGGACATAAAAAAAAAAATGTGAGTCACTCACAAAAAGCTACCACCTGAATAAGCCTGAGGGTGGACATAAAGGGAGGCTGTTAGATTGAATGAGAGGAAGCTAAGAAGGTCTGAAGCAGTACTAGGCCTGCCTTTCAGACCAGTTTAATGCTCACTCAGAACCTGGCTAGGATGTGCTACTTTCTTAAACACTGATTTATATGTCTGGAGCCAGGATGAGCAATCAATCAACCAGGACTCAATCTTTGCAAGCAATAAATAACGAAATAAAGACTGCTTATTTATTCTCAAGAGTTAACCTACCTCTGAGAGGTAACTCAGATTTCCAGAGAAGGGGGGAAAGCAACTATACCACAGGTCAGGTCTTGAGAAAGAGTCTCCCTCTAGCTCAGTTTTGAAGAAAGTCAAATCAGCATTTTCATGTTTGGAAGCTGTGAGTCACATTTACTCCTGCTCAGTCTGCCAGTCCAGGATAGCACAGAGCATCACTTAAATATCCCACACAAGCTTTCTCTACCACCACAGGCTGCATTATTTGAACTATAATGGAACATGACTACTATCACAGAATCCCCTAGAGGAGATGCAACCAGACTTGCACACTATGGGGAAGGAAAGAAATAGATTAATATACATTTGCAAAGAGATTGCTTTGCTCATAGTGAGATTTGCACCTGTATAATTGTATCGCTTTCAAATTAATCATAATCATACTCTCAGCCAAAATGTGAGCTACAGAGCAGGCCTCATCCTCGGACTCTCATAACTGGGATGAAAATAGCTGACTCTGAATGCACCAAGATTTCTGCCAGTGCACAGGGGACAGTAAATCCCAGCTGACCCACTAAGATTTGGTGTTTTGCTTCTTCAAAGCCCTAGCATGGCACGTTGTCTTTGCATAAGTAAGAAAGACCCGGTCTGTGCGACAGCAGCACCTTCGCATTTGGCGAGACGTTTCCTTTGCAGAACACCACAAAAGTCTCACTGGCCTGACTTTTCTGAGGAAAACTTCAGCTCAAAGAGAGGTTAAGTGATTTGCCAGAAGATCCATAGTGTCTCTGACACAGGACCTGCAACTCTTGGCTTCCCCAACGACTCATTTAATTACTGGATATCTGCACGCAGGAACAGCGACCCAGTGTAGCATCAGCCCAAAGCCTCCCTAGGGCTGTGCCTGCCCCTCCCCCGCTGTCTCCTCCAAATGTCTCCCAGCAAAAGGCAGATTCCTTAATTGTGTTATTAGCTGAATTATTAATTGATATGAAAACAGCATTTTACTAGGCACAAAAAGTCATTTGGAAATGAGATAAAATGTTCTCGGCGCTCCCTGCCTCCAAGCAAAGCTGGATGGAGGGCCCTGACAGCTTGATTATTATGCACATTAGTGCAATCTGGTGAGCTCCCAACACAGGGAGTGCAGAGTCTCTCACTACTGTATCCATCAGGTCACATCTCTCTCCCTTCCTCTTTCTTCCCGCCGTCACTGCCTGCTTTGCATGTATGTGGGAGACCTCAGGGATAGTTTTTTCTTTCTGATCAATCCCAGCTGTCATCACTGCAGAGCTGCTAATGATAGCGGTGAGCAAATAGTATTTTCCCTTCAGCCCTACACTGGGAAAGACTGTCTTTGTGCCTCTTCCCCAAACCCTCCCACAGCCCAAAAGGGAAGAGGCTCTTTCCCAAGACGCTCCTTGCTGGAAATGAGCTGCCTGTATTTCCCCATCTCCAAATCCTTTGTGTCCCACTATGGAAAGAGTGGTCTGTGTATATATAGCTTCTTCTACTCAATCTTCCAGTATTTCATGATGGGGGGTGTGCATGTGTGTGTGTCTTGATGCCCTTTCAGCCTTTGTTCAGAACCTTGTCCGAGGAGATGATACACTCTCACTCCAGAGAGACCCTTTTTCTCTGGTGCTGAGAGGGGACAATGCTAAGGACGACCACCATGTCATCCACTCCACTCCCTGGGCCTGCCACCTTCTCCCACCCCCAAATCTTCACAGAGCTGTGGCAGGAACAGAGCTGCCTGGCAGATGGTACCAATTAATTTTAAACCTTCATTAAACAGGCAAAATGTGAGTCCTTGCACAAGGCGGGTGATAAACCTCAGGCAGCCTCCTCCCCTACCTCTCTTGGCCCGCTCTGCAGCCACACCATCAGTGGGAACCTTCCCCCACTGACCCATATCTCTAGCACGAAGCCAGAGGAGCCGGCAGACACCAGTGATCAATCCCATCTCTTACATGCAAACCTTGTAATTTAGCAATAACTACTCAACCACCATTGACCTGCTAATTAATCCATGGATTTTTTGTTGTGCCTTTAATTGTTGGCCCTGATATCTGAGTCACTTTAGACTGCTCACTCTGCGCAGAGCCTAACCAACTAAATGCTACTTCAGCTCCGTAGTAATAAAACACTGAAATATATTGACTCCCTGCCAGCTCTCGCACTCACTCTCTGCCTCTCCGCTTGCCGGCTGAGTGCTGGCGTGTGAAGGGAATATAGAGAGGGGAAGGCATCGGCCGTGAGAGATGAAGTTTGGGACACAGGTGAGAGAAAGCAAGAATCAGTCACCGGTGACAGGCCATCAAGGGCAGCCTGTGATCCCTGTCACTGCCTTGCTCTGACAAACTAAAACCCACCGTTCCTCCACCCCAAAATGGGCTCGGATGGCTCTGAAAATTCACAGGCATGCTGGATCCTGCCTCCTTTCTGCCTTCCTCCCTTTAATAAGGAAATTGCCCTCTCGCCTATCACTGGCTATATATGTGTTTGAGATAAAAAGCCAGATGGTATAGGTAAAAAATGAATCTGTGCAGCGAAGAGCCAGGAGATCTACATTTTTTTTCCTATCACTGTCAGAGGATCTCTGTGTAAACATGGATGAATCACCACGAACGCAATTTTCTGAAGTGACTTGCACCTCTTGGCGCCTTGCATTGATGCTAAGTTGTGGGAGATGGAAATGGCAGTTTGAAACTGGCACGGTAGGAGCTGCAGATGCTCAGCCCGCTCAGACATTGAATGACTGTGATCCAGGCCCTTGCAATAGCTGTTTGATAATGTGGGTCACACTCATGATGGGGATGGGACAGAAATGAAGGGACTAATGTGTGACAGTTCGGTGCTGAAAGCGGAGAAGTAGGAGGAGGTTGTTAACCCAGTCAAGAAAATTCTCCATTAAAAAGTATTCAATTTCATTTGGTTAAAATCAAAATGGAAGCCCTGTCAGCAGCAGCTGATATTTACCCTCCCACATGGAAATAAAGTGGAAAGTGATAAGCCCTTCCAATTACTGCCATAGCTTGCTGCTATTGTTTTTGTTGCAGTTGATCTGTAGTCCCAAGCTGTTCCCAATGCCCACCCTGTGGTCTGGTGCAGACAGACAGACCACACCTGCTCAAAGAGCTCATGGGATCCCTCCAGCTGAGTAGGCCAACAAGTGGGGGCCAGGGAGGTGGGACAGGGAACAGGAATAAAAGGGTGCCCAGGGGACCGGTGAAGATGAGGCAACTCCACAAGCGAGCTGCCTGTGCCTTACCCATGCTGGTGCATCACATGGGTGAATGAAGCAGTGATGCCCTTCAAGAGCATGGGCTCAGCACAACTAGAAAGACCAGCAAACTCCATGAGATGGGGATGTGCTGTCCCTGTCACAAAAACTTACCATGCCCCTACACGACCATATAGTGACACTGTGGGCACAATTCAATAGCTCAGAAACTATTCTGCTAGCACACCTGAGATGATGTAACGGAAGGGCAGTGGCAGGACAGAGGCACTTATTGTCAGAGAATACTATTGAGAAAGCAGCCACACAGTGGCCTTACACTTCCTGATCCTAACACAGTTGTTCCCCTCTAAATAGATAGTGTTCCCAAGCCTGCTGTGTCCTCCCGTCCTCTTCTGTTTGTCTCTGTAAATAGCGATGCCAGAGCGTGTCCGGGGTACAATGAGTGGCCAGAACAAGGCTTCCCAGCAACAAGGGGTCACACTGGCAACTCTGAGGGAGTTTGGCAGCAGCATTTCTAAAAGTTTCCTTGAGGACTTCCTGGTCTTTTTTTGTCCTGATCTGCCCTCTCTTTTTTAATACTGCAAATAATGTTTCTAAAATGCAGGTCATTTGGGGTAATTTATGAACTCTTTCATTGCCAAGAGTCTATCAGCAGCAGACCTCCTGCTAGTCAACACTTGAGGACTTTTGAACAGAAAGGATTTTTCCATGCTTCCCCCAGAACTGTCTAGAAGCAGCACGGTTGGCTGGAGGAAGCAGAGAATTCCTTGTTTGAGTGCTGGTACACACTGGGTTTGGAGATGCTGCACAGTACATGCAAAATCTCTCGGTGAAAGGATTCCATTCTGCTGAATAGCTTTGTCACTGAATTGCTTGATCAAAGATACCAAAATGAGTCGCCATAGGCATGAGAAGAAACGTTTTCTCTCGGTTATATCCTATCTTGTTCTTTTATAGAGCAATTATTACTGAAAGAACCATTTCTGTCTTTACAAAAGGACATGCATTGCAAACAGCTCAGCATTTTTGTGCAGGATGGACATTCAGCACACCCCATGTGCTTTAGTCGAGAACAGTAAACTGACTTAATTTTGGAAATGCTCTGCTGCACAATGTTCTCCTTCCCACACACGTGGTCCAGTCTAATGGCTGGAAGATCAAGACCTCAGACTTCAAATCTGCTTGAAGAGGGAGCTTTCAGTCTGTGCTACTAGGCCTTTTTGCCTGCAGTCCAGTGAACTGCCGTGTCCAAGACAGGCGGACAGAACCCTTGCACCTGATGGCTGCCTGAGAGCCTGATGCCAACCTCAGGCAGGACTATAAGGATCATGGAGTGTCTTTAATCCATTTTTGCATTTGAGAAACCCTCAAAAATTCTATAGGTGGCTTCCCCTCCCTCTTCACAGGCATAGGGAAGTCGGGAGTTGCTGTACTGCTAGAGCTCCCTGCATCCCCTAGTCCAAAATGAGTGACTGTGACTTAGGTAGTTAAAGAACTTTCACACTCACATTTTGCTGATGGAATTGCTACTTTAGAGGTATAGACCTCAGTGGAATACTTTAACCCCTGGTGGTAGAAGCAGATCTTCATTTAAATTAAAACTCATCTCTTCCACACTGAGATGAAGGATCCCACACCTATATTATTTCTACTGCAAGAAAACTGTGCTGAGGAACAGATACACCATATCAGGCACGTTAAACAGCGATGACCATGACAGCTTATTTCCAGATGAATGCCTTCCTGGAAAGGAGAGTTGCTTGCATGAGGAGTTTAAACCAGATTCATCCCCTTCCCGCTTTCCCGTATGTCTCTGGGCCTGGTCCCATGCAAATGCTGCCTCCATTACACTCTGAAAGAACATCTTCCCATCACTGCTTGACTGCCTTACAGAGCCCAGTAGCCACTTTGCATCTACATTGGGTTTTCCTTGGAGAAACCTGGATGGATAAGAACTAGAGAGTATGAGAGACAGTAAATTGGTTCAGAACTGAGGCACAATGTTCAGCCTGATGTGTAATCTCCTCCTCTACTCCAGTAAGATCAGTTAAGGCTAGTAAGAGAAATCTCACTGTTTGGGATATATACAGGGAGTTAACAACATGTAGAAAACAACCTTCTAAAGAGAAAGAGCAGTCAGACAGGATCTCAGAGAGCTTTTCCCTCTGTGGTTGTTCCCCAGGAACTCTAACCAAACATTTGCAAGACCTCCATCAGCAACATCTGACCTGGGCACCTTGCATGCGGTTTTCTACTCACCAGCCTTCCTGGGAGGCAAAGAAGAATAACTGTGCCCATTTGAAAGAGGGAAACGAGATTCAATGACTTGCTCAAGCTCAAACTCCCAGCTTCTATCAGCAATGAGAATCAAACACAGATTTTCCAAGCCTAACTACCTTTTCCCATCCAGTTTCCTGTCCTGGTAAATAGAGGAAAAAGATGGGTAGTTTTTCTTTCTTCTAAAAGTGCTCTGTCTCACATGATTGAGTCTCTACAGCTGACCCTAGAGAATGACTTGAACCCTTCCTGTCTTAGCCAGCCACCCTACCCTCTTCTCATATCTCACAAAACCATAAAATTCACATCATACTGTGACACCACAATAGCACATCAGGAGCACAGGTGCACTTCCCAAGCCTCAGTCATATTGGCACAGCAACCTCAGGATGTTCTGAAACTCCTGCCTCCTAAAGCAGCAGCAAGCATCCTGCAGCCTTTCCAGCTATCTGACCATGTGCTTGCAGCACAGGGAAAAATCCATCTCAATTGAAAAATGAGGGTATAGGAAGTAGAGTGGTGTTTCCCAAGTGTCCTCCCCTCAACTCATTGTGGCAGGAGGAGGGGATGGTCCTGTTTGGAGAGAAACAGTCGGAATGACTGATTGCATCCATGCCACTGAAAGATGCTGATGAGAAAAACCCAGGCTCCTGCCTGTCATATTTTCAAAACCCCTAGACGCTGGCTCAGAGACTTGCCTGTCGCTTTCCTTAAGCCTCTGTTGAGGAGGAAGAGTGAAGATCTCGGAGACAGCATTTAGTGTCATAGACAGTTCGGCAAGAGACAATTTTTCACCCCGTTAAATCCCTCTGCAGAATATTATCTGCTGGTTTTCCCTCTTTTTATGATTTTCTTATGATTATCTCCTGCTGTTTCTGTCCTCAGCAGCCAAATAAATAAATAGCAGTATAGCTGTCAGCAGCTTTAGCTGAGTAAGAAGACACTTCAGACAGCCTTGGTGGACGACACCTCTCCTTGCCCTCAGCACCACTGCCCTCCAGGCAGTATTAAGGTGCTGAGACCCTCAGGTCTAATGGCATGTGGGGAGTGGGAAAGGGCTGAGAGTGCAGCCTCCTGCTTCTCTGCCCAGCTTTTGTTCTGCAGGCAGGGACCTGTCATGGTCTCACCTGTGAAAGATGATGATGATAACAGCTAATTGATGGGGGAGGAGGGCCATGAATATTTAACCTTCTCACCTGTGCTTGGAGCATGTTTTTGTCATCATTCCACGGCACAAATAAAAAAACCAAACAGTGCCAGAGAGGTGAAGGGTCTTCTGTGTGGTCGCAAAGCCAGTCTGTGGCACAGCCAGAAATAAAACCCAGCCAATCTGATAGCAAGGCACTGGTGTTTTCCTATTAAACAATTCTGTCCTTTAAAAACCAAAGAAATACACTTCTTTCTCTTATGTATGTGCATCCTTTACGTCCTGCTTTCCCTACTTTTTCCTTGTCTCTGCCTAGTTTATTAGTAGGGCAGTGGGGTGTGTGTGCAGGGCACTTTACATACAACTGCAAAGACAAGACACTGGCACAGGGGCTCTTTAATTCTGGCCACTGTGTTCACTTGTAGCTCAGGTGTTCCTTCACAGACTCATTTTTCGCCACTTCTCAGAGATTCTGGTTCCTTTGGGGCCATGTTTAATTCATCTCCTGTGGCTCTCTGAGATCCTTTTCAGGTACTGATCCTGTCTTTTTCATGAGCTCAGTACTCAGATGTTGCACTTTTTTCTTCCACATATAGTTTTCTTCTTCTTCCTACTCAGATAAAGCTCTTCTACTAGAGACTCGATCTCTGGTCTTGCTCTCTCATTGCTTCCAACATACCTTCCTCATTTTTTCTTTCTGAGCATTCTTCTTTGTGTTTTGACATCACCTATTCTCTTTCATAACAAGTGTCCTTACACCCTGCTTCAAATACCCTCCTGAGCCCCCACATCCAGCTTTTCCCATACCTCCACTCCTTCCCGGTTCTTTTGTTAGGCAAGTGATGGATCTTATCAAATAGGTACCGCTCCAGGGTATGCTGCATATTCATAACATGATGAACTCACCGAGAATGTACCAAATTTACTCATTTTTCACACCATCATTGGAAGCTAAGTCCCAGGGCGGTGCGCAAGCAGTGCCAGCAGCTGCAATAAAGCAGGGTTGGCTAGTTTTTGACAGTGTGAGATATCTTAACCCAGCAGCTGCTTATTTGATTAGCATGACCACTTGTACATCTGTTTCTAACAAAACAAAGCTTTTAAAAAAGAATTAAATAACCACAGGTCAAGATAGCAGAGGAAGGGGCAGAGACCCCCATCTAGATATCTACCACCCCATGAACATGAAAACGTCTCGCACTTCCAGCTCTTCTCTCAGTATCTTCCAGACTTCAAGCTACAGTGCCGATGGGAACAAAAGCAAATCTATTTGCTTGCAGAAGGAGAAATTTCTTATCCTTTTTTATATGGATGGTGTGATTTCAGAAAGCAAGGAAGTGTCAACCCACTCCAGATGTCACAGGAACTAGCTTTTATCTGACAGTGCTTTGAGAACCCAAAGTTTTTGAAGACATGAAAACAGGAGCTTCATGCTTTCTGATTGTAATCCCTTTCCTACCACCAGAAAGTGCAAGGGTCAAGTCAGTTACTTTGCACCTATCTCGACAGATTTTTAGGAGCTCCATCCACTTGATGCAATCTTCTTCAACCACTGCTTTGCCTCTATTACCCATCATACCTATTCTCTCAAGGATTTCCTTGTGATTAGGTAAAAATGTGAGAGGTGATTTTCAGAAGACTGAGGCAATTCATGAAACTGAAGATCACTACACCTTCACGATTCCTACATGCATTAAATAGGTCAGTGCAGCAACTTCACAGCTCTTCTAAGTTGTGCCCAAAGGGCCTGAAACTCAAGATGCTGGGAACTGCTGGAATACAGTCAGTCTATCGGGCTTGTGAAGGTACTGCACTTAGGTTTCAAAACGAATCTTAAAAAAACCCCAAACCTTTTTGTAGTTACTTGCCTGGTTTTGGATGCTTTAATCTCCCTTACCTATTGCTACTACAAGAATATTCCAATAATATTCACTGTCCTCAAATAGCAGGGCTGAAGTGATTTAGACCTTGCTGCAGGGACTGCCCCAAGCACTCTCTGGTGTGTGGTCCCATCCTCCTGCGACTGCAGAGCCCCTGCCTATCACTCCAAGGTCCCCACTGCTGCTGTTCCTGAACCTACACACCTCAGCTCTGCTCATCCTGCACATTCGAGAGCAGTCACCCTCCACCTGCAAGAGGACAGTTCAGGTGAGCCCCATTCTCCAAAGCCTGGAGTAAAAGCAATCAGGGGAGAAGACAGAAAGCAAACAGGCCAGGGAAGCTGAGCTCACTCTCCTTGCCAAGAACTGCTGGCTGTTACTTTCTCTCCCCTACCCAAAAACTTCTCTCCTTAGCTGAGCATGAGCCCCAAACAACATCCTGTACCAGCTCCCCATGAGGAAGGCAGAGGCAAGGGCAGCCAAGTGGAGAGCACTCTCCTTAAGCTACAACAAACAAGAGCTTCTGGAGACACAGAGAGGCAGAAATATTTCTGTCAGCGATTAAATCAAGTATACTTAGGGAACAGTCTGGCTAGCCCAAGAGAGTACAACCATGATGGGTAACTTAGTCCACCATGCCTTCCTCTCCACTGCCCCCCGAGGACAATTAAATTACTGCCATTTTAGTACATACAACTCAGCAAACATGCCCTAAGATCAAAATCACAAGGCATATTACCTCATGGGAACTCTGCAGCTTTCCCTCAGTCTTTCCTGTGCTTTACAGCCTGAACTGATACTACTACATGCTGAACTCTTGGAGGCATCTGCTCCTCCCCACCCAAAATGTCATATCCTGGGTGAGCAAAGGGATACGAAGAAGGAACAAGTCAGGAAGGCTGCTGCAGGCATGGAGACAGACTGTGAAGGAGAGGGCATCAAGTTTGACAGACACCATCAAGGAGTTCAGGAGCCCTGTTGATACTTTGAGCCAGCCTCAAAGGTGACCCTTCTTGCTCCAAGCTACAGAGTGCCCTTGGCTGAAAAGAAGGCAGTTGAGGACCCAAATTTCACAGCCTGATGCAGGAGATTGGTTGGCCTAAATCCCTGTGATACCTTGGGCCTGGTCACAGGATAGCAGGGATCCTGCAGAGAGTCAAGCCAGCCCATGACTGTGTCCAGGCATCAAACATGGCTAAGCGGGCAGCACAGCACCAGGGAAAGTAGGAGGGCAGGGGCCACTGGAGAGCCAAGG
Source organism: Chloroceryle aenea (assembly GCA_013399075.1). Lineage (NCBI taxonomy): Eukaryota > Metazoa > Chordata > Aves > Coraciiformes > Cerylidae > Chloroceryle > Chloroceryle aenea. Next base: position 232,815 of record VWZY01000518.1, read on the forward strand.
CTATTAAAATACTTCTAGGACCCTGTCTGCTGGCAGGCAGAGCCAGTGCTGCAGGAGAACAAGCCACCAGGAAGCACGGGTAGAGCCCAGCCACAGGTTGTGCCATGCAAGCATCAATGCCATGGGCAACAGAGCATGGCAACAGCTCCAGGAGCAGGAGCTGGCGCCAAACTAACAGCCCGCCTGCTGGCACAAAGCTGGGAGAGCTGGTCAGGAGCCCGGGAAGCAGAGAGGAACTGTGTTCCTGGGTCAGTTGGGCGATGTGGAGGAAAAAGGCAGCTGCTTCATGCATCCTCTACATCCCAGACTAATGCTCAGCAGACCTTCATCTACCCATGAGAGCTAGCACTCCAGCAGAAGGACCTCCCCAGGTAGAAGACAGAAGGCAGTGGGATAAAGCACCAAGAGTGTGCTGTTTGTGCTGAGCACTGGTACGGGAGCAGATCTGCTGGGACACCAGGTGGTTCAATAAAGGAAACAGAGAATCCACGGTGGGACCAAGAAACTGTTGTGCCACATCAGAGCAAAACTGCACACCCTGCTGCAGATATTATACAAGGTACAAGGCAAAGTGCAGTCACTGAACCCCAGAGAGTAAGGAAAGGAATTATTAGGCTACAGCAAAGCTGCTGATGCTCTGGAGTAGCAGAATAACCACCAGGCCCTTTACAGCAACAATCATCAGGCTTGTATATTGTGCTCGCAGTTTGGGAAGATTCTGTGCACATCTGTGCTCCTTCTTACCCTGTTTCTGCCATGGAGCAGCTCAGGAAGGGGGTTTACCCCTGTGCCCTCCAATAAGTTTTCATGCTGAAAGAGTACTGCTAAGCACCTGTCACTACAGGAATAAAGGTGTTGAACCACTGATGAAGAGCTTGAATGTGTCTTGTTCGTGTAACACCTGAACTGGCATTAGCTGCAGGAGTGTGGTGAGCAGCCTCCACCCCTAGGTGCAGAAATACAACTGCCACACTTGTGAAGCTACAGCTGGAGGGGAATTGAGCTGTTCCTTTCCACCGCACTGTCGAATGTAATTGACTCCCTGGTATTGTGTGATCAAGCAAAGGACGGGCAATAACATACACAGCAGCTTAGCCCAGAGAATGGCAGCTTCACCTCTTCAGCTTCTAACTGAGTCTGACTGCAACTTGAGACATGTATTCGTGCCTCTGCTGCAGCCTTCCCATCCCCAGCACTCGTGATGGGGAGGCAGAGAGGGTGGCAAGGGTCTCTGGTATAAACTGGGGGAATCAGCATGACAGGAAAGGCAAAACCCCAAGGCTTTCCCTAGAGGAGTAAAAGCTGTTTAGAGCAGTGTGTAAATTCATGGCAAGAAGCAATAAAGGTGAGTTTTATACATTCCCATTATTGCTTGTACGTCTTTGCAATAATGTTTATTGACATGTTTGAATGGAGCACAAGCTGCACTTCGGTTCAACTGCCTGTGAAAATGGGACATTTGTCAAGAAAGAAACCTTACTGATCTTAACAGTTCCCCTCTTCCCAGGGATTAGTTGGGAAACACTGGAAAGGGTATGGACCACCAGTGAAAATGCATCCTCTAAGAGGCCCACAGTGCCTTGGCTAGCTACCCCTGAAGTACAGAGAGGGAGGGGGAAAGCTCAGCAGGTTAATGGGGAGCGTCTTACTTTGCATTGACACTCATGCACAGCCTAAAAAAGTATGTGTGCACATCAATTACAGAATCCCTATGAGGCACAATAAAATTAACCTTGCATGGCCAGAGAGATATACTACAAACGTGTCTTGTCGAAGGTGCTTGGCATGGCTTTAGCCAAGGCACTCTATAAGAACTTGTCCATGACTTCCCTTGACATGCAGAAATACCCTTGCTCCTCCCTTCCACCAGGCCCTATTCCATGAGGTGAGGAGCCTCTTCTAACAGCTCTGAATTTTAAAGATCCCCGAAGACATGCAGCACATTTAAAATTCATTAAATGCAAAAGACATTCTTCTTCAGGAGTTATCATGTCAGAACTGAATGCCCCAGCTTTTGACAAGGTTTGGACTGGGCTCTTAAGTTTGGTCTACTACAGACAAAGAAATGACATCAAGTCCATGCCAGAACTTTTGGATTTGAATCCCCGTGCTGAGCTTTGAACAGCCAATGGCTCCAAATGTATCACGCTCTGGGGTTCTGCTTCAGGCACACTTCACCTCTCATCACTCTGTTTACACTAAAACTCATCATACGGAGCAACCTCTGTTTCCATAAAAAGCAAGGCTATCACATAGTTCATGCATTTTAGTCCCTGTTCTGTAGCCAACACTCTCCCTTGTCCCAGCACTGGCTCTGCCAGTACTACTTGCTCCTGAGTGGCAATTATTCCAGTCATACATCCTCTCCACGTGTGGCACTCATTACCGGACAAACTAGACATAGCCTCGTGGACCCCTCCCTCCCCAGCATCCTGCAATGTCACTTTTCATTAGGCTTCAGAAACCTTTCAAGTGACAATTCTCTCTATATTCACTGCGGCATCAGTCCAGGGAATAGGAATGGCCTCTGGTTAACATCACATCACTGCTGTGGCTTTGTTTTTGTGCATGTTGATCAGAAATTACCTGGCTTAGAGAAAGTAATTTAGTGATAAATGATTGCCCGTTCAGAGGTAGCTGGTTTCAGCCGTAGCTGCCAGGTATTAATCTATTTGTCAATCCTTTCAGAACTTCTGCGCTGGTGAGCAGTGATGCAGCTAAGGTGCAAGAGCAGCTCTCAACTCTGCAAAGTGAAGCCCCCTCTTAAAGAGCTTATACCCCACCTTTTCAGCTGCATTTGCAAGATGCTCTCGCAGCAAGGAGGACCAACTGGGAGGAATTAGCAGAGGCTAAGGTTCCAGGTTTGACCTTCAAAGGGGCTTTTGAACAGAGCTCAAAAGCAGGAAGAGCACAGATTTAAGTTGCCAAAGTGCCTGGGAGTGACTGGATAAAACAGAGTGGGAACATGCCCCATCATAAAAAAAAGCCAACATTTTTCACTGTTATCAGCTTTCCTGGAACTTTCAGCAGGAGTATTCCCACAATGCAATTTTTGGACATAAAGGGGCAAAAAGTTAAATGAGTAGCTGGATTCCTAACCTAGGTTATGCAGCTCTCAAGATACAATTCCTTTCTGCGACAGGAGTTTGAAGCTCAGGCCTCCCACCTTTTCTGAGCACTGCCACCTCTCTTTGGTACAGTAACTAACTACTTAAAAAGAGTAGAAGGTTTACACCTCTTTTATGCCCATCAGTTACTCTCCCTGAGAGACAGGAACCCAGAAGAACAATGGCAGCTGTCCAACACCAGGACCAATAATGTAACCCATGGTTTGTTTTGGCCATGGCATAGCATCCAAGTCTACTCGCTCACAGAATGCACGAGGTTTAAATAAGGATTGGCATACACTGCTCAGAGGACAAGTTGCACCCTTCCTGCTATGAGAAAAGCTCACAGAAACCTTCAGGAGGAGTCTGAACTCTATGAATAGATACCTCGGACACTCTATGGTGCATAGTTTGATATGTGGATCCAGATTTCACATCTGTGGTCCCCAGACATGGAGAGGTCACAGCATACATCAAAATTTGAAATCTAGACCCTATTTGCATCATGCCTGCCCAGAACTCTGGAAAAAAACTCTTCGGTCTTGTTCTGGATTTAGTAAATTGCTAGAGGACATTAGAAAACCTCCTGGCTTTAAAAGGGGAAGTTTGAAGAACAGATAGACATCTAAGTCGTTACTGGAGTCCTCACAGTCAACCTCACTCACACAGTGGTCCTGGTGCAAGCTCCTCTTTAGAAAATTAGAATAATTTCATAGTGGTTCCTGATGCCCCTTATTTAGGATTCCTGTAGAAAAATGCTCCATTTTTTTTTGACAGGAAACTTCTTGTCTTCCCTTGGTTGGGGCAAGAGGCCTGCACCTTCTCTTTCCCCCCACTGCCTGCTGGGCTGCAGTACTGTTTTCCTGAGCTGTTCAAGTTCAGAGGCTCCAGCACTGAGCCACTGACAGATCGTGAACTGCCTTCACTGGAGCAATGCACAGCAGCCTAGATACACAAAGCTGAAGAATCCTGCCAGTATCCCAATAAACATTCCCAACCCTGCAGGTAACAACTTGCACTTGTCTTGAAAGCAGATGCACAAGGCAGCTGGGACCCTTCCACCAAACCTCTCCTCCTTTCACCTACCCCTCTTCCCTCTGTGCTCTGCTCTCTCTTTCTCTTCCTCTCTTACCCAAAAGCCAGGGAGAGCCAATATTTGGAAACAATTCCCTCCCTCTCCAACTTGTCCCCCAACTCCCTTCTTCCTTGCAACCACACCTCAGGCAGAGCCACGATGGCTGCTGGATGCAGCAGCCTGGGGAGGAGCAGGGCTGCCCTGCCACGTGCAGCTGGGACCACTTCCCTCTCCACTGAAATGA
>VWZY01000518.1:238625-251570 GCA_013399075.1 Chloroceryle aenea
GCTCACAGAATGCACGAGGTTTAAATAAGGATTGGCATTACCCAAAAGCCAGGGAGAGCCAATATTTGGAAACAATTCCCTCCCTCTCCAACTTGTCCCCCAACTCCCTTCTTCCTTGCAACCACACCTCAGGCAGAGCCATGATGGCTGCTGGATGCAGCAGCCTGGGGAGGAGCAGGGCTGCCCTGCCACGTGCAGCTGGGACCACTTCCCTCTCCACTGAAATGAGGGCGCAGAGCTGACAAGGAGGGAGNCATCTCCATCCCCGGCTCCAAGTCAGAAGAAGAGATTTTTACTCCAGGGTAAACCTGGGCAGGTGTCACTGATACTTCTAAATTTGTACGCTTCTCCTGCCTCAGCCAAAATGCCCTTTGTTTGAGCTAATTACCAAGCACATTGAGCTAATTATCAAGCAAAATCCCATCTCAGCCTTTCCCGTGAGGATGGAAGAGCATTTTCATCTGGAGTGCTCAGCTACTTGTAGCCAACTCCACCCCCCAGAAACAGTAGCGCTGGAAAAGGCGAGAGCTCTGGCCAAGGCCGAGTATACTTTTCCAGCTTTCATCCATCCCAAAAAGAGATGATGGCAGAGTACGGGCTATGGAAGCAATCCCAGTTCCAGCCCCTCATCTTCCCATCTCTCCCAGATGAAGTTACCAAAAGGAACGGATACAGGAGAACATCACAGAGCACAAGAGATATAAACCAGTGATTACGTCGCATACAATCCATCCTGAAGAACTGATATGTGAGCGCACATACATTTAAATATTTGAAAAGCATCTTTTACAATGAATATCAAAATGACTTACAATCCAAGTCAGAGAAAAATGCCCTTACTTCTCCCTATCTCCCTTTTCTCATTACAGAGATAAATCCCGGGTGCATCTCTCAGCTGCAGAGGGAGACTGAAGAATATATATATAAAAATATGTGTGCGTGCATGTGCGTATGCGTATGTATAAAATATACAACAGTAATATTCTCAATATTTTTAAGAGAGGCTTGCTGCAGAATACGACCAGTCTGGGAGATGAGAAACTCCGGGTAATAGCCAAAGCATCTCTTTTCCCATCTGCAAAGTGGGTGGGAAAAGATGCCGGGTAGCAAATGCATGGGCTTGCGCTGTGTACCAGAAAGTGAGAGGAATGCAGGAGAACGGAGCAGGAGGGATGATCACACGCATGTAGGAACAGTGTTTGCAGTCCAGCAGCTATGCACAGTCAGCACTGTCAACATCAAGCATGCAAGCAATATAAGAACAGGTGCTGCACCTATCCCAAGATTTTAAACTGTATCAATTATAGACTCACCCCCTTTCCAATGTATACTTGTTTTATAATGGAAACTAAAATGAACTGTGACTTCAGAAACTCATTCTTGTTTGGTTTTTGTTTGGTTTCTTTCCTGTCAACCCCCCCAGCTACCATGGAACTCAATCAGGAGCCTTGGCAGTGCTGCTGCCACTGCAACCGTGCTGCTCCGCATGTCGCAAGGGATGCTCTGACTCGGGGGGGTGGGGGAGCAATTCACACTTGCACACATTGAGATGGAAAGATGTTGCTCTTTTAATTAGAGGACTTCACCTCTATTCCCAGCCCTGGTCACACCTGAAAGCATATGCAACAGCATAACTATGTCTCAATGTACTTTTCTTTCTCTCTCTGTGATTCCTATTCAGTTCACAGGCAGTTTGTCTGAACACAGTTTGTGCCTGAACCTCTCAATTTCTAAGTGCTTTTCTCTATGTACATACACATAGTTTCGTAGGTTTTGAGCTTCACTGTGGACCTGTACGTGTACCCCCGTGACAGCCCCCTGGTACAACACAACGGCTTGCAAAGCTGTTAACGCCCTTCACTGGAGCGATGTACAGCAACCTATCTCCACAAAGCTGAAGAATCCTGCCACTACTCCATTAAACACTCCCAACCCTGAATCATGCAAACATCATTAATCACTTTTCTAGAAAATAGAAAGGATTTCCAAACAATCCTTTGTAATTGTTTGGAAAGGTGGAGAACAATTTACGTTCAGAAGCAGAGGCATCTGGCAAGCACAAATTATCACTAAGAAACATGACAAAAATTCCAGAGTTGGTAGTGCTGAGATTGCCTTTGGTATAGAAACCAGGAAAGAGACACAGACCTATGAAGTGTCAGAACAAATAAGGAAGACAGTGAGAAATGCAGCATAAGTCTGCTGACCCATAAAAGTGCCTTTCCAACCAGACCAGGCTTCTGCAATAGTGTGTGCTCTCTGGACCCTGTGCACCCAAATGAACAGCCCTCTGTTTTTAACCGTACACGCTCTGGACACCAGGATTTTAGAGTTGTGTTTGCCACATAGGAAAAGCACAGGCTTCACTGCCCGCAGATGCACCACTACCTTTACACTGAGTCCAGTGTAAGTGCCCCGGAGAACTAATCAGAGCCCTTTGCCCTGGCTGTGTCTCTTACTGTTTGAGCTTTGTAAAAGGTGATAGACACATGCATTTCTCCTCAGCTTTGACTCCTGACATCTTTGCGTGGACCTAGGTGTTGAACAAATGATCAGCCAGCTGCAATGTTACTTTAAATGTAAGTTTGTTTATTGGCTCTGGGAACAAGCCTGAGAAATGCAGTTGAAACGAATACAGTCACTCTTAGTACAGCATCTGCATAAATCACTGTCCAGTATATTCATTCCTATTGACAGATTAATTCCTTTCTCAGGTTTTGCTTAAAAGTGTACCACTGAATACTAATAACAGTCCCCGGAGCTGCAGTAATGTCACTCAGGCAGGGTGAATGATGTTGGAGGGAATGATCTACAGCCTTCTTGATAGGGGAAGCTCCCAGCTGCTCCAGCTCCCCAGGCTGGCAGCTGGCAGCAGTGGGTGGAAGAAGCCACCTCCTCACCTTGCAAGTAGATGGGATTACCTGAGTCTCTAATTCTGTCAGGAAGCAGCACTGTAAGGAACACTGCAGAGATACTACACCTGGAATAAAACCTCTCGAAGTCTGCCAGAGTAAAGTTGGACATAGCGAGGCGACTCCTGATCTCCCCATAAACTAGCTGTGTATGCAACACAGCAAGGGCACTGGCCGAGAGGCAGGGAAGGCACCAGAGCAGGGAGTATCTGTAATGTTTCCCAGCCCCAGCTGATTCCTTGGGTGCATTTTATTCTCTGCACCTGAAGTAAAAAAAAAAAGAATGCAAAGATATTTTCACTTAATCAAGTCTCCCAGCTGAGGTGTCAGGCACAGAGAAATCGCTTGTCACTCCAATGCTTCCCAGCATGCGCTCGCTGCACCAGGGAATGGAGGGCAAAGGGATTACAGAATTAAGCGATACCGGTACAGCAGCCGGAGAGTGGCCAAGATTTACCTGTCACTTGGAAGAAAACTCCATTTCATTTCATGATTTACTAGGAGTGAAAGTTAAAGTGGTGGGGCCTGGCCAAGTCCTGGGATCTATAAGTATGCGACGTCAAACCGTCAGCCTGTGACAGCCCACACCAGGCAACTTAACCTTTCTCTAGGCAAGGCAAGAGCAGCTGCTCAGTAATCCTTTGGTTCAGGCTCAGGCACAGGCTCCGAGACTCCTATCAGACTTCATCACTGCCTGCCAGTTACCTGGAGGACCAGACTCATCCTTTCTCAGAGGACTAGAAGGATTGTTTTCTGGGAGTCGGGATAATGAAATTAAGGTTGTGGTACCTCTCTTGTCACTCCACCATTCCACCAGATCTGAGAGCTCAGAAGGGCAAGTGATGAGCTCCTGCTAAAAGGCACAAAGCAGCAACTTCACAGGTATCAAGGAGATCACTGTGTGAAAACTGGGAGTTTGCAGCCGGCTAGCTTTTTTCTCTACCCGGCTGAACCAAACTCCAGAGCTGAATGTCTTTCAACTTGGATAAAAATCTGTCTCACTTAACTCTATTTTAGGTTGTAAAAAGGGTAAATAGAGCACTTTTAAAAGCCAGGTGTACCTGAAGGCAGATTAATCCCCAAGTGTCATGAATCAATGCAACACAACTACGCACTGCAACAATAACCACTCTTAGGCTCTGCCATTCAGCTTTGTTCCTATTGATTGTATCCCATCACAAACTCAACTGCACTTTAATGCCAGCGAGGGCCTTCCCCTGCCTTATTTCAGTGCTGAGAGTGCACTGCCTTCCAGCTTGGTGCAACGGTCCCAGCCTCACACGGCTCAGAGTCCTCAAGCTTCTGCTTGTTGCCTGTATTATAAACGGACCTGAAGGCAACAAACGCTGGTTTGGTTCACACAGGTGCTGGCTAGCTCTTGGCTAGAGAGATGACAGCATGCATCATGCTGCAATTAAAAAGCAATACCTCTGCTAAAGGGTTATCTGCCTCCCCCCGCTCTGCCAAAGGAACACGTGCTGGTTATGCTCACCAGTGGCAGTGTCACCTTCACCATACAAGCTGCATCTTGCTCCTCATTACGAGCTTAGATGCTGAGCAGCACCCTGCTTGCAAAGGAGGCATCAACCATAAGTACCCCATGAAATGTACATATTCTGCCACTGAGCAGAGACTTCAAGATAGTTTTGATGCTCTATCTTCCCTCCACAGTAGCCTCTGGGCTTTCTTCTGTTTAGATAAAGTCCTTGAAAAACTTGAAATCCATCAGTGCATAATTACCATTGCTCTCTTTCTGCTTCTTCAGTTTCTTCCACCAGCCTTTTTTCCTCTCATCCTCACTCCATTCACCTGCATCTCTGCCTGTACTCACTCCATATGTTTTGCCCCCCAGTACCCTCTCCCATACCTTTTTCTGCTCCAAGCTCTTCTATCAGTTTCCTGCATTTTTCTAACCTACCCTGAGTTGTCTTGTCTTTGCCATTTTTAAGCAAAATTAAGACTGCCTGTGAATATAAGTGAAAGATACCTCCTGGATATTTTCAAATCTTCCAAAACAAGCCTCAAGGCTCAGTCAAAGCTTATTTGCCTAGAAATAGTTACACAAAAAGGCTTGCGACAGTTACAGACACAGTTCTTCACACACACACCAGGAGGTACTTGTCTGTTCAGCTTTATCTCCAAACAGCAACACTGAAATACCATTCAGATTCTCTTCTTTGTCCCTCCTTAGGTCAATGCTATGCAGAGTTGAAGGGTAAACACAAATTAACCCATTTGCAGCTCTCCTGATTCGGCTAGTATGGGTCTTCTCCATGCATAACTACAGCTCTGATACAACACCACAAAATTTATCTTATTTACACTGCAGGCAAACTCCTGATACCTCCCGGTTTAGATACAGATTTGTAATATTACTTCTTCAGAAGCATGGGAAGGCCATAGTACCAGGAGGAGGGATCTGGCTCATCAATCCTATTTGGGTACTAAATTACTCGATTGGGCATGGCTGGACTTGACATTTTTGCCGCAGCCTTCAGCCTCAAGCAGCTGGAAAATCAAGGAGTTAAGCCTGGCTCCACAAAAGAAAAAAGATGGCCAAATGTGGCATGTATCTTGAAAAATGGGTGGACCAAGGGATTATAAAGCACAGACCTTAGCTTTGGTTCCCAGGAACCGACTAGGACAAATGACCAGACTACTTTTAAGCACCTGCAAGATAACAAGGAGATGAGTAACTGGCAACATGAACTTGTCAAAGAAAATCATGTCAAACCAATCTAATTTTCTTCAGTGGAAGGGTAACAGGTCTTGTGGACTGTGGAGCAGTAGTTCAGGCATACATCTTGACCTTAGGAAGATTTCTGACGCCCTTTCTCATGACATTCCTACAGGCAAGCTCAGAAAATATGGTCGAGAGGAATGTACTATAGGATGGCTACAAAACCTGTTGGATAACAGTACTCAGAAAGTAGTTACCAATGGTTCACTGTCAAAAAGCAAGGATACACCAGTGGGGTTTCTGCAGGGATCTGCTCGCAGTGCAGCGTTATTCAATATTTTCATTAATGACTGGGATAAAGTCTGTTTATTGAATTTGCAGATGACAGCAAGCTGAGCAGGAGTGCACAAGAAGGACAGGTATGGAATTCAAAATGATCATATTTGCAACATGAACTGATATAAGGTAGTGTGCGCAAGGTACTGAACTTCAGTAGGAAGAACAGCCCCCACTGACGCAGGCTGTAGAACAGCCAGGCAGTTAGCAGCCTGGCAGAAAAGGGGGTTACAGCAGAGAAGGCAGTGGCAGAGGAAAAGCTTAACATGAATCATTATTGCCTTGCTGGTAAGGAAAAAGCAAATATCACGTAAGCGCACAAGGGCACAATCTGCAAATCACAGAAACCAATCTTCTGCTTTAGCTAGCACCGGTGGGAATCAGCCACACCACTGGGCCCACTTTGGGAGAATGAACCCCAAGCCTCAAGGAAAGTGTGTCTCAGTTGGAGAGAGACCTGAGGTGGGTAATAATAAGAACCAAAAGTTGAGAAAGCATCATTTCTGAGAAAGCCTGAATGTATCGGGCTGTTTTCTTCCGAGAAGATAAACAAAAAGAGGAGACATTAAAACAAGAGTTTTCAAAACCTTTAAAGGTTTGGGGGGAAAAAAATAAGAGAACACTTGTTCTGCATTCCCATGGCAAATACAACAATGAGTGTGGGCGTTAAATTGCAGAAAGGGACATAAAGGTTAGAAGTCACCTCAAGATCTAGTGGCAAAGACATTTAAGCAGAAGGAAAGATTGCCTCTCAGGATTGCAGAAACTCCACTGCTGGAAGGTACTTTAGAGTCAGGAACATCCAAATATAGCTGATCTGGTCTTTCAGCAATGGGATGAATGAGATCCCCTCACCAGGCTTCTTCTAGTCATCTCATGCAAAGTTTCTGTCTTACCAGAAACACCAGTCCACACACAAACCCTTCCACACAGGCATTGCTCACAGACATATTAGAGATATGAAAAGGAAACAAAAAGTGTATCTCTCTAACAGTGAGCGGCACAGGCTAAAACTTTTCTTTCCACGTGATTAAACAAATCAGCTTATGACATAGCTAGAAAGGGCATCACTGGGTTTGACCCCACAATGTAAGAAGCTAAGGCATCAGATCTCAAAATAGGGGTCTTGACTCAAACGAAAATGTTTGAAATCTCAGAGGAAAGATCACTGCCCCTGAAAATGGGACATCAAGAAGAAAAGTTTGCAAACTGCTGAGCTAAGGGCTTTTTCTCCGAGAATGTGACAACTTTCTTCTCAATTGAAAGCTGTTGTACAATGCAAATCCTATAGCGAGGTAGTGGCCTTTATAACTCTTATATTCCTCTACAGTGTAAGGAGCAGCAGGACGAACCCAAGCTCCTGTAGCAGTGCCCTGGGTTATCAGGCAGGTCTGTGATTAGAGCGGTTCAGGAAATGGAATTTTGTCAAGGGGGAAACCATGTGTCCAACACTTCCCAAGCAAAAGCTGTCTGAGTGTACGTTCCCATCCTCCTCTTTGCCAGTGAGTGGTTACAACAACCTCCACTGACTGGGGATCAATTCCAGGTGCCAGCCGAGGCACCAATCCCTAGATATTTCCTCAGCACGCCTCCCATGCTTAGCTGTATGAGATCTTGGCAGTCTGGACTTTGAGGGTAAATCACAGGATGAGAGCAGAACACCAGAGCATTTCTCATTATTTTTCTAATGAAGATAATCAGGTCTCAAAATATTACTAGCTGAAAAGACATGTGCCTTTTTTTTTACAGTTCTGTGGTGGGAAAATGAATGACTCTGCATCACTGTGTAAAAGGTATAAATACCAAGGGAAGGGAAGAATGGCTCAGGTCAGTCCAAAGATATCTAATTGAGCAAGGAATGTCACCAAGAAAAATAAAATGAAGGTTTGGGGTGAAGGACTACTTAGCTCAGAGTGTGACACCCCATATATAATTCTCACCAAGACAACACAAGATGCCCCACCTTGCGTGCCTTTGCATCAACATGCAAAACAATTGCAAGATTAGACCCCAGCAAGCCTGCTTGCACATATGCATCCCTCCTCATGAAAAGAGCTAGTGATCTGTGAGACCACTACCCTTTCTGGATTTTTCTGAACTTCTGATTTCCTCTTGTGGAGTCTTGAAACAGTGTCCTTACTGAAATGGAAGCTCAGTGCTTCCCTGTACCCTCACATGGTTAAGCACTTGGCCATTGCCACAATGAGAAACACACACCTTTTACCATTCAATTTGATCTTTCTCCAAGATCGCCAGAAGCACCTACTCTCGCTGTAGTGAAATGTTAGGCTGCAATAAATGATTTCACTGTAAGAGGTTTTAACTGTCATAGGCATCAAAATGGCTTTGCAATGGTTATGAGTAGATTTAACTCGGAAGTTTGACGGTCCCATGTGCCCAACAGCACACTGAATGATTCAGTAATGATAGTGTACATATCTCCCCGGGGGACCCCCATGTGAGGATGCACAGGCACTTAGAGCTCACAGCCCCATCCCCAGAAACAAGAAGGCTATCTCACTTCCTTGGCTATGTTTGGACGAGGAACCAGCTTTTCTTTCTGATCACACTGTTAGCATCAGTGAGCAAAGGCACAGGGGATAATTACGCCTCATTTCTGGAGGTGTGTGACAAGTCTCTTCCCATTCATTCACCTGATGTTGCATTAACTATCTGCAAGGGGATTTCTATGCCACTTGGAAAACTGTGTCAGTAGAGATAAGAAGGAAGGTGTGGCAGGGAACATTATCAGAGGAGGAGATGCATAGTCCACAGCTGATAACAGACAAGGCCACAAACTAGCTGGTTCATGCCTGTGTTGCAGAAGGCAACACCTCCTACAGCATGGCACCCTTAAGCCATCCTGGGGAGCTGGTGTAGATCCAGAAAGGTCAGGAAGGGGTTTTCAGCACACCAACTCCCTTGCGTGATGCCTTGGGCATGGAAAAGGAATCTCTGCTCTCTGCAAGGTGAAGGCTTACGCTTGAAATAGGATTACTCCAAGGCTGATATCTGGAGCAGGTGCTGACATTCATCTGGCTTTCCTGGGGAGCAGAGCAGTCACAACTGGAGACAGATTTTTTCAGAAGAGCCAAGATCCCATTTGGGCAACAAACCCAGAGTCCAGGTTTTCAGAACAGAGCTCCTCATGCTGGGAGCAAGCATGTTTGAAAAACGGGACCTGTAATGACAGCCACTGTGAGTCTTTACAAGACACCATACATAGACTCAGACCCTGCGGGGGTAGCAGCACGTGTTAAATGCCTCTGCGTGGATGCTCAAAAATTCCTTTTGCCCTCTCTAGGACATAAGGCAGATTCTGAGCCACTTATACAGCTGACTTCACCTATTCAAACTCCACGATGCCTAGATAAATATTTCTACTTTTTAGAAAGTAAAATGCAATTAAAATATTTATTAGAGACACTCAAGGAGTACAGTGGCAAGTATTTTAGAGGAGGTTTTGGAAGCGAATACTTAAACTCCAAATTTCTTCTTGCAAATATAAATTTCAAAGAAACTCCTCACTTAGCAGCACCAGATCATTTTCTTCTGCATATGGACCTATGACCAAGTCTTCTGCCCTTCTCAAATACCTTCCTAGAATTACTAATCTGAAGTGATCCAGCTACCAGGTGAATCACATATATACTGTACAGAAGCTGTGTAACGCAGTTCCGCTTCCGACGTTGTTCCATTAGAAATTATTTTGATATGGGTTACAGAAACTGTAACAAACACAGGGAACATGCACTGGCCACCAAGGAAAGAGGTGCCTGAGAAAGTGCCCATGCAGTTAACTTTCGTCTTGATGAGGATATGCCCAGTGAAAGGAATCAGTCAAACACAGGGCTGGTGCATTTTAGAAACAACACAAACACTGGTAACTCAAAATGATTTCACAAACTTCTAAAAGTAATATGGCTAGCTCCTGTAAAAATGCTGAAGGAGGAAAAAAGATACATGTGAGCCCAGGAACATCAATTATGAAACAGAGGAGATCCCAAACTCAATTTTTATGATCTGTATAAAAGCAGAACACAGAGAAACAGTACCACTTCTGCCCTGGATGATTAAATCTGCAAGGTGAGGTCTGGTTTTAGTACAAAGTACCAAAAATTTTCCACCAGCAACAGCTAAAACCATTGACAGATGCAATGTATAGCTGCATTATTTTAGTAACTACATTTCCAATTTTATAATAGGGAATGCAAAACTTCTACTTGATTAGAACAAAACACATTTCTTTCCTAGGAAACCAGTTTAGTTTTCAAAGCTGCCTCTGTTAGAGCTTTTAACCATGAGACTCCTCAAGTAGAGAATTTAAATCAGCACTACAGGTGAGCACACTGTTCACCATGACAAGAGTGTAATCCCAGACATGCTTCCTACTAGATGGCAAGTCAGTTGGACAGCTGATACTGCCTTCAGAACAACTGCACCTGCAACAGGCACTACTAGGGGTCTCCTGATAATAAGCATATTTCTCTTGGATATCTCCCAAGTACAGAAAAGAAGTCCTGCTTTTCATGCCTTCCTAATTATTCCCAGTCATTATCACCATCTCAAAATTCACAGAAACATAGAAACACAGAAATGTCTGGGTTGGAAGGGACCATTAGAAGTCAGCTAGTCCAGCCCCCTGCTGAGAGCAGGGACATCCTCAACTAGAGCAGGTTGCTCAGAGCTCTGTCAAGGCCCACCCTGAATGTCTCCAGGGATGGGGTCTCAACCACCCCCTGGGACAACCTGTTCCAGTGCTCCACCAGTCTCACGGTAAAGAACTTCCTCCTTATTTCTAATCTAAATCCATGTTGTCTTGCACCAGAAAAATCCCAGGATCCTTGGCAAAAACCTATTGAGTTGGTGAGAGGGTTCCCCCTAACTTCAGAGATATCTCTATAGAACTTATTTCTTACTGTGATTCCCAAAAGCTTTAAGAGCTGCAAAAATTCTGCAAAGGACATATGGAGGAAAGATTCAAAGTGAACGCAAGTAAAATTTCCAAAATATTCCAAGTTTTGGAATGCTAAAATATGTTGGAGCATTAAAACATTTTCAAAATATTTTACCATTTTTATGCATACAGAAGCTTTAATTGGAATATAATAATACAGGACCTAGAAGTGAATATTGCATGCCCCAGTAGGGGACTGCCAGTCTCCCTTTCCAAATGAGAAAATCATGATTATTAGCTTCCAGTCCTGTGCTGTCATAAGATGTCAGAAATTTAAATCTCTCCCTATCTCACAACTAGATCTTCCTAGGAAACTTTTTTGGGGGCAAAAGTATACATTTAGAGAAAAAGCACATCAATCTGGCAAGCAGATCTGACCCTGTTCTTCACAGGTACAATTATTTCAAGTAGATCATGAGTTGGCAATTGATATTTTTGATCCTGTCTGCAAGGAAGAAAATGGACTCCTGAGATCTTTTCCAACCTTTCATTTTTGCTATTCTAATATTGGATTGATTCCCAGGCAAATGAAATACTGGATGCAATGCAGGTTAGACACTCCAGGGTACATAATGAATGGAGGTTTTTTTATTATTTATATATATAAAGATGCGTGCATGTGGCTTTGCAATTAGCTCATGGGTTTAACTTCCAGACGTGTGTGCAACAGGGGAGAGAGAAAGAGAAGACAAGCAAGGTTTGTGCCTCTGCTTATAAACCCTTTCCACATAAGATTTGTCTTCTCTTGCTCTGCCCTTGACAGAGTTTCTACTGCCCACAGTCCCAGGAAGGACCTGGGTACCTGCCTCCTAGGAAGACACAGCTTTATTTGGGGAAATACTGCTACCCTGCTGTGGAAGAACAAACTCTACAATTGTGATTTGCAACATGAGAGTAGGTTAGGAAGTACTTTGGGCAAAGAAAGAGAAAGCCAAGTCCTCATCCCAGTACACACACAGCTGTAATGCACTTCCACGACAGCTCAGTAGGCACCCATCCCTATAACGCTCTTCAAGGGCACAGACTACACTACATTACGGTTGAGTGGAGCTGCCAAACACACTGGCACTCTGGCAAATCCCAGATCCAAATTCTACTTTCGAGGCATAGTTTCAGAAATACTCATATGCCAAAGAAAACAAGTGGCTCCATAGGAGCTGAAGGGGGCCAGGGAATCCATGCACAGTGCTGCTGAAACAGCAGCAGCTACTGCTCAAAGTGGGCAATTTCCCTTTATTTTCCCACTAGAAAAACTCCTCTGAAGGCAACACTTGGGACAGGTTTGAGTGGAAGGCTGTGTGTTGGTACTCCTCAACACCCTCCAGCCTTGTGCTTTCCCATGGCATGACAGCCCTGCCAAAACCTGAGCACGTACCTTTTCATCCTGAAGACACCCAGAGAGTCGGTTGCAGCTGCTGGGAGACTGTTGCCTCTGAAAGTCCCACGGAGAGCAGGCTGAGGGGCACCTTCCGGCACGCAGGACACAGGCAGGGAAAGCAGGTCTGATGGAGGGTTCACCTGACTGGGCCTCCTGCAGCCATCCCTCTCCAGGCCCCTCCAGAGCAGGCCGTGCGGCACTGCCACAGCCCAGGGGGGCTTCTGCTGGCCACAGCTGCCCGCCTGCCTTTGCCACTGGGGTCACAGCACTGAGGTCACAATGCCTGCCTGCCACTTGGCTCCCTACTTGGGGGCCACAACAACGTCACACCTCCTCGGCTGCAGGCCTGTGATGGCGCTGACGTCACAGTAACTGTCTGGCCAGTCGGCTCCTGTGGGCAGAAGCTCCACCAGGCACGGCTGAGGGAGAGGAGGGTGGAAGCAAAGGCTCTGTCCCTGGCACTCACACCCAGCTCCCTCCTGGGGAGGGGCTGCTGCGTTGTCTGCTGATAAGATTTGTCTTCTCTTGCTCTGCCCTTGACAGAGTTTCTACTGCCCACAGTCCCAGGAAGGCCCTGGGTACCTGTCTCCTAGAATCATAGAATCATAGAATAGATTGGGTTGGAAAAGACCTCCAAGATCATCGAGTCCAACCCCTGATCCAACTCCAATTACTAGATCAT
>VWZY01000518.1:254021-267275 GCA_013399075.1 Chloroceryle aenea
GACTTGAAATGCTCCACTTTCATTTTATTGACAATGGCATGGGCGGGGAGAGAGGAGGGGAGAGAGGGGGAAGTTAAGAAATTGGTTTTTGCACTGAAAATTCCAAACTTACTTTAGTTTCAGCTACCTCTGAGTGCTTGGCAAAGCAGTTCACTGGTGTTCCCAGATCTGCCCTGCTTGTTCACACCAGTTTTAGCAGTCTGAAATCGTTTAATTAATTTGCAGTTATTTGATGCTGAGGGAAGATGGCAGTCAAGAGTACCCTGAAGAGGTCAGGCTTGCCACATGGCAAGTAAGCCTTGGATGTTGGTAGCCATCACTGCCCTGCTTTGCTGCTGCTGAGGGTGCTGGGCAGCACCAGTCCTAATGGGCCTCTGCTACACGTGCACATTCAAAGGAATGAAAATCATAGAGCAGCGTCTGCTCTCAAAAGGGGGGGGAAAAAGGAAGAGAGAAAAAAAGTGTATTTGTGTATTTTTAACCTCATGGCAACTGTCAGAAATTATCTCAAGTGGAAAAACATTGCACTGATAGTGTACTTTGGTTTTACCACAAGATAAACTTTGTGATGTCAGCCCCAGGCTCAGCTAACTTGGGTTGACCTGACCTAGATTACTTAAAAAAACTAAAACACAAAATGCCATAAAAGAATCTGATTCTTGTGGCTTTTTTTGCCTCTGCTAACCACATTACTTAAAAAAAAAAAAAAGAGGGAAAGCTACTTAAAATGTACCAAAGTCATTTCACAAAAGATCTGGTTTCTCTACCAGATCACCAGGATGCATGACAGTGCCCTGGGCATGATTCAGGTGACATACAGTGACCCCACACACGTGGAGGGTCACGTTAACATACTCAGTGTGGATGCACCCTGGAAAAAATGAGACAATTAGCCTTGTGAGCTGAGAAAATGCGAGGGGCATTCGTGTGAAAGAGGGGTGAAAACTGCAGTCTGCACATACCCTGGGACTCGGTGCCCTTGGCCCGGGCGCTGGTTCCCATGCAGGAAAGTGAATGTTGCTTTTGGGAATGAGCAGCAGCTCTTCCATTTACATACATTAATCCATACAAGTACAGGAGGCATTATCATTTGCCAGACTTGTTTGCATAATGAGAAGCTCTCAAGAGAAATTTCTTGGAGAAGTGTTGCCATTAACGTGGGGGTTTACCACAGCATTTTTATTCAGCCCCCATCTCCACCTCCCTGGCCATTTACACTCACTCATTGAAAATGTGAAGTCCCTGCAAGAGCCCCTTGGAGCAGCCCAGTTGGAAGGAGTTCGTGTGCCATGTTCTCAGAGGGTTTTCAGACCTCCTAACAGCCTTCATGTCCAGCCCTGCTCACTTAGTCCACGGGGTTATGCCGTGCCATTGCCATACTGGCTCCCTAAGCAGGCACTGGCATGGGCAGGGTTTTTGTCTGGCTGATTTGTTGCTGGTGGATAGCTATCACCTTCCCAGCCCTTTCTCACCAGAAGAGTACAGGACAGGATTGGGCCACATGGGGCTGAGAAAGACTGGGATTAAGCTGACAGATAAGATGAAAAGATCCTGATTTTGCAGATGAGATAACCTGTACCCTCCTGCTGAATTTAGGGAAGGAAAGTGAAAGAAAGAAAGGAAAAAGGTTTCCAAAAAAAAGCAGCCAGTGTTTCTGAACCACGCTTTTGTCCATTTGAACTTAAGCAGTGGCAGCAGAGGCACCAGAGAAGATGCTGCACTACTAGGAATTTCCAGTGGGCACTCCTGGCATCATCCTGACTGATGGACCTCAGCTCTCCTCTCTTTCCACAGGGATGCCCAGAGCCCTCTGAGTCTCAATAGAAGGTTAGAGCCCATGTTGTCAGGCAGCCTAAATAATGGCCTCTAAGGGGTTCAGCAGTGTCGAAGAAGCCTGAAAAATGGCCCAGGAAGCTACCCCCTCCTCCTCCTGCCCTGCTGCCACCCCTTCCACTGACTCAGATGTATTATCTGGACTGAAAGTGCCAGCAAGTCTCTCCTCTCCCTTGGGGGCTGGCAGCACCGGGGAGGGGAACCCCCGCCAGCCAGTCTCGCTGGCTTCCCCATTTGTTTTCATTTTGTCACCAGACGTTTCTATTTAAACTGCTTGGAAGGATATCTCAATAACAGCCCTACTGGGCTCAAGGAGACAGAGGCTGACAACAAGAACGCCTCCCTCCTTTCTCCTGAACATCACCCTCATGTCAAAACAACCAGTCATGCTGTGAGGGAGATGGGGAGAGGCAGGCATGCCCAGGGGCTCTCTTCCCACCTTCCTCCACCCCCTGTACCACCTCAGCCTTTGATGGAAACAGAGCTGTTTATGAGTCACCAGTGCTTCCCTGCAAATCGACTCAGGCAGTTCAGCAGCTATGGTGCTAAACCTTCTGAAGGGATGGCCTACTCTCCTCACGTGGTTTAGACTGCGGAGCAAAGGCATTTACACGAATGCACAGGTTCCCATACAAATTACCTTCAAACTCATTCCTACAGATCCTCTGGGGGACTGCATGGTTTTAGCACAACGTCCATCCTTCCTCACACTCAAGAGAGGCCAACTTTTGCATGAAAGTTGTGCACCTGTCCTCTAAAAACGGGGTGTAAGCAGCTGAGGGTACCTCTACACCACAGATTGCCTGAATGGATTAGCTCAGATAACATCCCTGCCTGAGGCTGCACTGCACACAGGGCAGGTGTACCTGAGCTGCCCTTACTGATGGCCACCACAACAGTCTTGAGCCAACCTTCAGATACCACAGCCAAAGCCCAGAGATGAAAATAAACATAGCCCTTCCGTGCTATTATGCTGCCAAAGAAAATAAGTAATGTCATTTTCAGGGATGTTACATGATTACAGGTAGGAGTGGGATGTTTCTCCTCTGTGAATTGGGAGCAGGAACTCAGAACCCTACACATGAGACCCAGATTTTATTCCCAGCTCTGGAGCTCACAGCTGTGTGGATCTGGACACTACATCTACCCACGCTTCGCTTTCCCTTGCATAAAAGTGTGGGTGATGATTGTGTTCTGCAAACCCTTCTGCTGTCCTCGAGCAGAATGCAGCACACAAGTGCTTGTTACTGTCATTGCTGTCACGCTGATGGCCTGTGTGCAGTTTCAACAGCTGAGTACAGTCAGACTGTATGGAGTCTGTGGTCCCCTGCATCAGTGTTTGTGCCAGGCTGCCCCTGCTAAGCAATGCCTGCCTGCACTCCCCCAGTGCAGCCTGTGCACAGCTGTATGCAGCTGTCACATCATCTCTAGAGGAGATTGCATCTTCTGTCACATATATATATCACCGTACGCTCAGTGATATATATGCACATTCTGGGTGTGGATGAACTGTTAAGTGGGATGCATATTTAGATCTGGCATTCTCTGTGTGCACCTCTGTGTATGCACACACATGAAAATCAGGTCAGGAGAATGTATTTCATGTTACTCATCACAAAACCCCTATACCTAAAGTTGCCTTTGCAGGTTGATTTGCAAGACCTAACTGAAACATCTTCTTCTCTTCCTGCTTTTCTGAGTGAGGAGAGCATCCACAGAAAGAAATGGAAGAAGCCATTAGCTTAGTCTCCAAGGGAGAACCCTTGAACAGATCAGAAAAGCCTGTGCCAAGAGGAGGACACTGGAAAGCAAGAGCAAGCCAAGGAAAGAGACAGATGAGGCCAGCTCCACTCCAGTTCTCGTCTGCCTTTGCTGCACTGTGCACATAATATTCGTACAAGGTCTAATTTATAAACCCAGCTCGTGTTTATAAACTCTGCTGTCCTAATGGAAATGAAAACATTAATACAACCCGAGGATTCTTCACTTTCCAGGTTTTAATTAAAATCATAGGCGTTAAGAAGCAAGAGTGTCTTTGTGGAATACAAGTCTAATGAAGTATTTCCTCACACAGCACAAATCTCTGTGTGTAGTCCCAGCTCGCTTGGCACTGGGTGCCCAAAACATCGACCCCTCTGGAACCAGGAGCTCACATCTTGAAAATTAGAAAAACAAATTACCTTGCAATTTGTTTCAAATAAATGTAGGTGCCAAGATGGAGCTGGGAAAATAATACTAAGTAGAGAAAAGAAACCCCAACAATCTATCATAGCCATAAAACATGATCTCTTAATTGACTAACTGGAGTCAATAGTGACTGCACTGCACTCCAGTGAGGGGGAACTGCAGGTGAAAAAGGAGAGGACTCAGATGGGGAGACAGTGTGTTAAGGCACAGCACAGGAGGGGTGGTGGAGAAGTAGCAAAGTGAGAAAAGGCAGCATGGGAGGTTGGAGCAAGGGGAATTAAGGACACTGGTGAGACAGGTGAAACCGTAAACACATGAAAAATGCAAGACCAGATCACATGGACCTGTTCCCTCTGTCTCCCGTGGGACCAAAGGAAAGCAAGAAAGGCACTGGCATGGACTGACCTACATGTGTAGACACAGATGAAGGGACTGATCTTTGGCAAGTGTAAAGCTGGCTGGAGGTCAAGGCTGATGTCAGAGCACCAGTTACTGCAAAATGAAGCCCAGCAGAAG
The DNA here is from genome assembly GCA_013399075.1 of Chloroceryle aenea. Taxonomy (NCBI): domain Eukaryota; kingdom Metazoa; phylum Chordata; class Aves; order Coraciiformes; family Cerylidae; genus Chloroceryle; species Chloroceryle aenea. Next base: position 258,558 of record VWZY01000518.1, read on the forward strand.
CAGTGATTTTTCTTTAGCACCATCCAGTAGGGAAAAATGTGTCTAGTCTGCACACTCCAGGACTGCTTTCTACCCCACTGCATAACGATGCCTGCCTTGTCATAGGAGGCATACACACAGAAGAGAGTGAGGAGGCCCTAAAGACAAAGCCAGCATGAAAGCAACAAAGCAGTGTAGAGATCTGAGGGTTCCAAATGGGAATATGGGGTGATGTTGCTCCTCCCAGTCCCAGGCCTCCTTCAAGGAAGAGTGCTGGCATCCCTCAAGCAGCTTAACAACAACCTTTAGTGGATTTGTTTTCTTTTTAAATGCCTCCTAGAGATGGACTTCAGTCAGAGAAGTCTGGGTGTGGTCCATGGGCTTCTTTCAGGACTCTGAAAGTTTCCACCAGACACACTTTGGTTTGATCTTATTTCTAACAGGAACATAGGTTGCATCACATTGCAACTACTAGGTTGCTTGTCCAATATTATTTTCAGTTTAAGCCAAGTGCACTTGCTTAACAGTTTGCTATGATGCTCCTATATAGTTGGTTAATTCTGGTTAACCAAGTAGCGATTAACTGATGCAATTTCAAAAAGCAAAAAGCTTTTTTTTGTTTTGTTATAATTTTGTTGTGTTTGTTTGTTTTCCCATTGTTCATTTTCTTCTGTTTGTCACCTTGAGAGACAATGGAAACACAGAAACACATAGGCCAGAAGAATATGACTCACAGTCGAGGAAGCTGGAGCAATCATGTCCTTGGCCTTACATTCTGGGGTCACTGTGTGAGTCAGGAGCAATAGAAAAAGAGATGCATCATTTCCTCACCAAACATTGCTGAAGACCCAAATATGCTTGTTTTCAATCCCTGATTTAGCCAATAAAGCACATCTAAACAGCAAAGACATGCCTTGCTTCAGACTCCTGTGATTAGAGGCAGTGACATTCATAGATCGGAACTCACAAGGTGCCACAGACAGAACCTGAAGAAAATGGAAGGACTCCTGTCAGCCTCAGAAGAAGTTGCAAGCAAGGTCCTTCTCTGTCAGGAGGGAAGCAGCGTGCTTTTTAAATCCTCCAACTATGTCATGCTAGGTGGCCATACATACTGTATATTCAGCCATCAGCACCACTACTGTGAGGTACAATGCCTTCAGCTACAAGAACCCCACTGGCTCATCTGAACCCATTCAGGGTACAGGAGGAGCCAGGGCAAGATATTTGGGAAGTGAGGGAAACAAAGGAAGTTCTATGTTGAAGAGAGAACCATTGAGATTTGCAAATTGCTTCCTAGTTACAGGCCTGGTGTGGGCAACTTAAAAGTTTTATTTGGCTACCTCTTTGGTCAAGGTCTGCTCAGTTTGTATTATTTTTATCCTGGCAATAAAGGGGAGGCTTTAGCATTATTTAAAAATGCAACACTGCAGAATAAAATGGAGATGACCTTGCAAATCTGGGGTTATAAATCAGCCAATGGAAAGGAACACTGTGCAGTACTAAGAGAAACAGGACAAATATGTGCACTTACATGTACTTGACAAATGGTTTATATTTTATAGCACCTTCCATTAGAAGACCTCGAAAAGGTTTACAGTAAATAGAACAAAGAGAGAAAGAAAAAAAGAAAAACATACTTTGGGTGCCTGATCCTACATTCACAATTCCCACTCCCAACTGCTTACACAAGCTGACCCTGTTTGGAGACCAGGACTGCCATTTTCCTGTGCCCAAACCAGAGGTAAACCACACAGAAACCAAAATTCTCTGTTTATGACATCAATCCCTTGAAGTGGTAGAAGGTTCTGGTACTGGCTTTGTACAGACCCATATAACTCCCTGGGAAGACAGTGGAGAACCAGTTTCCACTGCCTCAGTGTGCAGAATCACAGAATGGTAGGGGTTGGAAGGGACCTCCGGAGATCATCTAGTCTAACACCTCTGGCTAAGGCAGGTTCCCCTAGAGCAGCTACTAATCTCATCTTCTGCTTTAGGGTTTTCTCTGGAAGGGTGCCATCAATATCAGTATGATGAAGGACAGGCACTAAGAAAGGTCTTCCAAATTTGGTCCATTCCCTTTGCAAGCAAATTCTTGCTATGCAGTGAGCCAGCAGATGAATATTCTACCCCAGTCATTGCTGTCATACCTGAGCAGCCTGACACTGTTCTTACTCCCCTCAGGTTAGTGACAGATAAGCAGAAATACTGTAAGACCAAGGTCAAGTTTAGAATCATAAAAGCTCACAGAAAATTCACAGTTCTTGCAGGCAGGTCCTGCAAGAGATGACAGAAAGTGACTCAGCCAAGATCACAGATGCAAGAAAGTAGCAGTACTAGGGACTGCCCTTCATCCTCTGAGAATTTAACAGACCCAAAATAAACTGCTAATACTGACACCATGGTAGTTTATCTCAAAACAGAGACTAACTTGAGAATGTTTTTATACCTAAGGTAGAGATCTCTCTACTAATCTGATATATATGACTGATAGATTTTTTTTTAATAGCCTTGGACTCCCTCTTCTGTATCTACCTATGAAAAGGTACACACACACAGTGGAAAGTCAGGAAGAAAAGAAAAGAAACAGAACGAAGATGTTCTGACAGTATCTATCCTGGCATCTCATGCCACTACTTGAGAGAGCTAATGGAGAGTGATCACAATGCCAAAGGAACACGAGCAGACAGAAAGAGCTGTTAAGCAATCAGAATAAGTTGCAAATGCATCTAGACAAGTGATTAGGAATCTCACCTCCTACCTACCAGCAGTTAGTGTCTGCTTTCCTCCTGCTGCACTTGACCAGTGTTGGGACAGACCATGCCTATATTTGAGATGCCCAAGCTCTCAGAGAAACCTGTGTGCTTATTTGTGAGCAAAGCTGCCTTCTCATTTCGCATGTACCAGTTTTCAGTCAGAGGGGCATTCTCTGATTCTCCCACAAATCCTGGCCAAACTGAAATGCCTAGAAAGACAAATCTAAACCTGGCTGTGGCATTTTTATCAGCAGCTCTCTGTTTGTGGGTGTGTACATGTAAAAAGGGGTAGAAGAACAGCCCCAAACAGGAAGGCTAGTATTAAAGGCTCCAGGAATATAGTTTTTTGATTTTTCTATTTCACAGTTGGTTGATTTCAAGCATTCTAATGACTGCTTCCTACCCTAGTGCCCATCTGTCTATTTTAATAAATGTTCTTGGTAGTGCTTACCTGGCAAGCAGTCGAATGGCCAGCAGCACGACCAAATCTCACCCTAAATCAGGAGGCTGGAACAGTGAGCTCTAAGGAAATGATGCAATCATCCTTGTCCCACAACACAGGCACTGTCAGCAGCAGATAGATGGGTAAAGCAAGCAGACAAGAAAACATGGTGGGCCTGATTCCATCTCTCCTTCTCCCTTCTATTGTTTTTCTGTTAAAGTCTGGGTGAGCAAAGGATAGGTTGCTGCAATACTTGGGTGTCCTGTGCAGCCACAGAGGTCTTCTGCATGGAAGCTGGAAAGATGCAAAGGTTCATCAGCTACCTTGGAGATGCTATGAGATAACTGATGCACTGAAGGCATCAGCTGACAATGAACTGCCTCTCTTTAGGACACATTCATTATCTTTGATCTGTCCATGTCTCTCTCCGTATCTAATCAGCAGTGATGGATGCTAACCCTTGCTCCCTTCTCTGTGCATTCAACTGTGCTCCCTCTCATTTGTCACAGGGTCCCCCATCTATTGTCCAGCAAATCCTCCTTCCCACATGCAGATGCTGGGACAAGGAGTGAATCAGCTTCTTGCAGAACAGCTTGTGCCACAGTTAAGTTCAGGAGGATGGGCACAGGGCAGGTACGTCATCACCCTGAGCAAGGAAAGCTGGACACAGCTGACCTGCTGTGTTCATATCCCAGTTCTTTGTCTGGTCCCTCTAAAAAGATCTGTTCCCTGTCATCACCCTTTCTACTGTGAAACACAAGCTAGGTTTGGATGAGAGGGTAAAAACCCCGTGTTTCACTTGAATTTCATTCAGTGCGAGCAAGTGAGCTTTGCTGCCTGTTACTGCTCCCCACCTGCTCTCACACTGGAGGACAGACCTGGCTCAAGCCCTCTCAAGGTTGTCTCAATGATGTTCATCTCTATTACAAAGCCATGGGAATTCCTCCCTGTACCTTTCCTCTCCCTGGTGTCCTTTTCATCAAATGCATGTCAAAACTGCAAGAGATGCCAATGACCTATATCAGAGATGACTGAAGAGACGAGGCACAAGTAGAGCACTGAAGCAGGCCATTCAGCAGGGACTGTAGGTTCTTTGTGGGCATGGAAAGACTGCTTTTTGATAAAGCCTTTAACTTCCTTTCCCTCCAACTGTCAGATGATGGAAGAGTGTCGAGGACAACTCATGACACAGATAAATTTCAATACCAGGTAAATATTTGTCATGTTAGAAGAGCTATCTGCATTCATGACTGGCTTTTCTCCTCCTTTACCTTCACTCTACCCCAACAGGTAGCATGCCTATGTGGTTGCTCTTAAAATAGTGGCAGAAGCCCATGTGAATGCTGATATTCTGTTACTGCCTCAAGGACATGAGTGTGTGGTTAAGTCTTGGCATTTCACCCTTCATCAATACTAAAATTTAGCAAGAAATGTGTACAATGAAGGCTTATGTCTTAGGCTTTTTTCTTATTAATCCTATTACACTTGTCTTTATGAGCTCTCCAAGTTCCTTTTACTCCCTCCGGGGCTTGGCTGCAAATGAGATTTTGCATCTCACTGTAAAATAACCCGAACATTTTTTTCTATAAAATTAAATAAAAATCCTCCATCCTGGCAATACATGCCCAGAATCCAATTTCTGGAGTCTACATCTTTCCAAGTGCTTCATTGTTTTCTCAGCTTCCCTTAGCTTTGGGAACATGCTTTCATTCTGTCCTGATCAATATCGTGAAGAAAAGTAAGGAGCAAACTTTAAACAGCTCAGATGAACAAGAGGCAGAAAATGTGAGACTAAGCTGCAGAAGTCTATGATGTTTGGCAAATCTCCTCTCATTATATATGCCTCTATTTTCTGATGTGTAAAGTGGTAGCACTGATAGAACCAGTCTGCAATGCAGATGCGATGCCTCAGCTCAGGGATATTCAAGAGTACAGTGGGATACTGTTACAACCAGTGCTGTCCCTAAGTTCATTATTCTGGTTCCATACCATTTAGTTAAGTGTTTAGATTTCTGAACTTTACTGAATCTTTCTAGCTTTGCAAAAGTGGACTGGGATTTGTGCAGTTTGCAGAAATTCCTAGTATCTTCTGTTTCCTATCAGACAAACAACAATTAAAAACCTTCAAAATAAAAACAACACAAAACCCCACCCAAACTTATTTTTTATAAAAGGCCCTCAAGAAGTAAATCACTGTGCCAGATTTGCATGTATGTTCAATAAGGAAGCCAGTCCTGCTTCCAAAAAGCTTACCATAATGACAAGAAAAAGCAAAATGAAAAGTGCATTAGAATTCTACATGCCACCTAGAGTTAGTAAGGCAGAGTGGAATGGTCAGAAATGAAAAATAATGGATGAGGAAAGTTAATAGCATCCCTTCCCAGAGCTCTGACTGCTTTGAATTTCATCTTTCAGAGAAAGGTAAGCATTGTGTGTGTGGAAAGTAATTCCTACCATATTAAGGGAGGGGTATTTTTACTGTACTATGTTTGAACAGGTTTGGTGCTCTAAAATTATCATTTACCTTTGATCTGCAAAATCTGGATATGTGTTAGCAATTCACCAGCACTACTCATAATTTGAAGCCTTTAATACGTGATGTGGTAGGATGACTTGGGCTGCGAGAAGAAAACAAAATCAAGAACATCTTGCAGTGCCTTAAAGAAACATTGACCTCAACCAGCTGAGCCCCCTGTTCAACTCAGCCTCAGAACCTCCCCCAGCAGATTTCCACCTGCACAAGTGCATTCCTGTTCAGCCTCTGCAGCACACCACTGTTTACCATAAAAGTTGATATTTAGACATGAAAAAGTCAGGAAGGAAAGGGGATGATTTAAAAATAAAATGTAATTTACACTAATTATGTTGTTACATAGGATGCTCTGCAAAAAAACATTAGCAAGTGAGATCATGTCAGCAAAGCACAAGATGAACTGTATAGGAAGGCTTACAAGTCCCAAGTCAGAAAGCTGTGGATTCCTGCTGCTTCTCATTTCTTGGTCAATCAATGGTTCATAAAGACTTTTAGGATATAGCCAAAGTACCTCTGCAGTCCTAATGTCTGCAGTATCCAAACAGGAACCCAGTGCTAATGCACTGATATGTGATTAGACACTGGAATGGACTGCCCAGGGAGCTGGTGGAGTCACCATCCCTGGAGGTGTTTAAGGAAAGACTGGATGTGGTGCTTAGGACATGGTCTGGCTGATGTCATGGTGTTGGGTCATAGGCTGAAGTTGATGATTTTGGAGGCCTATTCCAGCCTCAGAAATTCTGTGATTCTGTGTAACATTCTGGTGCAGAAAAACATCTGAGCACTCCTGTTACAATGCTAGGGAGCAAAATGAGGCAGTCCTGAGGCACCTGGGGCAAAACAGTCAAACCAAAGACTTCCAAAGACCAGCATCATGCCACATCCTCTCACCACCCTTCATTTCACTTCCAGAAAATTGCTGAAAATTAGATGATCTCCAACCCACAGTGTAGAACATGCACCTATTTGCAGCTTGATGTCTCCCTGATCAGGATCAAGGACTCTTTATCCCAGTACTCAACCTGTACTGAACTGGGAGGTTGTGTGTCTGTCTTGCACCTATCAAAGGCCATCATTAGCACTTAAAAAAAGAGCACAATAAATTCACAAATATTTGGATAGGTTTGGAAAAGCAGTTTTTCAAATAGCTTCATAATACTGAATATGATTTTAACACATCTCTCAAGTGCCTTCATCTGAGATCATCTCAATTTTCATGTCATTACCTTTCAGTTGTTCCCCTGTAGCCCAGAGGGGTAATGGGAGGACTTGCCTTTGTCATTATCCCCACTTTATCCAGCTCAACTATTCCAGGGGGTTGTACACAGACCACCTTACCACTGAATGCAATCCCTACTGTGCCTTCCACCTGCACACACATTCCTATCCTACAGCTTGCTTCATTTTATGCAAAGTGGGCCAAGATTAAAGCAATCTTTAAAATAACCATTCCAGTAATCCTGTAGTGAAAGTAAAGATACATAATTTAAGCTGGAATATTTTGGAGGCACAAAAACTGTCTCAGGAGTGTTGGATATGACAAATTGTCCTGCCACATATTTTCAACTAGGTTTCCTCCAATGCCAGTGCTCAAATACAGGTGGCAAGTTGGTGGCCTCAGTTTCTGCCACCCAAGAAATGATCAGCTGACGAACAGAGTTGACAGATTTTACATTCCACAGTGTACAAAATCTCCAAAACACAGGCTTCAGCTGTGCTGGGTTTGATTTTTTCTTTCCTGCTTTCTTTTGTTTTACAAAACTGTTTACCATCACTGTATCTAAACCACTTCACTGACTAGAGGGGCCATGCAGCTAAGGACTGTGATTATTTGTTAAAGCTTCTATTTTGAAAAAAACCACCCAGACCCAAACAAACAACAAAACAAACAAAACACACCAACAACAAACCCACCGGGGGAAAAAAAAAAAACACACACACAAAAAAAACCCCAAAAAATAAACAAAAAAAACCCCATAACCCTGACAAAAGTAATTCAACAAATTTTTTGACAAATACATTTGAAATATTTTTGGCTACCTCGGTTAACCCGATGAATAATGTGAAATGATACAAGGTGAATAATTTATTACAAAATATGGGGAAAAAACACTATATAAATTATTGAACTAATATTATTTGACAAGTGCTTGCCCTTCCCTGAAGTGCAGCTTTCTCTGTGATGGAACATAGCAGCTGTTTAAAAGCAACAATAGTTTAAGGCAGCAAATGAAGAAGAATTGCAAGTGCTGCGAAAATATGAGATTAGGCAGAATGTAATTATCCAGATTGGAAGCAGGTTAAAACCAGGAAATAAGGTAAAGTTTCTCTTATAAAATATATCATACAACAACAACCACAAGTAGTACACACAAGTAGTACAGATATCTTCTCTCTTTTTTTTGTTTGTTTGTTTTTTTTTGTTTGTGGGGTGGGGTTTTTTGGTAGTTCTTTTTTGGTTGGTTGGTTGGTTTGTTATTGGTTTTCTTTAATCAAAAATGTTTATCATTAACCAAGGAAAAAGGAAAAAATTGAGTTGAGAGAGTTCTACAACAATCTTTTATTCCAACTACCTGAGCACTTCAGGGCTGATGACCAACTTAAAGGATGGTATTAAGGGCATTGTTCAAATGTCTCTTAAACACTCTGAATGTTGGGGCAGTGACCACCTGTCTAGGCATCCCATTCCAGAGTACCGGCAGTATCAGCACCCTCTTGGTAAAGAAATGCTTCCTAATGTCCAGTCTGAATCACCCTGATACAGCTTTGAACTGTTCCCATGTGTCCTATCACTGGGTCTCAGGAAGAAGAGATCAGCACCTCCCTCTCCACCTCCCTTCCTCAAGGAGCTGTGGAGAGTGATGATGTCACTTCGCAGCCTCCCTTTCTTTTCCAAACTATACAAGCCCAGAGTCCTCATCTGCTCCTCACAGGCAGCCTTTAAACAGTCCATTTCTAACCCGGTGGGGTATTGCACAATGATCGGGGCTGAAAGGGACCTCTGGAGATCA
>VWZY01000518.1:267296-335719 GCA_013399075.1 Chloroceryle aenea
CACCACATCAGCGCATCGGCAGAGCTGCGAGGTCGCCGGGGATGCGAACCCCCGCCCTCCTGTGAGTCATTTGTAAGCGCCGTTGAAAACTCGACCCATCAGCAGCTGTAGATTTAATGTCTTGTGAGGCAGCTCTTACTCCTGCGGAGTAGAGAGGAGTGAAGAATCGTCAACGCTCGCAACGCTCGGAGCTCAGCTATACGTGCATTAGCTCCGAGTTCTTATGTCAGCCATGATGAGTTAAGGAAGCAAGGAGAGTCTGCTTCTCCTCGGGCGTATTTCCTTCATTAGCCTTACAGCCAGCAGGATGCCCTCACTCGACACCTTGGAATAGCACCCTGTATAGCTATTAGTGTGCCTCCAGGAGCTGTTACTTTGAAGATACTACCAGTCCCTTTCTAAAGGGCAAATCATAACTGTGGCACCTCGGAAAGATTTGCTTCCAGTACCTAAGAGCTGGAACCAAGCTCACCCTAAGTACCGCAAGAATTATTTGGGGAATTTATGCTCTTGGGTCCTGGCTCTTGGTCACTAGCAGGGAAATGCAGGACTGCGCAGAAAACAAAATTTACAAATCTCTGTCACCCTGTGGGAACGTTGCGATACTCCCAATTTACACACACACTTTGGATGCGTAAATATTTCAGCGCTGCAGTTTAAGGGCACCAGTGATTTGCACAGCACTATATATCACAGCTTCCCAGGGAACACAGCGCTACTGAAAAGCAGCACTCAAGTCAGAGGTGGATTTAACATTAGCATCTCGGCACTACGCTCCAACTTTGATTGTTTATGTACACCATGTCAACTGATTTAAAATCTATATTTACACACTGAGATGGTCTCCACTCATTAATAAATTAAGATACTTGTAAACCACTGGATCTGCAAGTTGGCTTTCTAATTTACTAGTGTCTGAGTATCAGATTGCCCACCCTTCCTAGGCAAAGGCTGCTGGGAGGAGCAAAGCTAAATGCTCCACACAACCCTGTACATTGTGGTTATCCATATACCACTGGTACTCATGATCCTCATACTACACCTCCCCGTAGGCTAAAGAAGTTTCTTCTGTCCCAAAGGTTATTAGCCTTGGATCTTTTGCCAACACTGAATTCAATCATTTAGATGAGGTTAAGGTTAGTTTTTCCAAGAGGAAGCTGGAAACCTTCAGCAGTATGGTCTTGGGGTCTGTGAGCTACAGTGAGCGAGCGAGTTGCCATCACAGCTGCTCACAAGGACCCCTTCTGCCATCAGCTCTCCAAGCTCATAACTCCCTTCCTCCCCTGAGCGAATGATGAAATATTGGAGGCTCTGATCTCTGCCTCATTAAATAGAGAATATTCTCACTCTGTCCTGACCTGCGCTAGGGCCAGTTTAAGGAGCAATCCGTCATGAGATCATTAATACAAAGACTTGCTCAGAGGGCAAAGATGTTCATCCAAAATTAAATTCCTAACCTTTTTAGGAAAGACTTCGGAAAGGATATTTTACCTTTCCTAACTGGACAGATCAGTTATATATTTCTGCACTGCAATGATGATGGAATCAGAGTCAAGAGGCCAGCACCATGCTGAGACTTTGCCTCCCCAGCCCTTTCAGTGATGCCCAGCACTGTGTGAACAGAAGCCCCGGAGATCAGGAAGAAGAGCAATGGTCAGAAAAAAACCTGAAATTAATATAGTTCAAATAGGCCATAGGCACAGGCTCCATAACAGCAGCCTTGTGAGGGATAATACGAGGACATTGTAGAAAATGAAGCCTGGAGTTAGAGAGATGCTGTAAAAACATGAACAAGTCTTTGCCCTCCTTTCAAGACACAGATCCATTTGTCAGACATAGTAAATATACAAGTCATGTGAGTAGCAAATGAAGGGGTCTCTGGTTTTGCTTACAGTGTTGCTCCTAAACATTCCAGGAGAAGGTCTGTCCTTTAATATATGGATTTACTGGCCTTGGTATCTGCGTAATTCCTTGGTCTTCCTCCCGCCCCTCTCTACCCTCTTCTCCCAGCAAGGGTTTTAATGACAAGGGATACTCTTAGCCTGATGATGAGAACAAGCTGTAAGGATAGATGAAGAGAGGGAGAGAGAAAGGAAACCTCCAAGTCATATGTTTTCTCCTAATAGTGTACAATCTACACTGACTGCTGCAGAAACAGGATGAATAACAGAATCACAGAATTTTCTTATCCCTTGTTGTTGTCAAATCCTATTAAACTCACTCCAGGTAAAAGGTGCATTATTGACACTGCTAAAACTACACTACACTTTGGGGTTACCATAAGCAAATGAAAGAAGATAGGTGTGAGGGAGGATAAAGACAAATCACAAATCATCTTCCCAGGGAAGCATCAAGAGTATACGTATTGGGGGTGAGGTGCTATTCCTGAGGACATATAAAAGCTATATCAGGTTAGAACTAGAGCTTGATATTAACCCTCTCATTACTGTTTGGTTTTTGCTTTGCTTTGTTTTGTTTTCCTGTGAATACTGTCTCTGCTGTTTCTTTTGAGGCTAATGTGCTTTTATACCAAAGAAGATCCAGACAACTGGATTAGTATGGGATTTAGGGAGCAGGCTGTGTACTGAGTGATGTGACAATGAACAACTAAATTTAATATGGCAGCTTGATCCATTATGTATTTTTTTCCAAGAAAAGTCTACATGGGCACATGAAACCTGGAGTGGATCTTGTGTCACAGTGGACTAGGATCCAGAAGTGTCAGATCTGGGCCATATGATGATCGCATTTTAACAACCATTTTTTCTGTCACTAAGTACATTTTATATGGCTTAAGCTTCTAAATGCACAAAATCCTTATTAGAAATCATCCTGACCCTAAACTTTATTTAAAGAACTGTAATATTTAGCACCTTTCTGGCATTTTTACTTGTGAAGCTTAAAGATTTTTAATTGATCAATATCATTACACTCATTTCCACAGAGACACCGAGCAGGAAGGCTGACACATGCAATGCTGCCCAGTGAATCAAGAGGAGAGCCAGGGAGCTGCACCTAGAGCTCCCACCTTGCTCAAACACTCCTGCAATCTTTACTTAGCTCAGTACCATACAGAGGTTTCTCCACGGTCACCATATGGGTCTGAAATGTGCACACATAGCCAACATCCTAGTTCTGACAGTCTCAGGGGGGTTTCAGATAGTACAGGTCCCACCAAAGACACAGTCTGCCCATTATTGCTCTTTGTCAAGACATTACTGGGTGAAATTAAAGACATGCACAGATAACCACTTGCGAGTACTCTGAAACACCTCTCTCTTCTCTCCTGGATCTTATGCGTGTTTAACTTTGTACCTACAGATACAAACAACAGAGTACATGGAGTGATAAATATTTGTCAGCTGATAACTCCAAGTACAATTACACCAAGACCTGCCCCCAACTTAGCACCACAGGACATACTTGCTTCCTAGAGATAAAGCAGCTTCAGCTGCCCCATCTTCAGAGTGACTGTAGAGACCAAGAAATCCAAAACCTCCCTCATGTTTCATTAAAAAAAGATTAATATGGAGAGTGCATAATTAATTTGATGCTTAGTTATCCTTTGCATAATACTGGCCTGATCTCACCATCTTCCCAAAGCTGAGAGGGACACAGCATGCAGCTATTCCAAGAAGCAAGGAGAAACCTTTACAGAAACAGGTTTTGTAATCATTCACAATTCATTTAGCATACGGAGCAACATTCTGGGTCTCATGTCTCCCAGCTGGTGGCCAGACGCTACAGTGGATGCTACCAACTGGCCACAGTCCTTCAGCCTGGCAAACCAGGCTTCTGTGTGTGCATGGCCTGTGTGTTTCCATGGCTGAGGCTCAGAGCACCGTGTCCAAGTCCTGCAAGCGGATGCCGAGCCAGCTGAACCACAGAGGAAATTATGCCCAGGCCAAAGCCGGAGGGGCGATGCCAAAGTTTGGAAAAGAGCACCGGCCAGCCAAGAGGATCTTACACTGACAGTAGTTGTCTTTCCCTAATGGTCTTCCTCCTTAGGGAGAAAGGAGGAAGAACAGATGGCTTTTTCACTCAAAGCCCAGGCCAAGGGTTCAAGGGGATGTTCGGTGTCTTTTCTGCAGCCGCTTTAAACTCCGCACACCTAGATGGAGCAATACAGCCAGTACAGCATCAGAGCTCCTGGAGCTGGATGCCTTGCTGCACGGGAGAGCTGCAAGCTCACCTCCCAAAGCCACATAGCCGGCTTAATACACTACTAGGCCTAAGCTACTGTGTCCAGGCCCTGGTTCAAAGCCAACCTTTGTTTAATGCTAGCTTGGAGATTTCTCCACTGCTTTGTCTGACTGTTCTCAGTGCCGCATTTTCTTCTGTAACAAGAGGGAGGGTCCTGATCAGCTCTCAAACATTGCTTTTAAGGATAGAGCTAGGTGGATACCACTTTGCCTAGGAAAAATTGTCCATGAATGCTGAGGAAGAGGACAGAGAGGTTGTTAACGCACATTCCAGCTGGAGAGCTCCACAGGTAGATATGTCTACATCAGTGACAAGCACTAAGGCTCCTGCAGCCTGGAGGATGGGTTGCACTTAATTGCTTTGCCCATTTGCAATTGTATGGTTAATTTGTAGCTACTTTCTGCCCAAAGTATGACTTGGCTATCGCTCCCGTAGCATTACAGCTAAAGACACGATTGCATTTCCAGACAGGCTTGTCACTTGGAAAACACTAATGCCCTCCTTTTGCAAGGCAGTTATTAAAGGGTACTCTGACTTTATAATATACCAAATGTCTGCATGGCTACAGACTGATAACATGGAACCATCAGCGGCATTGATTAAGTGCTGCTGGCAATCTGACTTCTGGAATACTGCAGGCCACCAGCAGCCGTAATACAGGAATAATCAATAATAATGCTAATCTTGCCCTCTAATGAACAGATGAAAAACCTCTCTCTCACCCCGGCCCACCCTCCTCCTCTCCATGAATCCTAAGAGGAAGCACAAACCTGTGATGTAGCAGTCACAACTTCAAGACCAAGGGTCTGAGCAGAGAAGAGCAGCGAAGTGACTGTTGCACAATGTGCAATGCAGACAGTTGCACAGGTACTAACACCCTACGAAGGGAGATACATCCAGCCTTTGCTGGCTGTTGAGGAAACGCATTTGCCATGAGGCTTTCAAGGAACAGGGAAAAGCAACTAATGTTTTATTTCTATTGTGTGAAACAGCTCTGAAATCAAGACACCTTTGTTTCTAAATAGTCTGTCTTTGTTTCCCTGTACTGGCAGTTCAAGCAATCAGAAATCCAGAGTCTGGCCACCCAAACCCATGAAAATTAGTTTCTAAATTTGTTGGTTTTGAATCATCAGGTTATATTTAGGTCATATTTTCAGGTCTTTCATCATAATATTATAGTAAAAAACCTTCTTCAAGCCCTCCTCACTTTTACTCCCCCAAAAAACAATGAAAGAGGAAAATTCATCTTCTTGCTCACATCCCTGTGAGGCAGCTGAGCTTGAAAATAAATATGGAAGGACTAAGGAAGACTAAGGACTGCTGCTAAAATTGTGAGAGTCAATGGTGCAAAATTTCCAAAATCTGTTCTAATGTTGAGGCTGTGGCAACACTGTCTTTGAAATGGATAATACTTTATTGTCCTGTACCTGAATTGTCTCACGCTGCTCTCCTCTCCTCGTTAAAGACATTCACAGGGAAAACCTCTGGATGCTCTTTGTATATGAGGGAACAAAGTGTCCTCTCCCATGGAGACAGAATACAGTGTTACTGAAGCTAAAAGGCCCAAGGTGCCATCTAATGCTAAAATAACAGGGTGTTTTACCTCTACTTATCTCTCATAATCCTGAGCTGTTTGCCCTCCAGATGAAATAAAAGATATATCCCATCACCTCCACCCCACGCAAATATCATAGCCTGTAAAACCACATATTAGCAATGTGGGAGATTCCCTCCCACAAGAGGGGATCAAGCCAGGTGAACAGTAACTAAGAACTGGGGGGGGGATTTCCCCAAAACTGCATCTTATGCCTGAAATATATGACACTTGCTAATAATGTATGATGCTGCGGGAGGCAAAATAATTAGCAAGGCTAATGAATCTCATGCCCCAGGAAGCCGAGGGCTTTCTGTGGGGCTCAGGAAGGGAGTCTCAAGCCTGCAGCATTCCCTTGAGACCTGCAGAGCCTGTGACCTGCTTCTTTGTGGTAGCTCTCACCCTACCTCTTGCCCATCAGGCAGCTCAATCCAAAACCCCCGTCAGGAGGCTGTACCAATAAATATCTTTTCTATTGGCAGGATATTGCTCTCCTCTGAAATATCACGTATTTGGCCATTAAGGAAGGCAGAGTCTGATCTTCTATGTCAAATCCTATACTCGCATGAAAAATGAAGGAGCCACTTCACTCTGCTCTACTCTTCTCCCAGCTAACCTGCCAAGGATGCTGTCACAAGTAAAACATAGTGTGCAGGGCTTGCTTTGCCCTGGCAACAGCTGCATTTGAAAGTAATATAGAGGAGTGTGGATTGGAGAACAGAAAAGGGGCAGGAGATACATGTGCCTACTTGCCCACTGCTGAGAATTTTAATTTTAGGCCTCTCATCAGCCCTGACACAAAAATTGCAGCATCAGTTAAGTTGTAATGAGTTAGTGGCACATTTGATGTTTACAGACTGTAGATTAGGAGCAAAAGTGCAGGATGTTGCAGTAGACTCACTACGAGTAGATGCAGGGTTTGGACCCAAGGCTTAAGTTCAGGAGTTTCAACAAGAAATGGAAATGCTCAGGGATTTCATAACAGGATAGAAAGCCTTTGTTTTGTAGAGTAACCCAGCTTTTACCAACCCCCACCTAAGGTGACCAGAAGCACTTAACATGCAAAGCCTTATTTTGGGCAAGCATTAGGTGGCTTCAGCACAGACACCAGTCCCAAACCTCTTCTATTGCAACCATTGACTTCCTCACTGTGAGGATACATTTAGGACTAAAGGACAGGAAAATAACACAGGGGCAGGGAGGCAAAACAAAAAGGAAAAAAAGGCTCATGGAGCTGGGTCAGCACACTTGAGTCTGGATTTTGACCTCTCTGAGGCCTGATTTTCCCTTGGGATGTGTCAAACCCTAGCCAGCTACTACATATCAGCAGATTAGCACGCAAACATTTTGAAAGTGGACCACATCTCCTAGATTAACTCAACACAAACACTATTCAGCATGCTGTAGCATTGGCCTTAGCAGAGACATGGGATGTCCAAGTCAGCCTTGCTTCCAAGGTGATTGAAAAACAAAGCAGGAGCCCCTGGACTTCCTTCTCCTTGAGTCTGACTGCCCAGGAAAGCTAGGGCTTCTACTGCTGGGAGCAGCACTGCCATCAGTACCAGGATTGCCAATGGCAAGCAGCGAGCTGTAGGGATGCTAGATTCTGCAGTGCAGGATGCTTGTGAATCCACAGGCAAGGAGATGGGCACACAGGGGAGAGGATTCGATTAGCTCCTATTGATAAATGTTCTGTGTGCTCTGATACTCTAAAGAATCATCTTTCCACACACAGCCCCCTCCCTCCTCCTTCCCCCTCAAATCTCAGCCTCCTCCTTCCTGCCTGGTTTCATCACAACTCCAGATTGCTTGAACAAGCTGCCTGATAAGCCCACAGATGCCAACAGGAAGCAATGATGTTACAATAAGTGTCACAGGGAAAATGTCAACTGTATCATTATAATGAAGGTCATGTTTCCCTCACAGAGAGCTCAGGGCTCTGCACAATTCACATGTTGTTATTAGGTAGATGTTGACATGTGTAACTTCTACCTTACAAGAGTCACTGCACAGGGATGAGTGAGGAAATGCTGTCTCACAACTACTCTGAGCTTCAGCCTCTGTTACAGAAAGTGAAGAAGGAAACAATTAACAAGCACTACACAGGTGGGAATTCACAAATACTGTGGTTCCAGCTCCTCATGACAGACAAGATACATGGACGGTAACAGGGCAAACACACAGCACAAAAGCAGCCTCAGACAGCACCAAATCAAAGCACAAAGTGGCACTATGAGCAAGTCAGGCACGAAAGCAACCAGCCTCCATCCCAAAGTTGATGCTAGTAAATGGCACTTGGATACTCCATGTAAAACAGCTCACTGCCTCCCTAATGTAGGGAATCTCCTCCTTTTAAACCTAGCGATAAAAATGATAAAAAGGGGACTATAAAAAATAAAAGCCTTGAATTAATACTCTAATGAAGTTTTATTCTTTTTCTAGAAAAGATTTTGTTCCACGATGAGGAAATATATACTCTCCTTGGCTCTGGCTCTGTGCAAGGAAGTGGTTGTAGGGGTGGCAGGGGGTGTTTGTGCACACGTGCACGAACAAGATGAAGCAAGGTGATGAATGCAGAAAGCAGAGGCCTTTTAATACTCCAGAAAGACACAACGTTTTTTTCCTGTCTCCTCTCCATCTCCAAACCTGTCAATATTTTGCTCAATAAGGGATGACATGTCAGCAAGGATTTTCACGTGCATACACACGCATACGTGCACACATACCCTCCTAGACCTGGTAGAATAATATAAAAATCTGAGAGATTTAACTAATACATTGCAATGACAAAGTGCTTTCAGTGATCCACAAGGCTGCCCATCACCCATTTGTTGAGAAGGATGATTAGGGCACTGCCCACATATCTCCCAGGACATCAAAACGATGTAAAGATGGACAGGAGGAAAGCAACATGGTACAAGAGTGATCATCTGAAGAACTTGAGGTGTACAGATCTTGAGGGGCAAGAGCCAAGGTGGGGCTGGGGTATCAGCATGCTTACAGGTTACTGAGCACCATTTTACTCTTCCTCCAGTCCAGAAAGCCAAGGGAAGGGAGAGGTAAAGCAGAGGGATCAGCAGGTTGCAGCTCAATGATAATTGCACTTCTCTGTGGTGCTGGGTTGTAATTTATCTGCTCCCTCCCATTCCCACAGTGCCATGGTATATCCCCTCCCATCAATTTGTTCCCATATGCACTACTGAGAGGCAAAATTGCTGGTTGGATTCAGCCTGGTATCTTTTATGGCAGACTGTGTCCACTCAGTTGCCTGGGGAAAGGCTGCCTCGGGACTGAAAGTTCACCTGAACACACACCTCCCCGAAGCATCAGTTTGTATTTTATTTTAGTTAGAGGGAAAGCACTATTTTATTCTTCCATCCACAGGGACATATTCTTATGCCTCTCAGATTTAAACTGTCAACGGGGGCAATTAACAAGCAGTAGGTGAACACAGTGGAGATGCTCTGAGAAGAAGCTAGGTTGGTTTAGCTTCAATCCTCCACTACCTGGCAGTTAAACTGCAGGAAGACAGTAGCAGAAAAGAAAAGCTTTTTACCCTTAGTTTTATTTTTCATTCCTAGGATGACCCACCTAATGGAGTTAATTTTCCCCATAGCAGCCCTCACAGTGCTGTGCATTGTACTGGGAACTAGAAAGATGTTGATAACACCCCCATGCTATGGCTACTGCTGAGCAGGGTTCTCACAGCACCAAGGATGTTTTTTTCCCAACAATCCCCCTTCAGTGGGGTGGGGTGGACAAGATCTGAGAGAGGACACGACTAGGACAGCTGACCCAAACTGACCAAGGGAATATTCCATACCATATGATGTCAGCTCAATGCTAAAAGCTAGGAAAAGGAGGAGGGGTGGCATCTGTTTGACCTCCAGAGCAGCCATTATGCATTTGGAGCCCTGCTTCCCCAAAAGAAGCCAGACATTGACTGCTGATGGGAATTTGAAAAAAACCTTGTTTTCCTTTACTTCCACATGTGGCCTTTGCTTTCCTTTCATTAAACAGCCTCTATCTAGACCCACAAAATTTTTTTCCATCTTATTTTCTACCTCTTGTCCTGCTGAGAGGTGGGGAGTGATAGTGTGGCTTTGTGGGCACCTGGTGCCCAGACAAGGTCAAGGTCAACCCACCACACCTGTCTTTGCCCTGTACTGAGGAGGAAAAAAAACCAAAAAACCAGCTGAAGCTCAGAAACAACCCTTGAAAAGTCCCTCCCAGGCAGCATCTGTAGACCATCACAAGTACAAGCACTGTAAGTTCTCTGCAGAGAACACTTACAAACAGATGTCATAGCCTAGCTCCAAGGAGACTGTACTTAAGAAGGAGACAGACCTTCTGATCAAAGCCTGCTGAAGGAATCTCCACAAATGGAAAGGTTGGTTTGAAACATCAAGTGGTCACTATATTCCCCACCATTGCACCACCTCTTTGTCCAAATATAGAAGGAAAAAAATCCGAAAACATTCCCTGTTTTAATGCCACAGAGATGACCAAGGGTGTGGAACATCTCCCTTATGAGGAAAGGCTGAAGGAGCTGGGTCTCTCTAGCTTGGAGGAAACTGAGGGGTGACCTCATTAATGTTTATCAATGTATAAAGAGTGTCAGGAAGATGGAGCCAGGCTCTTTTCAGTGAGGTCCAGTGATATGACAAGGGGCAATGGGTGCAAATTAGAGCATAGGAGGTTCCACAAAAACTTTTTCACTGTGAGGGTTACAGAGCACTGGAACAGGCTACCCAGAGAGGTTGTGGAGTCTCCTTCTCTAGAGACTTTCAAAACCTGCCTGGATGTGTTCCTGTGTGACCTGCTCTAGGTGATCCTGCTCTGGCAGGGGAGTTGGACTAGATGATCTTTAGAGATCCCTTCTAACCCCTACCCTTCTGTGATTCTGTGTTTTGAGATGTCCCAGGCAGAAGCCATAAAACATTCTCAAGGGATACAGAAAGAGTTGAGGCTTTGCCTTATCATGGGGAGGAAGGTGAAAAAAAGGAAGAAGTGGTTTTGGGGGTTGCCAGCAATCACATTCAGCACAATGAATTTCTGAATCTAAGTGAAAGAAGGGATTCAATAGGTAAGTGAAGCAAACCTTCTCCACAGGAAGTCACCAAGGGTCTGGGTCCATTATAATCAGAAGCAACCCCTTTAAGTCCTGCTGTTGCAAGTAAATCTCAATTACTTACAGATTTCTCACTTGGCTCCTGATCTGCAAAGTAATCTGAAATGGAGTGCTTTTCCTGCATTTCCACTTCTGCTTATTTATTCACTTATTTTAATTTGAAAGAGGATTTAGCAATTCGTGGAAGTCAGGGATCGATATCCCTAGCATGAGCCAAGAACAGGTCTAAGAAAGATTGGTCACAAGATTCTGCGACTGACAGCATCCTGACCTCAGTCCAGACCCCTCTCTGCCAGGGGCTGGGTTCTCTGCTACCATTCAGCCAGTTCCCCGTCCTTTGAGCTCCCTGGCTCTCCCAGCACCTCATTCTGCCAGTTCCTCTCCCTCTTGCCCTCAGTCTTCCTTGCACTGTGACTATAAAATACAAGGCAGAAGGTGAAACTATGGTTTTGAGATGATAAAATTAAGATGAGATCCACAAAATTCATTTTTATTTGCAATCATAAACCACTTCACTTTACAAGACAGAGAAATTAAAAAGGAAAATGAGAAAGAGTTCAAGTGCATCAGTTACAGGTTGTTAATAGAACCAAAGTATTTTGTACTATTTATATTTTATGAAGCTCTATTACTGTGTTATGTACAACAGAACATCACAATAAATGATTTACCAACTCAGTAAAGGATCCAGAAATCTGATCTCAGCTCATCCTTTAGCAGGCCAAAGATCCTGATCTGTGTACGTTACAACCCCACCAAATACACTGATGCACTTTAAAACTGAAAAACCCCCACAACAAGACCTTATCAGACCTGACCTCTGTTTTTAAATGTTTTTTCTACTGGATTTTTCCCAGTTTTCATAGGTTAGTGTCCTGCCAGAAATGAAGAGGGTTTTTTTTTAAGAACTCCATAAAGAAATTACTTTATAATGAAAACTATTTATTTTTAACATCATACAAATTTGGCTCTTATACTTCTGACAGAAGAAATAATTGTTAAAAAGAGTTATAATTATTATTTAATTACTTAGATTCTTTTGCTGTCCTAGAGGTTTCTTTTGGAAGCCCTCAACTAATCCTACGGCCTTCAAACCATACCTGAGCTAGGATCAGGAGGACCGTTGATAGGTCCTGTAATTAGGTGGCATGGAGAGAGCAGACAGTGCTCTAAACATGCAGAGTTGGCTCTGCTAACCTGCTTTGGTATGGGTTTTGTATTACCCTAGGCAAGCATAACACCAGATCTGTTGGCATGCCTGCACTGGGCTATGACAGTGCATCGGGGGCATGTAATAGAAGGTGGGGACCAACATCCCCTTTATATGAGGCAGAAGTGATGCTCATCAGTCAGCAAGGCAAGAGGCGTGGGGTTGCTCTGCACTGCCCGGGTAGATGAGGGTAGTTAGCACCAGAAGGCAAGACTTCTTCTGCCTGCTAAGTAGCAACAGTGATAAGGACGAGGCACATTTGCAGCTGACCACGTCTCTGGCAAAGCAAGGGGCTGCGTAGGTGGCATGGAAGAGGATGATGTGTCATTCTTGCAGGCACATCAGAACGTTTGATCCTGTTACGCTGATCCTCCATTCCAACCAAGCTTTGCCTGCTTCAGGAAAGCAGTTATAGCAATGGCCAGCAATGTTTTTTTATGACAGCTTCTATCTTCTCACCGTCTGGGAACAATTAGCCTCTCAGTTTGTCTTAGACCTGCTTTAATGTACTATTGAATGAGTCATGGCAAACAACAGGAGCTCTGCCAGAGCAGCGGCATGCTTGAGAAGAAAGGGCCTGCCCTCGGGAGCAGAGAGAGTCAGTTGTGCTGGAGATGGATGCTGAAGGCTACTTCTGATCACTCTGCTCCCCTGCCCTGCCAGAGCATCTCCAGATGCAGGAAAGGCAGTCATTTCCCAGAGCAGCACCCCTGCCCATGAGCAGCTGCAAGACCAAGTCAGAAGAGAAATGAGTGAGGGTCATATTTAATCACAGCGAGAAAGCAATAGCACTATCCTGGCCACAGCTGTAAGCTTCAGAGTCCTGCCATGAGGTGGGCACACACCTCAACACCCACAATGGTCTCAGTTCTTTTCAAGTGCAGCTACAGACTGGTTTAGTTGCATCAGTTCAGAGCTCTACACCCATCCTTATCTTCGTGTCAGACAGGCCTGGTGTTGGCACAACTTCAAGGGTCCTGGGAAATGAACATGCTGCTGTGGGACATGCCTAATATGGGACTGACTCTGCAGACATTTGCTCTTACCCCACGTTGCTTCAGCCTCACTCACAGAAGCAGGATTGCATTCAGCCAAAAGAAGAACAGCTACGTGCCCCTGTGCATCAGTGTACTAAAGCAGAGCAGTCAAGGCTGAAGGATCTTGAAATCCCAGGGACCAAATGCCTCCTGTCAGCAGGCCTGGAGGCGACCGTCACTTTAGGCAGGGTCATCAGAAAACCACTGCGTCTCCAGGTCTGAAGGGAGGAGTAGAAGCCTGAGACAGATATTGAAGGGAAGCTGAGGAGGCAGCAAGCAAAGGATGAGGGCTGGGATTTGAGAAGAGCACATTTACTACTGGCCGAGCTTGTTACTCCTTTGGTGCAGTTAGCTCCTGTCTGTCACTCTCAATAAAAGTGTTATTGATTAGCATGTGACTTTATTGTAGAGAGCTGGCTGGGAGCCAAAGTGGAAGGACTCCAGAGGGAAAAGAGGACGACTTGGCTGGCAGGGAGGGGAGGTGGGGGGATGGAAAAGGAGGAAAAAGGGAAGCTTGGAAACATAAAATCTTGAAAAGAGTAATTAATTCTGATCGTTACAGCAATCTATTCAGATTTTCAAGAATATTATAAATCAGTTGCCTGTACCCTTCCTAATTAGCATTCACACTGGGGAGGGATCCTGGGGAGAACTGATCAGCTGAGAGCGCCAGTGCCCTGGGGAAAAACTCTGGCTCAGGGAAGGGATTGTTTTGGCTGCTCATTTCAGATCATTCCTGTGCCCAGGCCCATAGAAAACCAAGGAAGCTCGAGACATGGCCCTTCAGGAGAGGCATGGTCCCTCAACCCACCTCCACTGCTGTCCCCTTGAGACTATGCCAAGGGAAAGGGCAGATGGCCTGAAAATCTTCCTGAAAGTGAGAAAGTGTTACCATTTCTTGCAGCTTAACTGTAAGAGAAAAAAAAGGAAAAAAAAATCCCTACAGAAAAACTGAGGGCAAAAATGGAAGGGCAGAAAAATGTATACTTTCTACATTAATTTAGAAATAAGCTTTATTACAAAAAAAAAAAATCATCGTTTTCTCTGAAATGTTTCATTCTAATTGCTTTCTTATGGAAAAATTATTTAAAACTTGCTTCATTAACCACAGAATCCCCTTTTTTATGAATAAAATTAACTTCCCCCTCCCCCCGCCCTTGCTTTAAGCTAACTCCTTAGTCATGGAGGCTTTGAAAAGTCATCTGGAGCCCTTAAGAAATACATACATGTGGAATAGGAAGAGTAGTGAAAGATCATTCATTGAAATACGTGGCAAAAGGTACTCCATCATCATCATCATCATCAAATAACCAATGTTCTACTACTTACAGAAAGAAAAAATAAATATCTTGATTAGATATCTGATGGATTTCCTATTTATATATCTGGAAGGTATGCTCCCAGTGGGGAATGCTCCCAGTTCTCATCTTTAAGCTAGTCCACCTTTCAGCAAGCTGGGCACTGCCTCCTTGGAGGCTCACAGGATAGAGAGGCTGCGGAGCTATGACGAGAGGTACGGGCAGAGCACTGTGCAGGGAGCTCAGCACAGAACAGCAGGTAATGTTGAAGGCTGGAGACAGGGCCACAGGACCAGACTTGTCCATGGTATACTCAGAATTTAAAAGTGTGCTTGGTCTGTACATCTGCTTTATGAAGAAGAAAAGTAAGAATGCTCCTGATGTTTATGAAACATGTCTTGGCAATGCCAATCTAGATACCGAAAAGGACCTAACAGAACACAAGGGTTTCAAAAAACAACCACCAGTAAAGCACAGCTCTCCACTGCCCCCTTTTCAATGCTCAACACTCAACACTTGGGTATAATGTCCTCTCGTTACCACACACTAATTTCATGGCTATCAATGTCCTGACCTTCTGTTTCTCTCTACTTATAGAATCATAGAATGTCCGGGTTGGAAGGGAGCTCTGGAGGTCATCTGGTCCAACCCTCCTGCTGAGAGCAGGGACATGCTCAACTAGAGCAGGTTGCTCAGAGCTCTGTCAAGCCCCACCTTGAATGTCTCCAGGGATGGGGCCTCAACCACCTCCCTGGGCAACCTGTTCCAGTGTCCTCCCACTCTCATGGTAAAGAACTTCTTCTTTACATCTAATCTAAATCCACTCCTTTCTAATTTAAAACCACTGCCTCTTGTCCTTTCACTCCACACCTCTGTAAACAGGCCCTGGAGTCTTTTTGCAGCTCCCTTCAGGTACTGGAAGGTGGTTATTAGGTCTCCNGTCATTGATAAAAATGTTAAACAAGACAGGCCCCAGTACGGACCCCTGAGGGACACCACTTGTCACTGCTCTCCATCTGGACTTTGAGCCACTGACCACTACTCTCTGGATGTGGTAGTGGTCAATTCCTTATCCACTGAATAGTCCACCCATCCAATCCATATCTCTCCAACTTGGTGAGGAGGATGTTGTGTGGGACCATGTCAAAGGCCTTGAAGAAGTCCAGATAGGTCACATCCACTTGTCCACTGTCCCTTATCCACTGATGCAGTCACTCCGTTGTAGAAAGCCACTAGGTTTGTCAGGTAGGATTTCCCCGTAGTGAAGCCATGCTGGCTGTCCTGGATCACCTGCCTGTCCTCCCTGTGCCTTGTCAGACCTTCTGTTTCCTCAGCTCTTTAATGAAAAGCTCTTCTGACACCCATCTTTGCCAAAGCTCACAGACTTTTGGATACTAGCTGTCCAGCTGCCGTTGGATGTTGATACGACAGCGGGCTGGTTCAGTAATGAGCAGTTTGTGGTGCCAATCATTCCGGAGTGCTATGACAATGACTCTGTTAGCTGTGCTCCATACCATGACTATAAAGGTGTATCCAGGCAGCTTGCACCCTGCACTGAGGTAGCCTTGGCTGTGTTACCTGCAGCACATGGGAGCTTTCAGGCAGAGTTAAGAGAGCATTAACTCCACCGTGGCACTGACACCATCCTGGGAAGCCTGTATTATCTCAACTGCCATGTGGAATTTGATTGTCGCACCTGCTTCTTCCCTCCTTATCAAAACACCTTCCCATCAGGCTTTTGCTACCTTCTTTTCTCCACACCAGCAGCAATACCCTGGAAGGGGCCCCACCAAACTACCAGCCCAGATGGCTTTGCTCCTTTCCCTGAGTGCATATGTGGCCACAATCTGCCAAGGAGGACGTTTCCCTGCGTCTCTCTTCACTTGCCTCAATGTAGGTGTTTGGTGCCATTTGGGATGCCTTGGAGTGCCCAAGACATCTGCACAGAAATGGCAGATATGAAAAAAGACTACAGGAAGCCTAAGCCCATCTGCACCCATGGAAAGAATCCAGGCAGGACACCATAAAGCTACTAAAGCAAGCGATTCCAGCAGCTAACACTGCTTCCAACCCGCAGGCTGGGGGAATGGTATAGGGTGGTTCTTTGATGTTGTTGGGAGAAAGGAAAAATGAGTCCTTTCTTCTTTCTGTTGACACCTGCTGGACCTTGCCCCTCCTAGCAGCAGGCTCAGGAGAGAGTTTCTGGAATATTTTTCCAGCAAAGGACAGGTAACAAAACCTGGCACTGGGCTCTGAGAGTGGATGGCAAGATGCAGTTGTTATTTAAGTAGGGAATGAAGGCTACAGATTTTCCCCCATGTTCTGTGCTTCCTTGTCTTTGCACCACCCAGGCATGATTACTGGAAAAGGGCACTGGATAGAGGGGAAGAATTTTAGTGGGAAGTCCCAGATGATAATAAGAATAATTCGCTTGAATGCCTTTTTCTGATTCTCATTCCTTCCACAGTGCTTCTCGCTCCAATATCTGCTTTTTAGATTCATCTTTTGTTTTCTATTCCCTGTTTCCCCACTGCTTCCAGCTCTTAGCTTCATTTTCTAGTTTTGATTGCATGTTATTTACTTAGCACCCGTTGATTTGTCCCCTCGGGACTTCTCTGTTTTAAGCAAAGAGAATGCTTATGATTTTAAGTGGACATAATTTTATAGAAGAAAGAAAACAATCACTGTAGCTTCCTTTTCCCTAGAAAAAAACAAAAGCAAGTCCATCTGAGGGATGTTTCAGCAGCTGGTCACAGCTGAGCCGATGACAAAATGGTGAAGGCAGAAACAGTCAGGTTAAGAGTGGTAAGAAGTCACAAAGTATGCAAAGTAGCAACTTAACTGTTTTAGATCTGCTCAGCCTGCATTTTTATCTTTTAAAATGCACATGACTTGACAAACAAAAATCAAGTCTTCAATATAAACTCTACTTCCAGTCCTCCTCTCAGCAAAGCTGTGAAGCATACAAATTTCTACTTTGGAAACAAAACACAGACTCAAGAAAAGTAGGAGGTCAGTAGACACACAGAGATGTCACAAGATGATGAGCTAAACAGAGGTCCTAATGTGTTCCCAGCAAAACTCAACACAGAAAGTACTAAGTTTCAAGAAGATAGCAGCAACTACACATGAGAAGGGTACTCCTACCTTAGTTTCACTCCCCCTTCAACACTAGTCTGACAGCCTCAGCACGTCTCCGTCTCCTCCTCCACAGTGACTTTCATAGTGGAAGTTTGGTGGTAAATGGATTTAAGTCTAGTTGGTGACCAGTCACAAGCAGTATCCCTTAGGGTCAGCCTTGTTTAATATCTTGTTTAATATTCTTCACTGAGAGAGTGGTTAGGCACTGGAACAGGCTGCTTAGGGAGGTGGTGGAGTCATCATCCCTGGAGGTCTTTAAAAAAACAGCGGTTGTAGCACTTGAGGCAATGGTCTAATGGATAGAGAGATGGTAGGATGAAGGTTGGACTTGATCCTAAAGGTCCTTTCCAATCCTAATGATTCTGATTCCCAACCACTCCAGTGCAGCCACCAGTGGCTTCACCCTGACGCCTTCTTGTGGAAAATATCTAACAGCCAGATAAAAAAACCCACAGGACAGCCTAATTCATTCACTGCTCCAGCGGAGAAGTCTTCCAAAGTCATCATCACAAAAAGCAAGCAAGGACCATAGCTATTTCCTCATTTTCATGCTACTAGCAAATAGCAACATATTTGTCAAAGAATCACACAATCATTTATTTACCAAGTAGCCTACTGTGAACAGATTTCAGCCTATGGCATGCATAAAGACAGCTCGCTTCTATTATGGTTGTTTTTTTTTTTGTATAGACAACAGAAAATTTTCCAAAGTTTTAGATTTTATTTTTATTTTAAACTACAAAGGTGTAAAACAGCACAGGAAATAAAAGTCCCACTATAACAGCAGCCTTTCTCTATCTTTCTTCTCTCGCTTGCCCACTCTCTTTGCAAGGTTCTGAGCTGTTCACCAAACAGCAGGTTGACTCAGCGCCATGGCTGGACTAGTCTAAAACTTGACATCCTTTCAAGTCTATCATTTTTATAATGCCATCTTATATGGTAGGTCATTAGTCACTTCAGTCACATGGTATTTGCACTGTCCCCTTATTGGATGACTGATGTCTTAAACAAAACAGCAAACATCAAGTCATTTCATTATATGGTTGTGGGTGGTTTTTTAATGAGTGAACAGTTTGGCTAGAGATGTGTATTAGCTTTTGGGACTCATTTTCTTAGGCAGTCAACTACCTTTCCATACTTATCAACAGCAGAAGAAGGGATATTTTCCCCATTTATAACAATGCAATGTACAGACATAACTAAGTGCCATTGCATGTACTCTTTTTGGCCCAGATTGTCCAGTTGTGTAGAAACAAGAACTGCAGAGGCACTAAAAATGCAATGAGGTTCAAAGAAAAAGACACATGTGCTTCTAACAGCACGTGTTAATCCCCAGCACTGGGTCATCATACCGACCCCTCGGTGTCCACCTGAAATCCTCTCTTTTTAATCTGCATGCTCTTTCCTTTCCCGAGATGCAGAGTTTTACCAGGAAGGATATTCAAGCTCACACAGCACCAGCTTATCTTTGAGTTAAGTATGAGCACATGTGGGACAGCTGCAAGTATTTTTAAAATCTTTCCCAATGTTCATCATCACCTCTCTTGCTCCTTGCATTTCTCACCACTCTAAATCCTTCCCTAGCACCTTGCGGGTTAGCTTTCTTCAGAACTTTCTTACTCAAATTCAACTACAATTTAATTCACACCAAAAGAAACAGTTGCAAAAAGAAAGACATGAAGCAGCTATGCAGGGTAAAAGGAAGCACCTATGTTTCTTAAAGCAAGTGGAAAACATTTTTTAGTTCTCAGCTGAGAAGAACTGTTTGAAATACCAATACATGACCCATTCACCACTGGACCAGAAGATGCTCCACTGAGGAACAGTGGCTGACAGTAGGAAAGAAACAAGAAAAAATGCTGTTTTGAGAGAGAGAAAGGAGGAGGTGCACAGAATAAGGTGTCCTCTGCCACCTTGTAGATGGAGTGCTCAGAACACAAGAAAAGCCTGCAGTGAGCTGACAGCCGTGCACACGCTGGCTGGTTGGCTGTCTAGCAAGATGAAATGATATTGAAGAGGCATTTCCATTGTGAAGTCTTCCTGAAAGGTCTGCTGAAGCTGATGAGAAGAGTATTTTTCAAAAAGATCCAGACAATAAACTGCACTTTCCACAATAAAAATACCCATTAAGCTCCATTATGGTTATTTTTATTGAAGCTAGTCTAGACATTCAAGTACTGTTTTCATTCATCTCTAGATAAATAGAGATCTAGATAAAGATGGAACCACTGCTGCTCTGTAGGGTCAGGCTACATAACAGCCCAGTCATTATCCTATCTTTGACAGTCACCAGAACAGAATAAGCATTGAGCTTCCCTTGTTCCCTTATGTCCTCTCGGTTTAGGGGTGCACCTCTGACTCATATGCTGCATCACTGCATGAAACATTTCCTCAGGATTTTGGTTGGTTGGTTTGGGTTTTTTGTTGTTGTGGGGTTTTTGTTAGTTTTGTTTGTTCATTTTTTTCTTCCATTAACACATTTAGTATTTGGAAGTAATATGGAAATTTGACTTATTCTTCTGTTGATGAAACAAACCTCACTTGAAACCTAATTTCTAATTTCAGATCTACCCAAGATCCTTCAAGTTTACCTAATCCTAAAACACAAATCACTTTAAGAATACTTCTTAAGTGATTTTCAGAAATTGGGAACACTCAGCAATTTCTCCCAAGGCTTGAAGATGTCCTGGGCTATTAAACCAATACAAATTGTGGGGTTTAGGTTTCAAATGATTGCTGCCAGGTAACTTTGGACCATTTCATCTTTGAAAATTATAATCTCTAGCTGTTTTCTTGGCAGAGAAAAAAACTGAAACCATGATCCTGTCCTGGACTATAGTATCTTGTCAGTACCAGTACCACTGTATCAGGATGGTGCAGTGTGAAAGACATCTCTGAACCTGACACATCTGTGAGATGGAAGCTTCTGGCTCTAGAAACAGCTATAAACTTTTGAGACTACCTCAGCCTGGCCATTTCAGGAGGAACTGGACAAGTTCATCTGGGATTGATGCTGAGGTTAGGAAATCTATCATGTTTTATTGTTCCTGCTGATGTACGACATGCTATCCTTCATCTCTTCGTAATGCAGAGTGCCTGCATGTTGGCTCACATTATACTGCCAGCTCTGCTTCTACTCCCTCCTCCCCCAACTCCATTTGGTCTGTTCATGCTAAAAATAATATCAAGATTCATGTCTATGAAAGAGATGGGCACCAGAGAGAGGAAAACTTGCGGACTAAAAGATTCATGACCATACTTATCACCACCTTCTGCAAGCCTGGATTATCTCTATTCAAAGAACTTCATTCCTGACTCTGGAAAGTAGGGGAAAAGGCTCCAAACTTGAGAAAGTAGTCCAATATCTATAGCAAAATATTTTCAGCAATGCAGGTCAAGAGACAGATGGGAGGCTTTTGGGCATTGCAGGCTCCCGTCTTCTCTGTGACATGAGCAAAGGCTGATGAGAGGTTTAAGGGGTGGCTTATCCAAGGAAGGACGGAGAAGCCCAAAGAAAGATACTGCACCTTCATTTTAAGGCCCTATGAGGTTTGCAGCAGGTCTCAAACACTCCTGATGTGCATGGTCCCTCTCTGTTTGAAAACCTGACTGGCAGCTCTTCCTTTCCAGACAGTAAGCACATGCTTGCAGGGAAGAAAGGAGCTTTAGCAAAAGTACATACAAGGAATTTGTTCTGCTGAATCAAGTAGCAGATGTCTGCTCTCTGAGCTTTTAAGAAAGTTTGCCCCTTCATGGTACTGAGGGGCTCCAGGCTGCTAGAGATTCTGCCTTTCCAGTAAGATTTCTAATTCTGCTCATCTCTAGTCATTTAAAAGCCTGCGGTTTTTCTTTTTGGTTATTGTTCTTTCCTGAAATCAGAGGTCTGTTCTTTCTTAAAGCAGAGCTACGGTGTCACGACGCCCTAATTTGTATAATTGCTGTCTATCCTTAAGTTCCCCCTGCAGTTTCAATTACATGTCTCACTTCAATTAAACTCCTTAATTCTTGTCCCAAACTGGCATACAGCACAGCTAACAGTCACGGTTATCCTGCTCTACCCCAAAGCTCGCTGCATCATCCTACTGGGATGGCTTAATAGAAAGCAGTTTGAAGCCACCTGGGATAAAACGCATCTGTAGAAATGTCAACCATTGATCGTGAGCTACTCTTGCCTTCCTTTTGCATCTGGAGGAACATGGTTTGAAGCAGGGAAACACTCAGAAAGTTAAGGAAGCAGAGCAGGTAGGAAATGCCCTGCCTGGCTTCCTGAGTGAAGGAAAGAAAGAGGTGAGGAAGGAGCCAGGTTGAGCAGAAGAACTGAAGACCCTCTGGAGGATCTCTAGGGGATGACATCATGCACTACAAGTGCTCTAAGAGGGAGAAGGAGGTGAGGACTGGGGTAGGGTTTGCCACACAGGCAATAGGGCTGCTTCCATAAAGCAGCCTGTCGTGTAAACAAGATGTACCTTTGACATCCTCCCCTTCGGGGCACCAAGGCATGAAGCAGGTGATGTATTTCAAGCCAAACAGGTGATTTGTAGGTGCTAAGTGTTCATAAAGACAAGATTAAAGAGCTCTCTGATAGCAGGGCAGTAAATCATTCCCCACCTGCAGAGTTGAGTGCCGGGCACGGCTGCTCCTCCGACCCTGATTAAATAAAGGATGGCTCAGCAAGACGGGGGCTAAAGTTAGCTGACAGCTCTTGAGTGAACTGGTGTCTTGCCTGCCGCTGTTGCAGCTGATGGCTAATTTTCTCCCAGAGGAACCTTTGCAAAGGCTGGTAATTAAAACCGGTGGAAGGCAATCAGGCTCATGAGAAAGCAGCCCTGTCTGTCCACTTTCCCCCAGTCATGAACCTCCCCTGACCGAGAGCCTGCATGGGTCAAAGCTGCTCCTGTTCAGGCTGCTTTAAGGGCTATAACATGGCTAGGTGAATAAAATTGCAAGGCCTGGTGCTTTCTCTTGCTCCAGTGAAAGAAAACTGAAATTAAGTTATTAGATAACTTTACATCCAGCATAGGACAAACCCTGACAAGCTCGGACTGCGCTGTGTACAGTTTTGGGGGACAAAATTCACATGCACACATGTGTACAGGTATGTGTATGCATGTAGACGTGTCCCCAAAACACCCTTCTGTTTCTCATAGCATACCTAGCTCTCCCCTGGGAATTATGCTTTCCCCTACATGCATGACAGTAACTGTTACAGTCTGAGAGGTTATGGCCCAGATGAGGGAGGTTTTGTAGTCAAAGCCTCAGAGTTTGGTGGCAGAGCAAGTAACAGAACCCAGGCTTCATCAACTCCCAAGTCTCCTTCTTAACCAAGAGCATGTTTAGACTAAAGAAGCAGGTTTTGTTTTAAATTACCTGTTTTACTAGCCTAGATAGGACCCAAAAGAACTTAATGGAAGGGAAGCTTAATGGGACCTCATTAGATTGTTATAACATTTTTTCTGCACTGTGCTATTAGCTCTTTAAAATAGATTATTGGAAAGAACACACTTCACAGATTTAAATTACTTGTGCCTTTTGCCTTACCCGAGTTATTTCTTTCACTTTTTATTCATCTGGGGTTTTCAGACTAGATTAGTCAGACTTTTTTTTTTCCCCATTTCTAGATTTACAGGTAGTTGTACAAAGCTGGTACTGTTCAATCCTAAACAGAACTATTTTTTTTTTTAGCTCATCTACTCTGATTTTAGAATATTTTCTTGCAAATATAAGCAACAGAGAATTTAATTTTTTTAAAGTTGTTTTTAAAGTGGAAACAGAGTAAGAAGATAGGTACTGTAGGGGGTTTTCAGGGGATTTTCTCCCTTTTGTCATTTTATTGAAGCTAGAAATACTCAATGATCATCCAAGTCCCAGAGTTAGAGTCTGAAGCTGGATTTACAATAACAGTCCCTAACATTGGGTGTGCTCAGATTTGTCCCAGTGTAACAAGGGAAAGACAGAGTGAAAGAAGGATCTGGAGCATTGGATAGTCCTGATCAGATGCCTTACTTCCAGCCAAGCTCTAAAATTCACCACATAGCTTTGTTTCAAAAGCTTTGGCACTGAGCCTGGGGACAAGAATGGAAGTGGTTCCTCTTTGAGACTTGAAGAGCCAGGCAGTTTCTCTTTTACAGGTTCCAGGGATAGCTCAAAGATAGAATCAATAGAAAACTGGAAATAGGTAGAATAAGGAGATAAGGAGACCTAAAAGCCAAGAAATCCCATGTGGTTGCTTTTCCTAAAAGATGTCTGCTTATTTTGATGCTCTTCCAACTACTTAATTATCTGCACTGAAAAAAAACACTCAAAAAACAATAAAGGCAGCTGCTGCTTCACAGTTCATGATGTCTTATATTTAGCATCCTGTGTCCACACTTCCCTGAAGCAGATCAAGAACTCACGCAGAAGAGCTAAGTGTGGGGTTTTTCCCCACTGGTATCTCCTGCTCTTCACAATACCATGAAATGGAATTTCCCTTTGGGAACAGTGATTTCGTGTTTTATAAACTTTTCAAGCCAGCTTACTACTACACTGTTCATTCAATTCAAAGCACTGCCTCACTTTCTGCTGATGGCAAAAGGGTCCAGTCCCTGCAACCGCCTTCACTTTTGCCTCTTCATTGGTCCGGTACCCTGAGACCCTGATATTACACTGTGGTACACTTCAACCTAGCTTCACATTTCACTAATCCTGGGATTTCACTGGTGCTACCCACTTATTTACATCTACAGGCACAAACACACGCTTGTGTGTAGAGCTCTGGAAACAGAACTTGGCTGTGGAGTTGCTCTGTAGAAGAAAGCTGTGGGATTCTTTCCACACCCACCTCTCCAAGATGCTATTTCATCACACCAACCTTTCCATGCTCATCGCCTACTTGAATCTTAAGACTTGCCTTTAGTTACTAGAATTATACCATCAGCTAACTGCTACCTTGCACCTCAGATGTAGACCTTGGTCGACATTACACGATTTGATATAAAGTCAATATTTGCTGCTTTCTAGTCCTCGTTGAAAAGGAATTCTCCTCCTTGCTCAAGGTCAGGATGAGTCAGGCTGCACTTAGGCTAGACTCCTGCCCCGCTCTAAGCTCTAAGTTTGATTTTACCCTTTGTTTCATTTTACCCAAATGTGTTAAACCATTGGTGTATAGGCTCTACAGAGATGTTTGCTCCCCACTGTAGGCATTGATGGTTTACCACATCCTGATCTGTAGGCATGAATCCTGAAACAGTCCTTGGGTAGGTTTGAACTAGTATCTACAGATGCATTCACTGATCCAGAGCTGTTAGCTGTTCACACTCCTCCTCCAGTTTTCATATGAATTAATTTACATGTACTGACACAGGACAAGGAATAGCAGGAGTAAACCAGGCAACACCAGAATGTACAGAGCGAAAGGCATAACAGTGAGATGGCTCAGCACAGGCAAACTCAGGACATGAGTGCCTCAGGAAACACAAAGCTACTCAAGACATATCAGGTGTGTCCCATGGGGCACCCACCCATGAGCTGTAGCAGCCAAAGGGAACAACCTAGTGTTCAGCAGTAGAAGAGTGTGCTCCAAGGGAGCTAGGCAAGTATCTTCTGAAAGCTAGTTTCCCTTCTAAACCAGAGGAAAGAGAGAGTGCAGGGGTTAAACGACAGGCCTGCAACTGGGAAGGAGCAGGGAGACAAAACATCTGGGTTCAGCACCCTTCCCTGCCAAACCCTTGGCCTGCTCACATGTGTCTGCACAGCAGGGAGGAGAGCATTCCCCCTTTGCTATGAGGACCCAGCAGATGAATGCCTCAGAGTCTACAAAGAGTTTTTGCTTGCGGTATTAGCAGGGACCACCTACGTATCTTGGATGGTTCCCTGGAAAGCCGTGACGTGGGCTGGAGCAGCACGCTTGTCCCTCTGTTCCTGCACCTCTCACTGCCACCCTTGCCAGCTGCCACCACCGAACGTGGTGCCAGTGGTGCCAAGAACAACCAGCCTCTGAGTGGAGCTGCCCGAGCAGTGCCAGTCCCTCAGCTCTGCTTGGCTCCCTGCGTCTTTCCCGTTGATTTACGTATCTCCGCAGTGTTATTTATCAACTGCTCCATAATTAATCAGACGCAGAGCTTGGCAGCACTAAATGAGCAGCCTGTCTCCAGCACTCCCACCACCACCAGCCCCCTCCCCTCCCAGCTAGTATGCTTTATCGCACGCCACAACACTGGAGCCTGCATTCAGCCGCTCCTCATAATAGCAGCCAGGGGGGCTTTTCAAATGATCTCATCTCACCGGGAGAGCAGGCACTCATCCTGCCAGACTGCCAGGAAGAGAGGAATTAGCATCCAGGTAAATGCCAGCTTCCTGCCAGTTATCCCACCAGCCACCTGGCTAAAGAGCTGCAGCCACTCTGAGATTAAATATCTCACTGTTCTTTCCTTCCTAACCTCTTCCTGTCCCTACCACCCTGGCCCATAACCTCTCCCCTTTCCATCAGACTACTTTCTCTCACTTTCTCCCCTTGCCTCTCACCCCAGCACCCTTCCTTCCAGATTCTGCTTCACTTTCTAATGCCTTTTTCTCATGTTGCCTTTTTTCACTCATCTACCTTTGCTTTTTCCTTTCTCCCCCACTCCCTCCTCATACAAACCTCAGATCAAGGACATGGCATGCAAATAAAATTATACTGTGTTGTTTTCATGAGTGAAGACATAAAAGGAACCTGGACTCCAAAAGTCCTTCAGCTCAAATCTATCAGATACAAAGACCATAAAATCCTAATCCGCTAATACAGTTTTGGCTCCAAGTCAGATTAAGGCTCAGGAGACATGGATTATGTTCCCAGATATCTCAGTCCATGCATGCCATGCTATTAGCAAGACATGCTGAACCTCAATTTATCTGTCATTAAAATATAGAGGACAGAGATGCTAACTGACCCAAACTGATACGGTGTCCATGCTTGTAAAAGCACTCACACACTCAAGGTTAAAGTGGAAGACTTTAGGGATTGGCTAGAAATTTAAAATCTCTCTCCCTTTTTGCCAGTATTGAGGCTGGTGTTGAACACCAACTTTTCTGAATTAAGTGGTGGGAAACAAGATGGGGATTGTAACATTAAGAAACTTTGACTTCATCACTCTAGCTTTATTCCTGCTCTTTTCATGCTAACATCCCCCCTGTGGGAGCCATGCCTTAAAAAGACTTTCACAAGACTGAGCTGTGATGCAGTACAGACACGGCACAGCCTTCACAGAGAGCCTGGGCACTGAACACAGCCCTCCACTGGCAGAG
The DNA here is from genome assembly GCA_013399075.1 of Chloroceryle aenea. NCBI lineage: Eukaryota > Metazoa > Chordata > Aves > Coraciiformes > Cerylidae > Chloroceryle > Chloroceryle aenea. The sequence continues at coordinate 294,175 of VWZY01000518.1, forward strand.
ATGTCACCTCTGAGTGATAGTTGCACAGCACATCTTGGCTTGCCACATCCTCTTACCCCAAAAACATAGGAAATGTGAGTGTTTTCCTGAACCTCAGCTCAACTCACCATAATCCTTAACTGTCCAGCCACTAGCATGATGACTAGCTAGCATATAATGAACACCAAACCCTTCTGAAATAAACCATCTTTGTGATTAAGTTGAGGTAAAATCTTCTGATAAACACCCAAGTTTAGGCAGGGCTAAGGAAGGAAAGCATAAACATTGTCCTAGTGCAAATCAACAACATAAAACTGTCAGCCTCTGCCACACAACAGCCTTGCAAGAAAGCTGCTCAGGAAGGGACCTGAGTGCAGGCTCCTAACATCACGAATTAATACTAACTCCCTCTGTTGGCCCACAGCATGGGAGGAAATCAGGGCTCACGGTGGTGAGGTTTGCATAGGTATCGAGCACAAAGGTAAGGAGAGGAGTCAGAGGGGTAGTACGAATTGTGTTGCATTCACTTGCCCATGCTTTTCGTGCTAGAAAGCATTGCTTTTATCCCGCCCAAAGAGTGGAGATAGGAAGCAAGAAATAAGAGAAAAAAAATTGAAAAATCCACTGCAAAATGTTATTTATTTATTTAAAGGCAGGTGGGGGGATATAATGGCGAAAACAAGAAGAGAGATTCGAGGTAGAGGAAAAGTAGCAGGAAAAGCAAGCTGTAGAAAATTGAGATAGTAGGATATGAGGCAGAGATGTAGAAAGCGCTGTTCAAAAAGCTTTGATTTTAGCTCTACCATGCAGATGCTCAGCAGAATTTTTTGCTGCCAGTGATGGGCTGTTTTTCTTTCTCATGGATTTCTAACTAATAATCCTGTACTTCCCCTTGGCTGAGGTCATGAAGAACATGTAAAATGTGAGCATCGGATCCTTCTCTCTCTTTCTTTGTAGGAAAAGAGAGAGCACCTTCTCTCTTTCTCCTCTGGTCTCTCAAGGGCCTCTTGGCAAGGGTGGAAAACCAGCAGTTCAAAAAGCATTTGAGAAATATAGTTGGGCCTAAAAGTCTCAGGTGGAAGGAACATTATCCAAAATGGGAACTAATTATTTGGTGGATTAAGGCCACTGGCTGGGTCTGCAGAGTTAGCAGATGGACAAGAATGCGGTGGAGTCCTTTTTCAGGATGGATGGCATGGTGCGAACATCTGTCTGCTGCAAGTAGGAATATGTTCCAGATTCACTTGGTCTCAAAAGCAGGAGTGCAACCTCCTACTTGGACATAACTCACAGGAACCAAAACCGCATTAAGGGGCTTTTTCATGTGGTGAGATCAAGGGGCTGGGACTTGGCTTTGCATAAGGGGTTTGGATGAGCCTTACAGCACTGAAAAAGGAGAACGGCTAAGATAAGGATATAAAAGTCATCACTATAAAGACATTACTTTACAAAACCTTTTGTCACTAGGTCATGAGTTTGAATCCCATGCATTCTGGCAATACATTAAAATCATTACCATTGCCATCTGACTACTCTGCAGTGGTCCCTGTGTGAAGAAAGTTTTGTAGCCTTTAGCCAAATCTCAGTGAGGACATCTAAATCACTAGTAGCACCGAGTGTAAGGGTAGTTGATCCATTTATACCAGACTGAAGTCAAAACAAATTGATACAAATGGGGGATGCACCCTATAACAAATCACAGAGGCTGGAGTAGATGCATCCACAGAAAAACATCAAGTCCTAGAAGGAAGGTGTTTCAAGCTATGCAAAGTTTAGGACTACATTAGACAGCCCTATCATGCACATAATACCTTAGTTAAAGTTTGCCATGTCAACTAGAAAAGCACATTATATTCCACCATAGCTCAGCAACTTTTTCAGCAGCAAACACATAGAGTTACTACTTCTCATGTATGGTTGCTGGGGGCAGCTACTTAAGAAAGGTAAAATGGCTGGTGCAGCCCTTAGAGCAGAGAGGGCCCAGATCCTTGGAAAGTCCTGTGCAAGAACCACAGCAGACCTTGGCCAAAAAGGCAGGAGAAAACTAGTGGAAGCCTAATTTGTCTTCCCCTCTTCCCACACAAACACAGCTTCTGATAGCAGCCAAACCTGAGATCAGGACCCTGATGCTACACAAAGATCACTGCTGCGCTGAGTACACACACATGCAGATCAGCTCTAAATAACGTAGCTCAAATACTGGAAGCGGTCTAACTCCAGTAGCATGCCGCTTAGACTGGGCCAGTTTACCCTGCTGAGGCAACACAGAAAACCACAACATGTCCACAACATTTTAAATGCTGTTGATCTTCGAAGTAATGAATAAGGAATATCCATTTTGCAGAGGAAAAGGGCAAGGAGAGTGGAGTAAGGCACCACATGGCATGGAGGGGCGGTGGTAGACTTTGCCAAGCAGCTCCCCTCATCCTCTGTCCAGTGTTCCCTCTACCTCGCTGTCCTTATCCTTGCAGCACATCTCCTTCCCTCATAACCCTGCAACAGCCATTTCCCCAGTGGGTCCATACACATCACAAGTTTTTAGTGGCCCAAACAACAAGACAGAGGACGACTGTCTGAAAATGACGGGGAGAATTAGCCCGGTGTTATGCAGGGCGGCAGCCGGAGCCAGTGCTGCTATTTACAAGGGACGCGACTTGCAAAAAGCAAACATCTCCCCATGGCCCGTGGGGGCTCTGCTCTAACTAATGTGTTGTGTGACAGTGAAGACAGATAATTAATCTCCCATCACACCACCTGTCTGCACCACCCTTTCCCCTTCTCCAATATCCTCCTCCCTCTGCTTCCATCTACAGCCACCATTTACAGAAAGGGGGAGTAAAGTTCTATCACTGCCACCTATTGGCATTTGCCCTGAGGGAAGAACATGAGGACATTATAATGCTACGTCCAAAAACATCACTGCTTCTCCATACAGACCCTTTGATGTTCAGTGTGTAAACACATAGCATTCAATCCTGCATGGATCTGTAAACTAGTCAGGAGCAAAGACAAATTAGCAACAGTACCAAACACAGTCAGTCTCCTTGTTAACAGTCTTGCTGTTGTTCAGTTTTGGGTTCCTTTGCTGCTTTTATTTTCAGGGGTTTTTGGGGGGTTGGTTTGTTTGTTTGTTTGTTTCCTTTTTCACCGGTAGGACCTAAGATCAGCGGTGCAGTCTGCTGTGTATACAGCAACTCACTTGAAGGCAGCTAAAGGATCTTTGATATCCTGTGGTATCATGCTTTGGACATACCCTGCAGGTTCTTATAATCATCACAGAGCTCTCTTCCTCAGTACTGGAAGCCAGTCTTATAGGGCACTCTGGGGGCATCTGTAGTGAACTAAATTTGGGTTATGTGGCACAGTTCTCTATTAAGGTCAACTTTTCTTAGCTCTGGCTGTCCATGCAAAAGGTCTGTTTTCCTGCTGTGTTTTGTAACACACATAAAAGCACAATGCAGAAAGTGTTTTAAGTTTTCAGGTAAATCTACCTCCTGCTTTGAAGCTCAAAAGGTCAGGCTTGAGGTGGGGTTTGACAGCAGCACTAGAATAGAGAAGAGGCAGAAGGAGCATTACTGGTCAAAAGCTGGTGGCACTGACAGAGCTGTGTCAGGGGGGCTCTGAACTGAAATACCAAGAGGGCTGCAGGGCAGACGGGAGACACTGACAGGCTTGTCCAGATGGGCAAAGCTGTTTGCACATCCCTTACACAGAACATGCCTGGATGCAGCCACTGATACAAGTCCCTACTTTAATAAAACTCAAACCTCTGCTCTAATAAAGCAGCTGAAGAGAAAGCCACCCCTTGTTCTTTAAAGCTGACCTTTCCCTTTCCTCAGCATAGTTTGATCCCTTACAAGATTTGGTACATTCAAGAGGAATTTTTTAAGAACATTTTTACAAACACGTTCTGCATCACCGCTTCCACTAATCGTGCCGACAGGGCCGATCAATGCCTTTAAAGGAGATTGGTGGAAACCACAAAGAGTCAAATGCTGCCACTATGGAGATAAATGCCCCTTCAGTTCCTCAGCTGCTGCTCACCACAACACACCTCCTTGGTGGAAGGTTTCACTCCAGACCCAGCTTGTTATCAAGATGGGGCAGAAGTTCAGGACTGACTCACAAGGAACCACTTCCCACCTGGCTTTATTTCTCAACAGAAAGTACTGTGCTTAAAGTGCTACTACAGCATCCTCTTACACTGCACTGGATTATTAATTCAACATCGATCCAGAGGAAGCATGCATGCCACTTTCTACAGCACCCTGCTTTTGAACGTCTCCCATTCTCTCTATCGACCGGCCTGAAGGTTGCTTAAGCTAGCAAGAGGAAACAAAATCTCAACTCCACTGAACAGCAAAGGGATCTGAAAGACAGTTCCTTTTTTTTTACCTGAGATCAGGATTTCATTAACATTCTCCCTGATTAGGTCTTTACATATGAAACATTTTCACCCATCTCTTTTTGTGAATCAATCCAAGCAGCAAGTAATCTGGATAGTTGCTGCTACGCTCAAAATAGATAACAAATCAAACTATTCAAGATTAAATGCGTTAGCCTCCTTTCCACTATTCTAAAGGCCAGAGTTCTATAAAGTAGTACCAGATGTTTTAATTAGCAGAAAGCAATAGCATATTCCCACACAGCATGTTCCAGAAGGGATACTGAAGTGACAAAGTAAAAAATCTCAGTACAGAACGAATGCATGTTCCATTATACTTCTGTGACTGCTTCCCCTGCACTCTGCCCACGAGCTTGCCTTTCCTAGGACTCGTTCCAAAATAGTACTTCAAGTAGATTTTGTTTTGTTCTTTACTGTTTCCTGGAAACCTTTATAAATATATTCCACTGGTGTTTCTCAACTTCCCCAACTCAATCAATCTTTGTTCCAACCCAAATCTATTTCACTTCATTTGAAGAAACTAACTCTGCCTTCTGATCTAACAGACACTCCATTAGAGATGCAGCCACCGCACATTTTGCAGTCTGTTTGAACCCATGGACACAGCAAGGCAAAAATTAATACTCCACATAAAACATTCATAAAATAGTGTTTCTTACATGGGCCACATAAAACCACAGGGGGATGATTCAATATGATACAGTGGTGTCTCCATTGCTGCTTAGCTGGTAAGGATCTCAGTATAAAATTCTGCAGAAAACTTGTGTGCACAGGCAAGCATATAACACAACAGGGATTTCAGAAAGCATCAGACAAACCAAGAACAGTATGGGCTATTTTTTTTAATCAAGATGATACTACTAAGAAAAGACTGCTGAGGTGTTACAGGTGGGAAAGTAGAAAAAGTGACCTCATAAAAGACCTTGTACTTTTTCACCTAATGCTCCCCATTTTGCCCTCAGCATGAATTACCTCATGCTTGCCTCTGCAAAATTTGGGATGAGTACTGAAATCCCCTCCTGGGGCTGCTGGACAGGTGCAGGGTGCTTTCTGTTCTAGCACACTGTGGTGCCTTGCTTGATGATAGCATTCACACTGTCCACACTTAGCACAAGAGGGAAATATGTCTGAAGATTTTACTGAAGGTTGTAAGGTTCTATGGGGGATGGCTATCCCCAAAGCAAGAGCTGGCCCCGATACCAAGATTATATTGGATTTTCCACCATCTGCAAAGTTCTGACCATGCTGTCCTCTTCCTTATAAAACTTTCATAGCTGAGCAGGCAGTTTTAAAAAGCTTGGGCTGACAAAAGGGAAAGATACAGCAAAATAATACCAGAAAAAATGCATCTGTACTGAAAGAAATACACATCCAAGAATTCTCTTTGATATAGTGATAAGAGAAGAAAGGAAACAAAAGCTAACGCAACTAAAACATTTACTCTTCAAAATGCTCCAGTAAAAAGTGGAAAATTAAGGAGGACAAGGAAAACACATATAAATTCTGGTTAAGGAAACCCATTTGCTTTCTGAAATATGTTTAAAGTAAAATCCAGTGGTCAATTTTCACATTATATTCTTGGAAACAGAGTAGTTTTGCACTGCTGCATCTTTCGAGGAATGCAGTGAGCTGGGACAATCTGAATGCTTGTTCCTCTCCTGCCTCTCCTACCCTTGCCCCTTATTTATTCCTCACTCCATCTGCCTCAGTGTCTTTTTTCTTTTTTTTTTTTTCCTTTTGATTTCTCCTGTCCTTTGGAGTTATCAGGAGCAAGACACGAGATTGATTCTCCAGGTCAAACTGTTCCTCATCAATTATAGTAAACAAACCAGGAACGTGTTTTCAAGCCAGTCAGTCTCCTTTCCCTCTCTCACACACATCCACACAGATATCCTTCTACTTTCAAGGAAAACAGGAGATTAAATAGGTCATTTCTTATTTCCTCTTTAAATAAAACCATGGTCACATTTCTCCAATTTAATAACTCCTACAGAAGGCAGCATCTTGATGAGAAAAAATACCAAATATTGATGCAAACAGATAGGATTACAGATACAAAATCTAAATCCACCCATTTCTGGCAACTTTATCTAGTTCAAAAGTTTTGGGTCACTTCAAGAGAAAGGCTTCAGGGGTTGTCGACAGAATAGGAAACAGAGCTGATGAGAATTTTTGATCAGAAAGTCAATGGCACTGAGATTGGCTTTCAAAATATCTATGAGCAAACAGCTGAAAGAAGGGGTGGAGCACAAGAAGAAAGAGAAAAAAAGAGCAAAAAGGCACTAATCTCTAACCTTCTTTTATCCTTCTTTCCTCAGCTGCTTACAGCACAGTCTTTTCCTTCAGAAACTCTCAGTAGCTCCAGCCATCTCTATGTGAAAGCTTTCTAATGGTAGTCCACACCTCAGAGGGGTCACTACACCTCTTCCCTTCAGACAGAGCTGCACTGGTGGATGAATCACAGCAAACTGGTGGCACAAAGCACCCAGTGCTGTGATCACACAGCCAGCAGCACCCATGACTTGGTTTTGCCCAGTGCAGGCACAGGGTGCTCTTCACTCTGGAGTCCCCAGTAACTTATAGTCCTGGTGGAGCCAAAGTTGGACCCATCCCATCTCATCCCTCCTGCCTGTGAACAGACACACCTATCTTCAGGAGAAGGGGTCTCCTCTTCCCTTTTCAAAGGACTAGCAATGATTTGCAAACACGGTGAGCTGTTGCACCTCTGATGCAGTGCAATAATACTATATTTCTGTGCTGTCAGCTTCTAGAGAAAAAACCATTACAAGTACCTACTTCTGGGTCAAGCCAGCTTCTACCTTCTCCCTGACTACAAGGCGAAGCCACATGCAGGGTAAGACCCTGTGCACAGCCCTTGGAATGCTGGTGCCATCACAAGCATTACAACATCCTAACACAATCACAGTAGAGTTGAGACCATTGGTCTTCATCCTGAGAATGCTGTTAAAGATGATGACACATACTTATTTTAAAATGTAACTCACATGCTGGATCTAGACACCTTTCTGACAAGGCAGTAAAGAGAAGGCAGGACTGCTTCACAGCCCAATTCCTTTCTGGAATACTGAAAGCCGTCAGGGAGCCAAGATCAAAACCATGCTGAACTGCTCTGTGGTGAGCACACTGGAAAATGCATCTCCTTTGACCATCTAGAGCAGTGGGAAAGGGACAACCCAAGAAAAAAACCACCAATTCTCACCTTTCTCCACCACTGCACAGGTGCTGACAACTGACATGGACTTCCCATCATCATCAATAACAAAACCCTATTCCCCAGCACTTTCACTCTACCCCTCCAGTTCTTTCTAGGAATTGGGTATTTTGACCTCTAGCACTAAAGATCAGACTCTCTCTTTGTGCTGCCTCATCTCATAGCGGGTCCAAGTCCTTTGACCTGTCTACCTGGCATATGTACTTTCCATGGCAGTCTGTGATGTGAATCTGAGGGATCCTTAACAGACAGTAGTGAGGCTCAAATAAGCTTTGGCTGTTCTTACAAGCATTAAACTAGTGTGTTTTTGAATACATGCCAGAAGTGCAGGAGATCCATGAGGCTTCACATTCCCTCTAAATGAAGAAGCTTGTTTTAAAACCACAGAGAAGTCTGGAAGAGCAAAACCCAAAAAACTAACCAAGTCCTGACTCCAGACTTATCATGAGTTTTATGTCTTCCACCTCCACTCCTCTTTTCTTCCTTTCATTTAATAATAATAATAATAATAGTAAAAAATTAATAAGTGGAATGTTCTGCAGTAACTTTGAAAGAAATAATTTAATAAAAAAAAAAAAATTTCAGAGTGCCTCAAGTTAATTTAATTCAAGCCTAGGCTCATACTGCTGCCAAATTGCACATTTCAAAACTGCATAGCCAAAGAACTTTAGGTGCCCTCTGAGAACACCTGAAGTGAAAGAAAAGGCAGGGAAAAAAAAGACCCATGAAAGCAAATGAAGGCAGAAACCTTATTGGGGTTCGGAGGGAAAAGAGAAGGAAGAGGAAGTTCAATTAATGTGTGAGTGATTTAGTGCTTAAGAACAATAGTTAGGTAGAAGTGTCACTGGCATTTATTTAATTATTTAACGTCCTTTGAAGGGAAGCGAGAGTAGGTCAGGACAGTCAAGATGAGGAAAGCTCATCAGTAAAGAGTAACTAGCTTGCAAATTGAAAGTACAGCATAGAAATAGAGTTCTGAGGGTCAGGATTTCAAGCAAGAGAAATCAAGGTGCTCTGGACTAAAATCTTCCCTGAGATATATTCAAGAAAGGGTCTGTAGACTTTAGTGGAAGCCCTGAAGACATGCAGCCGGAGACACGAACCGATCTGGAGATGGTGAACGCTCCTTACGGGTTTGATCCACTCCCACTGAAGCAAAAGCATTGCAAAAGCAGGACTGATTACAGCATGTTGTTAGCTGGCAGCTCATAAAGCTGAGGCCACAATGGACAGATAGTAGGCAAGAAAACATCTTAGAAATATTCAGCTGCAATTCAATGCTGTAACATCCTAATGCTGTAACATCCTAATGTCCTACAGCAGGAAGAGTCTGGGAATTAAGAGGTAGGATGCAACTTTGGTCTCGTAATTTTTACTAGAAAAAATAATGCATTACCAAGGCAAGCCATTTTTGTTCAGTTCCTGTCTATCTGTAGAAGTCCACGGATCACATTACCACCATACTGTCCTTCTAGTTCGTGTGTAAAACCTGTACTCAGAAACCTGGGCTCAGAAACCTGCCACATGAGACACAATATGTAGGTTATGAATAATGTTGCTAGCAAGTAAGTTCCTCTGACTCTCAATTACCACAGCTAAGCAGACTACCTATCATCACTTCTGTCCTCTCTAGCCCCCAGGGCCCTTCTTGGTGTCATCCATCTGTTTACAACAGGGGGGTTTAGGTGTTAAGCCCTTCAGAGCAGGGAGTGTTGATTGTTATAAATGTGTGCCAATGTTCCTCCATGGTCTCAAAGCTTATGAAAAGGATTATGACATGGCTGCCAGTAACACCAGAGGACTGGATTTGATGACCCAAAGGGTCCTTTTGGTGCCCTATACTCCAAATCACTAGTGCATTGTTTCTGTTACTACTATAGGCCTAATCTTATTGTTTACTTCTTTGAGCAGGTGAGGGTAAATTCTACTATCTTGCTTTAAGTTCAAGGTTACAGCAGCTCTGACTGCAAGAGCATTACATCCTAAATAAGCAATACAGTTTTGACCAAAGGCCTTAGACTGTCTGCTAAGATTTCCTCTTAAGAGGGATACAGGTTAAGCTGGATGTCATTGGAAAGTCAGTACTTTCAACAAGATTTTTGATAAAGCCACATAATTAACAAACGACCTTGATGTTATCAAACTAACTGGGCACATTTTCCATTGTAACAAATACCTCGGCTAGTATCACAAGATTGTCCAGCAGTCTTTACATATATAAAAATACATGAAAATAAATATAACATTGATTTAGCTATATAAACCCCTTATATACCTCCTACATATAAATATATAGAATCAGTGCTTCCCAGCTCATTTTGTTTCTCTTCTATTTTACTTCTTTATTCACTTGCTTCATGTTTGGGGTCTTTTACTGTCAACTTCTCCCACATCTGATCTGCTTCATTAGAAAAGCCAGCTACAAGAAATGGTGGCCCAAGTTAAAAAGCACAGGTTTAGGCAGGAAACCGTTGCCAGCTACAACAGCAACAAAAAAAGGCTGCAAACTTGATCCTAGCTTTGCGTCATTTTATGCAGTCTTCGCATCCCCTGTGCTCAAAAGGCTGATCACTTGATTTGGATTTAGAATTGGCTCTTTCTGAACTATAAAGAACTTAACAATTTCCATGGACAAGCTATATTATGGCAACAGATTGAGTTCCAGTAAAATAGTTTTATAATATACATGCTGCTATTTACTGGCTTTTCTAATATTTACTGTGGTATCCAAAAGGGCTTTACATGCATCTCTAAAGTTATCCCCCCATTTGGCATCTAGGGAACAGAAGTTCATATCCTCTAAGATAATTAGATACTTAATGATCTACGTGTCTATTTACTTTTTGAGGATCTTGGCTGCAGAGAATATTAAGCGACTTACCCAAATGTCATACAAAAAGGTTGTGGTAGTGCCTCAAAAAAAAAAAAAAGGAACCAGAAACCAATCTCCTAAATCCATATACTTTGTCTTAACTACTATCCTTGTGAATTACACTGTTATATAATGTAATTAGGAGAAAATAGCAAGTTCTATTCTAGGAACTTCTAATCAGCGACAAGCACTGCACTCCTAACGATCTCATTAGAAAAGAATTGCATAATTGCACGGTGGCACCATCTAGCAAACTACACCTCCAGCCACAGGGGCAGCCCTTTCCCAGGTAGACAGCACAACTACAAGTGAGATCACTTCTGCTATAGGTAACACCAGCTACACTCACACATAAGAAGTGCTAAGGAGCTTGTCTTTGAAACATGAGGTAAAGGCTTAACCCCCCCCCCCCACTGTATACAAACAAAACAAGAGAAAAAAACCCAAACAAACAAAAAAAGAAAACAAGACAAAGCAAAAAGAAAACTTTATTACCAAGGTATTGTTTGCTGAGAATAAATACTAAGCTGGTGCTTTGCTGCTGTCCTCAAATGCAGCATTTTTATAAGCGAAGCCTGATTCCAATAGACTTAGAGACCACAGACTTACAGGCACCTTGGATTTTGATCTAATCTTTGCAAACACATTCATATTCTGTAATCGCTACGTACATTTTATTTACACCTGCCCATTCTTCACTTGCCCATTTCAAAGCAAGCACCTCACGGCAACACAATATATGAAAATTCCCAACCTTTCTGCTGTGTCTTTATCAGATCAGTACATCTCAGGCCACCCACCACATGCTTGATGCTACAGCAAACACTATGACCCAAACTTGTCAGAGGGTGAAAGAGCAGGCAGCTGGCCCAAACTCCCAGAGTCAGAGCAGACATCTGGCATCATCAACAGCAGCCATTATAGACCATGGCTGAGCTGTAAAACCTGACTTAGGTTTCAGGTCCCCCAGAATGAGAGTAGTGTCATGTAGGTTTTGTATGTGAAGTCATCACTGGATGGAATGTGGTACTTCCCTCTGAAGGTCGTGCTTGATCCGTACCAACTCCAGTGGTAGGGATCACAGCTACAGCTATGGGGTAACAGGAAGGTCCTGCAAAATCTCTTCATAGCAATGGCTGGTATCTTGTGGCATGCAGGGAGACAGTTTAAGGTTCTCAACACAAATAGAGTAGCCACTGAACAGTGTTTGCAGCTCTTTCACAGCTTCCTCTGCTAGCATCAGCAAACTCCTAACTTGAGTGTGCCGCTCTGTAAAATGGGAATTTTACAGCTCCACAGGGAAGATGTGAAGGAGTAAAGCACCAAAGTGAGGAGTTAGGCATCTAAAAGCTTTATTGATCCAGGTCTAAGTATACTGTAGTATTAGACTCCATGTTAGGTCATATCTGGGAGCCTAAGAAAAGCAGCCATAAGAGGCAGCAACAGGATTGAACTTTAAAGTAAGGAAAGAATGTAAGAAAAATGATGAACCGAAACGCTTTAACCTATGAAGGCAAGGACAAGAAGTGGTTAAGAGGGGATTTTGCTTAAGCACAGAGAAGAAAATCTTCAGAGATACAAATCACGACTGCTGATGATTCTGTTTTCCTCCTGACACAGATAATGGGATAAGTGGGCATGCATGGAAATCACAGAAAGGAGAATTTCCGAGGAGATGAAAGCCTTTCACAAAGCCAGCTCCATTATACCATTTCTCCCATGTGCCTCCTGCTGGGAAAGGCTGGGAGTACAGCTATCCTCAGCTCCTCCACAACCCTCAGGAGTAGCTGGGAGCTCTCCTCTGTCCCAGAACATGCCCTAAACCTTGATCTGCCTGCCTCTGCAAAAAGCCAGGCCTGGAGCAGCTCCGAGATGTCCCTAAGCTGCTTCTGCACCTTGTTTCTCTTCACAGGGAGAGGCAAGGACCAGAGTAACTGGGAGGTCTCACCATACTGCATCCTGGCTGAAGCCCCAAAGTAAGAGTGTGCTGGAGGGCACCAGTGCCCCAGTCATGTCTCTTCTGCCTGAAGGGAGGTGCTGAGGCTGGAACGTGCTTCTAGAGAGGTTCCAACACACTACTCCTCATGCGGGAGAAAGCACAGAGTGAATAAAGCAGCATCCTCCTCACTGGGCAAGCCAGCATCAAAGCTCATTCAGTGATGTGCAAAACCTAAATCCTAAATCTCTGTAAGGCGCTTTTTTTTTATTATTTTTTTAATTTAAAAAAAAAAATCTCCCCACCCCCAGTCACTCTCCCTCTTTTTTGGACGTTGCCATGGAAACTGCATCTGGTTTCCATTCTCTCCCTTTCCGTCATGTCCCTGCTCAGAGTCAGAGGCAGCATCAGAGAGACATTGATCAGTGATGCAATGAGCCAGCCCCGCGAGAACCAGGCTGGCCTGCAGCACCGAGTGTGTAACTGCAGGGTTCCCAATCACCACCCTCCTCATAGAGGAGGTCCAATTTTACTGTGCTTTGGGTAAATTTAATTAAAAGTCAGGTGGGACCAGGTCCCCATACATACACCTGAAGCTCTTTCGGAGCTCAGCCAGGAGACACTGGGGTTATTCCCGTATCCCTCTACACACTGATGTCTACCACAGCTGGCTACAGAGAAGCCTGTGACTCAGTGGTGTACTATTTCTCTTTGAACAGTAGTGTGTACCCCACCACCTGCCCCATCCCCTCCTGAGGCTGCTAAAGCAGTGATGCTCTTTTCTGGGTTTTGTATTACACCACATACACCTGCAAGCCTAGGACCAAGATCCCTCATAGCCAATACACCTGCACCCTGCTCTTTTCATGCCTTTCTGCCACTGTCCAATCAGTGTCATATCACCTCTCCCACTGGAAGAGAGTGTAAGCAGAGTAAGTAACCATAACCAGAAACGGCTGTGCCAACACACAAAGTCATTAGAACAACATTTCCATTAGGAAGGGAAGATTTCAGATGGCAAGAAACAACAACAAGTTTAAAAAGAAATTTAAAAAGGAAAGGTGTATCAGTAAAGACAAAGCATTCTCCAAGGAAGGATGAAAAAAAACATTGAAATGGGGCCAAGAGAAAGACTGGCCTGCTTTTTTAATTTCAGCTTGCTGCTATCTGAATCGTTTTTCCTGCAGCCTCCTCCCACTACCTCCCCGAAGGGTACCATTGCCTCCTAACACACTGATGTGCCAAGGAGCCCTCTGACAGCTCTCTATTAATTAACTTCATGCCGATACAAATTTTATTTAAAGTTAAAAAAATCCAATTCACATTGATCCACCTTCATTGCTCCATCTGGCTGCCAATCAATGGCTGCTCAGCTTTACCTGACAGGGGAATAGATCTCACAGCTCTATGCAGAAGGTAGTGCTTGGGAAGTGGGAAATGAAAGCACTGTCTTTGGGTCTCTCCCCCATCCTACACCCATTCCAGAGGGAGTTATATCAGTCTCTCTTCTCCTTCACTCATTTTTCTGCATCTTCCAGTTTCACTGCAGACCTCCCACTCCTGACAGTATGAAGTGCTCTCTGCACCAGTTGCCCAGGATCCCATTGTCCCAGCCTAGGAAGGGGCTTGAGTTCCTCATACAACAGACCAGGCTAAAAGCTCATATAATGCACAGGGCTCAGTGGGGACCAGAGGGGGATGAATTGGCCCCCTGTGTTCAGACTTCTGACAAGATTTGCTGGATTTCTCAATGGTAATTGTCATTTCACTCTCAGAGGGAAAAGCTTTGTCTCTTCCCCTTCCCTCTGCCCTAGGAATCGATACGGCTTCTACAGAGAACAGCCTTTCCCAAACAATGCTTGGTCCCTTAGGCCTTGTCTGCACTAAGAAAACTGGTAAGCATTTTTTTTTTCCTTTTCTTTCTACTCTGCAAGTAGCAAAATAGGATGCTGGAGAGGAGACATAACACACACATGATTACCTCAGGATCAGAGAGGGGCTGCTAGACCTATGTTGTCTGCACAGCAGCTTTTACTTTCAACATTGCTGGCTGTTGGCTGTCAGGGCATATGGTCAACTCTGGCTGAGTTTGGCTAGCATATGCGAGCACAGTCCTCAAGCTGGCCCTTCTCCTAATGTTTAAAGTTACTTGAGTCAGCCATAACCTGGGAAGAAACTGAAGACTCAATACCTTGCACCTTTTTACTATGAGAAAGGTCATTACACAATCAATTCTAGTTGGTACACTTTCTAAACCCCTCCTTGAAAAATAACCATATTCTTTTACTATAGGTGAAGCTTTCAGCTTGGCAGTGTGGAAAGTCTTCACATGCACCCACACATGTACTTCCCTGTCTTAAAAGACAACAATATAGTGGCTTACATACAACAGCTTCTGTTTGTGGGTGAGCAGCAAAGGGAATGATAAATCCTTCGCCTCTGCAAAAGTGAAGCTATATGACCCAGGCAGGTATGTCAGACTGCTTCTCTAATTTAGGTGATGTTTACATTCTAGGCACACACTGGTGATTATGCCTATAAACCTAAACCAAGCTGCAACAGAAGAGGCTAGATACCCCTGAAATGACAGTCTAAGTGCTTGTTGGATACTGTTAACAGCATCGCTTGGGCAACTTCACCATGAATACTTGCAATCCTCAAGCCTGAATAAAGACCATAAAGGCTTGAAACACTGAGAGAGCAAATGAGCAGGTAGGAGAAGCAGAGGACAGCTGGGCTTATAATGTCCTCAGTTCCTGGAAAAAAAAATAAAATAAAAAATCCAGCTTTTTTTTTTGTCTGCTCAAAGATGTTTTGGACTAATTTTGGTAATACAGAATCCTCTCATTGCAAATAAAGTAGTTCTGATGCTTGTGGCCTATTTTCTGATGGCAGATACACAGAATCCTTATCAGCCAACATGTTTTGACACTTGCTTTTATATGAAATAGAAGCCACCACAGGACATGATGAATATAAGTTTACTTCAGAAATAGGTTCTAAGTTCAGGATGAGCCAAGTGGGTAACTTTGTGTTTGATTAGGGACCAGTGGGCTGGAGTGGGCAGGGCAGGATTTGGAAGCAGCTCCAGAAAAAGGTTTTGGAGGAAGAAGAAGGAATTTTGTATCAGGAGTTCCTGGAAGACTTTACTGAGTTCCTGGGTAACTAGCTGTGCCCACATCCAGACCAAGTGAGCATCATTCTGTCTCTTCACTTGGTAGTACAAACAGTAAGTTTGTCCTGAGGCTCTGTCCAACCATAGCTAGACACTGGGTCACAGGATTCCTCTGCTTGGTGAATGTATCTTTAACATCTGAGATCAGCAGGATCTCAAGTTCCATGCGGTGGCCATTGCACTCCAAAGACACCAGGGTTGATATCTGAAGATAAGAGGGTTCACATAGTTCAGTCCTACAGCACTACCATAGCACTTTATATCCTGAAGTGGTTTTCCTTCTGAAATGTCCTTCTATTTTAGCATTTTCATTGCCAGAGCAGGGATTAAAGAAAGCAAAACTAAGGAATTATTTCAAGATAACACAAAAAGATCCATGGAAGAGTAGGAAGCTCAATTTCCACCTCCCAAGTCCCAGGCTAGTGTTTTATCCTCACTCCTTTACAGTCTGAATGTGGCTCCTACATCCTAGCTTTCTGAGGGATCTGAAAGGTAGCTGTGGATATAACTGCTACAGCAACAAGCAAACACCCACAAACCTCATGCCCATCTTCCAGGTCTATCTGCTGAACACTCTTCCTTTTGCTTATTTACTCTTTGTTTACTTTCCCAGGGTTTCTTTCTGCCTCTCTCTGACCTTCAGGACGGAGATACACACCATCTATGCAGAACTAGAAAAGGGATACCCATAGGCCCTCACAAACCTGGTTTCAGACAATTAATCAAAGGCATTTAAGCTGCCATTAAACCAGCTTGAGCTTTTCGAGCTTGCTAGCAGAAAAAGAAAAGCTGAAAGAGAAAAACAAAGAAAGGAAAGGAGTGAGATAAGAAGGAAAAATGCCTGGAGAAGAGAAGGCTCCAGGGACAGCTTATAGCAGCTTTCCAGTATCCAAAGCGAGCCTACAAGAAAGCTGGGGAGGGACGTTTTACAAGAGCTCGTAGTGATAGGTTGATGGGTAATGGCTTCAAACTGGAAGAGGGTAGATTTAGATTAGAAATTAGGAGAACACTTTTTACTCTGAGGGTGGTAAGGCACTGGAACAGGTTGTCCAGAGGCTATGTGTTCAAAGAAGTGTTCAGAGCTCCAGGTTGGATAGGGTTTAGAGCAACCTGATCGAGCGGGAGGTGTCCCTGCCCATGGCAGGGAGGTTGGAATGAGATGATGTTTAAGGGCCCTTCCAGCCCAAACCATTCTACAAAAAAACAAAACAAAACAAAAAACCCACAAAAAACCAAACCAAGACAAACCACAAAATCCAGACACCACAGTAAGCTGAAGAAGTCAGAGGGAAAACACAGCTATACCTTCAGTGTTTGCTTTCATAAACATTACTCCCCATATAACCTCTGAAGGACCACCCTCCAGCCCCACACCACCCCCTGCTTTAGGCCTCTCCCACCTCCTTCACCCATTCCCTCAGACACATGCAGCATCATGCCTCCCTGCCTCTACTGCTCTCTGTCAAACACACCCTTTCCACCCTTTCCTCTTTCTCCAGTGGCCCTTACCCCTTAACTCCATCCCTGTCTCAGGCTCTTTTTTTTCCACAGGCCTTGATAGAAAGAAGCAGGTCTGAAATTAGCTGTTACTCAATCCCAGATTGCTGACCTTTGGGGGCAAGGACTGCTGTATACATTTACAGTGTCCCAATCACCACTTAAGGGCTTTTGATATTGCTACAGGAACCATGTCTAAAGCCAGAAGGGGTCATCTGGGCTAATATAACCTCCAGGATAACATGGGCTGGGAAACAACTCATTCAGCAACTTCAGCACTCAGTGGAATTAGTTGTTTGTGTTACATCATCTCTTCAAAAGGTACCCAGTTTTGACTACAACACTCCAGCTGAAGGACTGTCTGTCTACCATAGACCTAGTCAGACCGGCTGGGATCGTCCTTTTTAACTTCTGCCTCATTTCTACTATAAATTTGTCCGCCTTCAGCTTCTGATTGCTATCTACCATTATGCTTATGCCTAAAATCATCATACTGTCAGAGCTTGTCAAAACCTTTCTTTCTCTTCAGGAAAAATTTCACAAGTTCACAGTTTTTGCCAGGAAAGAAACATGCTCAGATGTTCCTGTCAAATAAAAATATTGGGAAAAACTATTTGTTTAGGAGGAGGGAAAATCTTTTGCTTCGGTTTGGCTGAAGTCACTTACTTTGATAAGGACAGGAGCTTCTGCTGCTAACACTTGGACTTTGTTTGAAATACAGAGATCCAGTCTAGACCTATGAAAACACTTCTGTACCAGCAGCTACCCAAAGAGGCTGTAGAACCTTCAACCATAAAGGCTCAGCTAGATAAAGCCATGGTGAGCTGATCTGGTGTTGGGATTTGAAGAGTAGGCCACGCTTTGTGAGTTCCAGTTATCCTTCCAGTGAGCATGTCTGTAGTTCTGTGAAATACCAGCCAAAACAAAATACTCCAGAGTACCTGAACTAAGCATTTCACCATACCTCCTTCACAGTTACAGCATCAAGGAAACAGTGCTTTCCAAGGGAAAACTTGGACAGTGCTTCAGCAAAAGTTGTGAATTTGCCCTTGAATTCAACCCTTGAGTCTTCTTTAGCATGGGAAGAGCTCATTTAGCTCTCTTCGCTTTCTTTTCCTCTCCCTCCTGTGCCAGGGATGGGTGGGCAGGCAGCAGCCCTTCCCTATCTATGTAGGGATGTAGAGTATTTTAGTAAAAGTTCCATGGTGCACACCACCTTCTTTTTTGCCACTCTCTCATGAGAAAAATAAAAATCAATAGATAATATTCTTCTGCAGATGAAGTACTTCAGAGCAGTCCCTGTGCCACACCCAATTCCTAAAATGTACTAACTCCTTTTTTCAGAAACTCTCTGGGAAAAATCAACATTTTCTTTCACAAAATTTCAGCTGAAAAATCTTTGGAGATAGTCTTTTCTGTCAAAAAGTTGTCAGTTTTCCCACTGAAGTTTGGAACATATTCAAAGTGACATTTTTTTTTCTTCTGTTTTGCTTTAAAATGTCATATTCCTACTTTTTTTTTTTTTTGAAAGGAATAAAAGCATACGTGACAAAGTGACATTTCCACTTGAGCTATCATTTTGTTTCTCCTTTTTTTAAGCTGAGAAACAGAAATAAAATATTTTCAGTCAAAACGATTTTTGAACCAAAATGTTTGTTTCAAATTTTGCCTTGGAAAACCCATTTTCCCCCCAGCAGAACTGTTGTTGTTCCCTACCCCCTCAAAAGTTCATTTTGATAGAATTCCACTTTCAGTTGGAAAAGACCTTTAAGATCATTGAGTCTAACCATTAACATACCTATATTTTCAACATTTTTCAATATTTTTTGCCCTACAGGAATACTTTCTGCACACAAAAACTTGACCCTATGTGAATTAATTTCCCTGTCTTCATGGCTGTTTGAGCAGACATGGGCAGCAAGAAGGCTACTGGGAAAACCTCTTTTCAGTTTGTGTCAAAGCTCTGGAGAGAGGCTGCAGTCTCTCACCAGCTGACAAGGATAGGCCCTTCTGCCTCTGATATACACTGTGGGAAAAGGAAAATGAGTTCAAGGCATCAGTGAGGGTAAAAAATTCATTGAGAGTGTCAATAACTGCATGTAAGTTGGGCCCCTTTTTGGTGGCTGTGAGCAAACTTTTTTTTTCCCACAGAGTTTGTAATCAAACACATGTGGCTTTGATAGTTCTTACAGCTCTCTAGAAAACTGTACTTTCATAAATAAATGAAATGCTTAGTGCACAGTGGGAAACCCTGCAGACCGAGTGCATCCTTTTGCTTCTTGCTTTAAACCCGAGAACCTGGCTACCCAATTTTGTGCTGCAATCCAGTGCCCTAATGTCATTTTGCATATGAGAGGTAAAAGTCCTATTTTACCTACATTTTACTTCAGTGCCAGACCTACAGCAACATTAGTGTCTCTGCCTGGGCTTTCTCTTCAGGACCAAGGGAAGCATCTAACTTCCAAACTTCTTAGGAAAGTTTACTCTGCTGAACAATCATTCTTTAAATTAAATCCACACATGTGATGATAATGTAGCTAGAAATATTTGCCAGCAAGGGATTGAGTGGGTGGAAAATGGGGGGTTGCTGAATTATTGCTAGACTATTTAATTTTTATTTTATACATACACTTCTCCCTGCCTCTGCACATTGCTCACTTTGTCACTCTGGGCTTCACACCTTACCTAGAATGGTTCTGGTCAAACATGGCTTTCCTGTTTGTTCCTCTGTTCAGTGTACCCCAGTGTATGGGTTCACAAAGTGCTGTCTTTGAAGGATATTTCCTAAACCCATGCCCTGATTGCATATCCACCACCCAACAGCACTCTATCCTTCTCCACTGAGAAAAACTGATCAATCCTTATCTCCTTGTCCCTGGAAGGCATGTGAAGGTAGCACATAGTAAATCAAGCACTAATACTTTTGTTAGAAGAACCTTACCAAGGATATGCCTTGCATAACAACTTTCAGCTAGAAGACTGCATATGCAACAGGTAAAGCAGTAGAAGGTGCCCACTGGTGTGTGTCTGGGAACTGCAAGGTTGCCTAACAGTCCAAACAGATTGGCAGCTTTCCTCATTGCCATTTACACTGCATCTTCATTTTTATGCTTTAAAACAAGCAGAGCTTCTGACATTTAGAGTGTCACCTGTGATGCTGAACTCAAATCTGCAATAGGGAAAAGACAGCCAATGGTACTGTGCAGATGCTGCTGCTACTGCATCCATTGCAGATCCACCTATGTGGAGACATTTGCTGCTTTAACCTCCTGCTGGTTCATACAGATAGCCAGTTTAGAAAAAGACGAGGTTAGAGCTCCTCCTGGCCACCTGGTTTCCTGCACTGTCTAACCCTTTCTCTCTGGTATAGTGTCAATTTCTTTCTAAATTTTATTTCTTTTCCACCAGTCAGCATGAACCTCCAGCCCATAAAACAGAACATGGCTGAAAGCAGAGACAGCTTCCTTATTAGAGAAAGCTGTGCATGAGATTTAATCCAGGAGTCAAGACCCTCATGACTAATGCAAGCATAGCTCTGGGCAAGAGGAGTGGGGAATGAAACACAGAAGTCAGAGGACATCAGGTGCAAGATAAGCAGGCCGTGTACCTAAGCTCTTTCTTCAAAGCAAGAGAGGAGTGTGTCTCCTGCTGATGTCAATAAGAAATATTTTGTACCCTGTGGAAGGCAAGGAAGCATGGAGTCACCTCTGGTACCTTCCTCATGAATGGAGAAATCAAGGTGTTTGGA
This sequence comes from Chloroceryle aenea, assembly GCA_013399075.1. Lineage (NCBI taxonomy): Eukaryota > Metazoa > Chordata > Aves > Coraciiformes > Cerylidae > Chloroceryle > Chloroceryle aenea. The sequence goes on from VWZY01000518.1 coordinate 315,019, forward strand.
GTCTACCCGAGGTGTCACAGAAAGCCCCTCAACTGTCCAGCTAAGACAGGAAGAAGGGCTAAACCACCTTGAATGGATAGCAGGTTAGACAATGAGTTGTAGTGATATAGTAGTGTTCCCAGCACAAGCATATAGATGTGGCCTCTCTGAGTGATCTCCCCACCTCCAAGGTGGGGTGAAAGCTGTCCAAACAGGGTGACAGTCCCACACTTTTCTATGGTGTGCTGCAATTTTCCTTCTATATGCCTTACAAAATAAAGATATACTTAGCAAGGTAACCTTCTACTAGAGACTTACATTTAGAGGTTAGACTAAACCAAACTGAACTGGTGAACTAGCAGTGTACAGTAGTAGAGCAGACATCAGCCTCCAAAGATAACTCTGCAGGGGTTGCACAAGATGCAGCAATGAGAAGAACATGCCATGGGTGACACTGAATTAGTCTTGCAGTGGAGCTTATTAGTACACTGCTACATTAGCTGAACACTAGTACTTATTAATACAACAGGGAGTCTGAGTCACATTCACAAGCCAGATGGAGGAAGATAATCACAGTGCCAAGCCATGGTGGAGAGAGCTAAATAAGCAAATGTCACCCAGACCTCCGAAGTCAAAGGGCACCCACAAGAGAAAAAGGGAAGCAGATTACAAAATGGTGGAAAGCTGTATTTTGCAAATCTGGGGAAGTACACACCATAGCAGGAGGACAGGGGTCCCAACACAACAACCTGGACTGAAATCAGTGGAAGCATGGGAATGGTCCCACTATTGCATATGACCCACTGCAGCACCTAGAAATGAGATACCTTCCCATCAAAGTATGGGCTTGATAGAAAAATTATTACACAAGACTGCAGTAGCACGTTTGGTTTGGATTCACCAACTCAAAAACCCAAGTCTAAGAGACAACTAGTTACACAATTTTTTCAGGCCACAGACATGGCCATGAGTGGAAGTCCAGGGTCATACATATTGGGTATGCTGCTCAGTATACCAGAAGCACAGTTTACGTTGTTCTAGCTCTACCCCATCCTGGTTTTCTACCTGCTTTGTTTGGGCTGCCATTTCCACAGGCATTCACCCCATAAACAAGCCTATTTAGTTCAGTTAGAACAAACATCACACACACAAAGCAAGATGTCCACACTTGCCATTTGTTCTGTATGGGAAGGTACGGTCGCTGCGGGCATGCCCCTTCCTCAACCCTTACAAACCTCATATTAACCTGCCAAGTCTCACATGCCCAACACACAGTTTGTGTAATTGCCCCTTTCTCCTTCCTCTCCCATGCCTGGCCTTGGGCCTCTGTCTTTGCAGTGCAATATCCCAGCTTCCCTCCTATTCTGTATGACCATACCAAATACTAAGGAGGCTAAGGAGGTTTGTGAACTGTTCCAAGGGATCACAGAATAAAAGAAAGCCATGAGGCCGTACAACATTCAGGACAGTGCTGCTGGAGGGGGCCTGCTATACCATGTAAGCCCCACCTAAACTGTTGCTCTATGTCACTGGACCCTGATCTCCCTCTGCTGCATTTCTTGATTGGGACCAAGATCTGGTGTTAGGAAAGATCTGTACATATAGTTTTACTATCTGCAAGACAGTCAAGTTGAGAAAGTATCTGAGATTGTATTTCTGGTCCAGAGAGCTCCAGGGCTTATGCAAATCTGCTCCTCACTCTGGGCAAGGTAGAAGACTCAAATATAATGAGCATAAAAAAAGCTGATTCTTTATGAGGCCTTTGGACAAGGAGGAAAACCAAGATCTGAAGGACCTCAGACTACAGTAGCAGTTCAGTGTCACACAACCAGGCATTTACGTCTAGCCTGGATTCAGGAGACACAAAGGATGGAAGGTACATGACTGGCCTCTATCCTCATTCCTTCCTTTTGTCTAGGTGCACACCAGGAGGAGAGGGATGGGAAGTTGGGCTGATCATTAGAAAGCACTTTTAATCAGACCTTCATGAAGATCACAAAGTCATCAGCTCATAGTGACGGATTGCCAGGGACTCCATGATGAATGCATTTGCAAATATTGCTGCAGAATAATTTCCTTCCGTCGCCAGAGCACTCCAAACAAATTAGATTCCTTCTAATCACATCTCCTGTCTGTGGATGAGGAAAGATGGGCCCGTCAGCACAAATGCATTTAGGGGGCGGGCAGCGGAGGGGAGAAAGTGGAAGGTAAGGGGCTAGATGCAGCAGGCAGGCAGATGAGATGCTGGAAAGTTGCCCAGCTTTAAGGAGAGCCTTTGAGCAGTGGTGTGGATACACAGTAATCCCAAACTTGTTAACAGCTCTCCCCGCGCTTGCACACACACAACATGAATGCTAGAGGACGGAAGCAGAAAAGCCAGCGATTCACCCAAAATTTTACAATGGTGCAGAATAAGAGGAAGGAGAATAACTCCAGCATTATTTATCCCAGGGGCTGCAGCCCTTGTTAAGGTTCCACAAATGAGCTAAAAGCAGTTTCCTTGATGAGGCAAAGCCTGTGGCCTGTGCTGCCTTCTACACCATCTTCCCCATGCCCTACCCCTAGCTGGGACACTTGAATTAGTGAAGCAGAAGGAACAGCTTTCACGATAATCCAGTGCAGGTGACTCACAAGATGCTGTACGAGGATGGAGACACAGTTGGGAACTGTTAACAAGTACCAGGTGGCTATTATGCCATGCTGGAGGCATTCAACAAAGCTGGTAGCTCTTTTAATTCATACTAAGTCTAAGCATATTAATCTAAGACTCTTTGAAATCAGGAACACAACAGGCTTTCATTTAAAGACAAAGGGTGAACAGCATTTTGTGGTTTTAAAAATGAAACAATACTGTACCAAAAAGGATGGTCTCAGTAAGATGTCTGAAGGCTACTATTCTTCTCTACACCATTTAGAATAAATGTTGGAAGGTGGCCAAGAAAATCATTGCAGAGTAGCATGGTCATACCAATACCATGTCCATCATATACAATTTTTCCTGAATGTATTAATTAACTCATCAACAGCTTCCTCCTCCCTTGCCTAAAAAATCAAGTGTCACTGCTTAGTGACACATTGCTTAATGACTGACCAGGTAAGTCACAGGTTACAGTTTCTGTTCCAGGATTGGACAGATGTCATTCATAGAGGTTAAACTGGTGATGCAACAAACCCAACATTTACTTTATCCAGATATTCTCTAGCATTTCTCGAGGTACACCATACTTATTTTTGTTAGGAAATTGGAGGAGACTCATTCTTAGAAAACAGATTTTGCTATGTTTCCATACACGGAGTGTGAGAGAGGGCAACATGGTGGAGAAGACAAGGATGGTAGGCACAGCCTGTGAACACAAAGCCATAGGAACAGGCTAAAAGAGTTCAGTGCACTGCAAAGTCTGAGCAAAGCATGTAAGGAAGAACTCAGAGACAGCACTTTCAGGCCTGTATGTTATCTGTTGAAGGACATCCAGTTGTGCTCAGAGGAGCTAAAGTAGTTTTGTGCTCCCCATTCCCCAGCTGGTACCAACTTGCTGTTCACAGTCCCCACTCCTGGCAGCTCAGAAGCTCTACCAACAGCTCACTTATGGAAAAATGTAAGCCCAGTCCATGCTCCTTTTAATTAGCTCTGAGATCTGGCACTAAGCGAGCTGACACAGAAGAGACAAAGTAAAGAAAGTCTTGTTTAAAATACGTCGGGGAGCTAGCTGTGGAATGGTGAGCAGGGCAGAGAGGATGAAGGAGAGGGGAGCTGCTGTGAGAGCAATTGGCCTTGTTTGCTCTCCTGGAAGCCTCTGTGTGCTTTTCCACCAACGTGCATTGGATTTATATAGGGGGCAAACCCTTGCGGGCCAGCGGGCTCGGAGCAGGGCTTGGGCCAAGAAGCAGGCGCGCTGCTGCCAGCTTCCCCTCCTCCTCTCGTCCGCTCGCGCTCTTTCACACTCTCACAGCAGGACCTTCTTATCAGGTATGATAAGCAGCACTTCTGAGCATGGCTGGCAGGCTTCCAGCTCACGTTCCAGGAGCACGGCCGGGCGCTGCCGCTGTGTGAGCACTTTAATAAAACTCTGATTTTTATCTGAACATTTTATTAATCCAAGCTCAGCCATTTGCCAAAAAAGCCAACGCATTGAATATGCCAACATGTGTTCTCTCCAGCTTCTAATGCCAATGTACCTCTGCCCACAGAGTCTCCTCTGCTTCACACTGGGATGTATTTTCTATGCAGAGTTTCTTCTACTTTATTGCTTGTACCTCCACCATGCTAAAGAGATGGCAGGGGCCCTCTGCAACTGGTTTGCCCTCCTTCTTTTACAGGAGAGAAAAAAATTGATTTTTTCATTAAAATTGAAAAATCCTACATGTTCCTACTTCCAAAATTACTATTTTCCTCATATGCAGAGCACATGGAAAGACACTGGACAGCTGCAATTTCTAAAAAAAAAAAAAATAAAATAAAATATTCCTTTCTTATCCTTCCACTGCTGCCCTGCTGTCATTCACCACCTCTTATGCTACATCCACCTCAATCCTCTCACAGCATGAGCTGAAATGTAAACATCACTGGGTACTTGAAGTCAGCCTGCTTCAACATGGCCAGAGGAAGGAACAGGAAAGATGGAGAGGTTGGTGTGGGACCAGGCTTAAAAGATGAGATGGATGTCCTAAAAGCATCCACAGTCAGTATAGCTTTTCCATGCCCTCACTGATGGATTGACATGATCTCCTGATATAAGACAGCCTGCTCTGCTGCTCTTCCTACTCTTGCTGTGCCAGTTTGAGAATGGGACCCAAGGGCTTTCAGCTCAATCAGGGATTATGCTCCTGGGCCATGTTCTCACTTAACAGAGTAGCCCTCCTGCTGTCCTTAAGACTGATGACCTTCAGTGTAGAAGTGTTTCTGTGAGCTGTATTGGAGCACTAAGCATCTTGCAGGACTACAATACTGATCCACAGTCTTTACTGTTTCCACGCTGGCAACTATATTTTGGCCTTTTGTCCCTGGAGGAAGTCACACATTTTTAACATTGCATCTCTTTATGGTCCTTCTGTAGAGGTTGTCCTCATTTGTCCACTGCTCTTTTATATGCTTAATACATTTCATTCACAAGCTTCAGATAAAACTCTCCCATTCTGTATTCCAAACCCTGCTCATCTCCTGCTGCAAGCACAGTTTGTCTTCCACTTAAGCCAGGCTAAATCCTAACCTACTCCTGTACAAGCTCAGAACTTCCTGTCATTCCTTTGAGAAAAGTTCATTGTGTTTTTAAGATTATCGTCACAAACCTTCCGACTCTTTGGGATTCTCCTTCAATCCAGTTAATGGCCCCCTTTTCAGCTGTCTGATCTGCCATAACAAATGCTCAGGGGAAGCCATAAGACCGACCAGGTGCTTGCTGGCCAACTAGAGCTGCACCTTACTAGGCAAGATGACATGAAAATGCAATATAGCTAGATGTTACTTCCCAAGCCACACTGGGAAAAGATTTGACAAGCAGCTGAAATGGTAATTAGAGAATGGCAAAGTGGCAGACAGGAACTTTGAAAGCAAGGACAAGAATTAGGTGTACATCTTTCTCTGACTGCTCATCGTGGTAGTCATGTTTTGGAGGGAGGCATAGATTTAATGTCAATCTATTAAAGGTGGAATGAGAGAGCAAGGGAAGATGGCGTTCTGCCTGGCAACTCAGGAGATACGTAGAGATTGAGGTTCAGCTAATAGCTCTGCTGGAGCCATCACATATGATATTGGTCAAATCTCTATGCCTTAGCTCTTTAACTGTAAAGTTAGGATGCCTAAAATAGTCCAGCCTTGAATTCAGCAAGGATCATGAGATAATGTATGGCAAATGAAGATTGAAAATTAGAGTTGGTATTCTTCTAAAGGCTCTGAACAACAAGGAGGTAGGAAAAACTGCTGTGGGGATAACAGATAGAGAGGTGAAATAATGAGCTTAACAGTACCAAGGGAATAAGATGTCCCTAAGTCCTGTTCCTATCAGGGTTTTACATAAAGCCTGTATGCTCCTTGTCTCACTGTTTCCTCAGGCAAAAGAGAGGCTGGCTGCTTACGCTAGCCAAATGTTACAGTCAATTCCTTCAGCCCCAATCTTAGGGTCTGTCTTCTTTTGCATTAGTCAACTAAGGCCAAAAAAAATTGTGGGGACCTAAACCCTCTGTCTCCTGCCAAACAATAACCAAATTACATGGTGCACAGGCCCCCTGAGAGTTTCAAAGGATGCTACAGTTTCTCTGCTATAGGTTTAGGAACATAATGCTAAGTAGTATTTCTGTATAAGGGCTGGAGCTCAAACAATGTCCATTAAGATTTGTAGTTGGCATTATCCAACATCAAGAATTGCTTAGCCCTAGGCTCTGGACAGCAAAGAAGATGTCTGTGTGACACAGAATGATTTAACTTAGGTCCTAGAAAAAAGTGTGGACGAATTAGTACAGCACGCTGATCAAGCTACTGTGCTCTGCTTCTCCAGGCAACTAAATAATCTGATGGGACATCTTCCCACACATGGAATCCCAAAATAGGTGAGGTGATCTTGCACAACACTAAGGCACATGCAAAGAGAGACTGTCTTGCCCTTTGTGAGCTTACAGCCATACTAGCATTCAATCATTGCACAAGAACAGTTTCTTAGATCTAACTACACACAGGTTATTCACTTAAAAGACGAAAACAACATGACTGTAATAATTAACAACTCTCCCAGTTGCTTCATAGCTTGATCTGTGCTAAGGATTAGGTTCTCTTTCCAGTGAGGTGTATAATCTCAAAGTGGAGGTGTGAGCATTTTTCACACGCCTAAAACCTTTCAAAATGTCATATGCAGACTGTTGGACTAGATGAGGCTCAGACTCAAATATTTCTGCACTTCTGACATTAAAGACAGTATGCTACAGGATAGTGAAGAAGCCAGGAGAGTGCCCTCCAGTGAAAGTTTAGCATTAAGAAGGTCAAAGTTTTAATGGATACATTGGAGGCAGTAAGACTGTTAATTTTGCTTTTTGAGCATAGTTTTAAAAGGACTATGAAATAACCAACACAAAATACAATTCATGTTGTTAATTGGTGGGGTTTTTGTTTGTTTGTGGTTTTTTGTTGTTGAACTTTTTTTTTGTTTGGGTTGTTTGGTTTGTTTTTTTGTTAAACTAACTATGATTCTAAGCACAATAATTGGAGACAGAAAACTGAACTGAGGCAACAGTAAGGAAAGAGTAAGAAATGAGCAGCTATGGGTGATGGTTGCTCATGATCTTGAGCTATTAGTACAAGTAGAAGCTTGTTATCATTTTGAAAAAACAGTCACCAGCTCACAGGATTGTTCCTGGTGAAGACTATTACATGTGCCCTGGGCAGAATTTAACACTGACCAGTAGACTTGTAAGCATGGGGCAAGGTCTCTGAGAAACCTTTAAGGGCAACTGCACAGCTCCCTGCCTCTGCCACGCTTCTTTGCCAAGTGCAAATCTAGAGTGATCCCAAGTAGAAGACCATCTTGCTTCACAAGAGAACGATTAAATGCTGCAGTCCTCCACCAGAGAAATAGGCTCGTCACTCCAAGGATGGCTTCGTAAGGCAAGCACTTGTCCCTGTGATCGGGGAAGGCAGGATAACACACGGAAGGAATCCAAGGCGCTCACCAGCTCCTACCTGACATGGTGAGGGGTGCTTGTCTCTGTCCCAGCTACACAGATGACAGCTGTTGTTCAAAACATCTCTCTTCACGGGCTCGTGCAATATTTGTACAGAACAATATTATCCTAAACGTCTTCTAATTATTCCTCTGGATTAATGAAAACCTGTTCTATTATTGACGGGTCTTTTGCAATATTTATAAAACACAGATCAGATTAAGGAGGAATAAATAAATACATAGAGGATGCCCAACACGTAAATAATAAATATTCAGTCATCTATTTTTTCACAAGATGGTTTAAATATATGGCGCTTTCAATAAATCTTTAATAACTCTGCAAATATTTATTTATTTGCTTTGAAGCATAAGGGAATTGCAAGGAAACTCTGCAGACTCCAGAAAGGGCAGGCAGATGGAATGCACTCCCTACCATAGATACTTCAACCATCTTCTGGCAAGGAAAGAAAACACATCTTGAGCTGCTCCAGGCCTGGGAGCAAAAAAGAGTGGAGAGAGGGGGCTTAACAGGAATTGAACGGAGACATCTCCCAGTTGCTTCACAACCAGCTGTGCACACCCACAGCATCACAGCTGCACAGCACAACACCTATGCCCAGGCAACTACCACCACATTTCACAAAGATCATAATTACATTACAGAGAAGTACTTGGCCTCTACAGGATTCTTTGCTCTCCTAACTGTAAGGGAGCTACTGAGAGTTTATTTGCTGGAGCTCCCAAGCCAGCAATGAGAAAGGGAGAATGGAAGACAAGAGGAGACAGTTCAGTTGTGAACTACTCAAAGTTTTCTTAAGTAGCCTAGTTTTTCTGCAGGTTAATGTAATGTCAAGAGAATTGTTCCTCTTAAGACTCTGCCTATGGCATTAAACATCTTGAAAGCTGTTGTAAAGAGCAGATCTACTTTTCCCAAATAGGAAAGCTGGACTTTGCTTGATTAAGGAACCCCGAATATCCAATGCCTCAAGAAATTTGGACATGACTTGAGGTGTTCAGCCTCTGAGGACCTAAGGTCATACAGGGTTTTTAAAACTCAAACATCACTACATTATCAAAAAAAAAGATCTTCTTTATTAGACACACCATAATGGCTTGTTGATCATAACCCAGAGTGATGTTGTGGCAGGCTTTCAGAATGTGACTCCTAAAATTTGTTTGTGTAGCATCAAATACCTCCTAAGAAAGACAACAGCTTTTTGTAATCACTTCACATTATGGTTAAAAAAAGCTTTAAAATTAAATGCCCAAAACACAGTTAACACATTTAGTTTTAATGGGATAGGATGGTCACTGCATGTTAAATAAATACTGATTGTAAAAAGCAAGTCAAGTTGCTGAGTTTTAATAGCTGCACAGTAAATAACTGTTTATGTGTCATTACAGGGATTTAAAAGCATCAGCAAATATGCTTTTAATAATCAATTAATACTTAACATATACTATCTGTCTGATTAAATCAAAGGAGATGGATGCAGCCACAGTAATTACCGCATATTGTTACAATGCCATTGGATTACGGAAACATATTTATTGAGGTGGAAAAAAGTCAGAGGTAGATACATATCTCCTTGCCTGTCTTCTTGCTGCAGTACCTTAGGCTGTCATCTCATTGATTTCCTAAGATAAGCAATGTTCACCCTAGTCAATACTTCGATGGGATACCACCAAGGGAAACCTAGAGTGCTGAGGGAAGTGGTGCTAGAAATGCAATTGAGATTGCTCTTTAATTTTCCAGAAGGGAAGTGTGATGCTGCAAGTCCTCTGAAGCGTAGCACCCCAGAGGGGATATTGCACTTATCTCTCCCTTGCAAGCAGCAATCCACAGCTCGTGCCATCAGTGGCAGAGCCGTGGGTCACCCTGTCCAGGCAGGCTCCACAGTATTTCATCACATTCCAACTCTTCAAGTTCTTGACAGAGCAAAGCAAAAGGTGTTCTAAAGCACCTAGACTTCTCTTAACTGTGGCTGTACCTAGAGTGACATAGCACAAGCTGAAGACATATCTCACATCTAGTTCAAAACTTTGGTCACTGGAAACACAAACATGCTCCCATTCAACTGATAGCTGTAATAAAACTACCCTTAGGCCACATATTTAAAGCCAAGGAGAGAAAATTTTGGCATAGGCTTTAAGTTCTTAAACAAACAACACATGCTTATTACAAATTCATACACTGTGCAAATGTAGCCTGTACTAAAGAAAGCCGGGGAAAATCCTCGATTGTGTACACTGCTGTAGGCTACTCAAAAGCAAATGGGAGCGTAACACTTGACTGAATGCTGGGGGCTGGCTCCTTTACTCACACATGTAAAAGAGTGAGAACCAACAGCTCCATTCAACACAGGTCCCAGATTTATCCTCTTCACACCAAACCCTCTGCAGGACAGAAAAGCATCTAGAACCAGAGATGTGAATGTTAGCAGGCTCTTAATTCCACAGTCACCAATGGCAGTCTAGGGGCCTGAACAAATGACTCACATAAAACCCTCTTTGAAGCTCATGGTCAGTTATCAGAGTCCAAAGTATTGTATTAAAATAGGTAAGCATCAAAAGGTTCAGCAAAACATTTAAGAACTTTCAGGGAATTTCAAAAGCATATCTTTTGATTCCTTACAAGTTAGTGAGCCTACAAGGCTAGGGGTTTCCCAGGAATTTACCAAAATTGTTGCTTCTGGTCATACTGAAATCAACATTGCAGAGAGACATAAACAAACAACCCTCCACCCCCCCAACCTTTCACCCTCCACCTCCCCAGCCACACACCTGCACTAAAATCAAGCAAAATAGATGGCAAATTAGAACCTATCCAGGAGATCACACAAACCCACCTGTTACATTGATTCTGCTACAAAACCAAACCACCCAAAAAAGAGCACTGGGATTGATGTCTTTAAAAAAGAACAGAAAGCACCGTGCCCTCTAATGTTAATGATAGAGAAGCAGTAACAACAATGCTACTTTTGATTCTTAGAGCACCTTTTATCCTGAGGTCTCAACACACTTAATAAAAAGTCAGCTAAACATCACCTTTCCTCATTTAACAAACAAAAAGATAAAAAAACCCCAAACCCAACCAAACAATCAAACAAACCAAAACCAACATGAACAAAGAAAGAAAGTAACGAGCACCAGCTCCCTTGCCATAACACGACCTTGCTCACTTGTGGATTGATTAGCAGAGTGGGATAACAGTAACCATCAAATCCTAAGGTTTCAGGGACCTAAGTGGATTTTCAAAGGACTGTTCTTCTCCTCCTTGCTTCCAGCCTTCCCACCCCAATACACATCAGCACACATTTGGACAGAGGCATTACAGGATTTCCTTCACTTTCCCCAGGATTTCCTTCACTTTCCCCTAAATCATGAGGTCAAAAATGCAAAGAATAACGTGGGCCCTTCTGGATCAGTAGCCCAATGTGGTAAATGGCATCTTGGCAAGAAGTAAAGCACTTGGCAAGCCCACAGTAATAGCGAGTTCTTAAGCACCGGAAGTGAGGCTTTTCCCACTACCAAGGACATTGCTAACATTTCTTCTGGATAGAGTCCCCGTTGTCCAAACATATAGCTGAGCTGATGCAGCTGCAGAATGAAAAAGGTCACTTCCTCCTGTTTTCACAAAAACTATAAGCAGTAAGTAGCTTTAAGATTTCATTTTATCTAAAATAAGTCAACGTGTTCAGTAATTACAGAAGATTGAAAGACAGCCAGGTACCGTGTGCATGGAAGCTGTGTTATTGTATGAAACCAGGCTAAGAAACAGGTGAAAAGAAGAAACCAAAAGTCATGTTAGCTGGAAGGTGTACCTAAAAAAGCAGCAATATAACGAAGTGCTTCTGTATCTGAATAGTCCTGTGTAAATTGATGGAGCTACTCAGCAAACAAGGACTGCAGCATCAGGCCTGGAGAAGGACTTCCTCCGCTTGCCTTCTGTTGGGATGTGAAACCAACTCTGTATCGACTCCAAGGCCATCACCAGTAATAAGATCAAGCCAGTACAAAGAGGGCATTGAGAAAACGGCTTGCCACAGCCACAGCGTCAGGGAATAATCCAGCTGCAGGCCCTGTCGCACACGATCCATCAATAGCAGAGGGAGGAGATAAAACTCCCTCTTCCTGGAGAGCCTGTCTCAGCTATCCCGCTCCTCATCTCCAGCCAAAGCCTGGCCAGCCTTGCCAGCTGCACAGCCCTGCAACCACAAATAAGAGCTCACAGAGGAGCGTCTGGGAAGCGAACTGTTTTATTTTATTGTTTTGCAACTTCTTATTTATGAAAATGCTCAGAGAGCCTGGATATGGATCAAGTTTTGCTGCTCAATATTTATTAGAGTCTCACCTGCCTCACCGGAATGGGAACCACAGGCACTTTGATTAATGGATTGGAAAAAAGAAATGTATAGCTTCCCTGTCGCCTCGGTAAGCGTCTCCCTGTATCTTGTGCAGAGAGGCTATTTTACAGCATCACAGTCCTCAGTGAATCTCTGCTGATTGCTTGCTGCCTCCCTACAGCAGCACTCTGCTTGAAGGTGTGGGGTGGCACTGGCACTGTTTTATCCTGCCCCCGAAAGAGCATGGCAGTGCTAAGACAAGTAAAAACCAGCCCTCTCGGAACAGCAATAAAAACACCGACTTAAAATACCACTCCAATGGCAGCTGCAGGCTGAGGAATAAACTAAATTCTTCTCTGTGCTCGGACAGCACCCACCAGTGCCAAAGAGGGATTTCTGGCTGTGGCCTGACTGCTCTCCCAAGGCCCTAGCTTTAGCAGATACATGGAACACCCAGAAGCAGATGCTACAGAGTCAGTTTTGCAGCAGGAATTCTTCCTGTCCCAGCAGTGACCCATTCCCAGGACTCAGCTTCCCCTCCTAGTATTTGGAGGTACTGCTCTCTGTACTGCTACGAATAGCTGCCATCCCATAGCTCTTGGTCCCACACCAATGCTGGCATACAATGCTTTGGGTTAAGACTGCTCCTGCATCATACAAGACCACCACTGATTCAATCTATACTTTATCTCTATTAAGAAAATACAGTTTGTCATCAGCGGTGAAGACAGAGGGAGGACAGTAGTCTCAAAAGATTATTTTTTTCTTAAAAAGCCTCCTGCACAAACTCCCCATGTCAGGTACCAGGGCACACGCTGCACTTCACTCTGACCATCAGAACAAGCAGCGCAGGGCTAAGGAAGCCAAAAGGGGAGGAAGAGGAAAGTGGAGCATATTTCCTCCAGGAGAGGGCAGTCCCGTACACCCACATACCCACGTTGCACATGCTGAAAATGAATCAGTCCTTCGTAAAGAAAAAGCCCCGTTGTCCCAACGTCCTCAGCCAATCTGTTTTCCCTTGACTGATGCAGGACTGTGTCCTGCAGATGCCTGGAGTCTGTGCAGCTATTTAATCCTGCACATTGCAATTTTTTATCTTTGCATTTTGACTAATAACTTTCTGCTCTGGTGCAGGCGAGAGAGTACTAGTGTGTGCCAGCACCAGGCACAGAGGAGGCTGATGCTGAGGGTCTTGCTTACATACCACAGCACACCACGGGCTTTGCCTTCAGATACCTACCTCATGTCTGCCTGGAAAAGTCCAACCCTTCACTCCTACCCTGAAAATCCTCCACATGAAACATATTTGTGCTCACGTACTTCAGGTGCAGATCCCCCACAGCAACTCTGCTACTACCTCCCACTTCTTACTCTGTGACCCATCAGGTGGAGGTCCCTGCACCCAGCTCTTTTAGTCTCCACTTTCCTATTTCCATATTTCTATTTCCACATTTTCCAAGACACCTCAGACCAACCCTGCAACTGGTGTCCTTGTGACTTGTCAAGGGTAGCTCATTCAGCGAGGCTCAGTGCGTGGAACTTCCCTGTGGCTGATGTAGCATCACTCAACTCTCCTCACTCCTGGGCTTTATGTAGCATCACTCAACTCTCCTCACTCCTGGGCTTTTGGAGAGCGTGCTTCTATACCAGGCAATGCTTCAGTCATTGACTGAAGCTTGTGATAGGCCAACTTCACCCCTTCCTGGAAATGCATAGGTACTGAGTACATACAATCCCAAAGGACTTTGGGTGGACTTCAGTTAATTGCTGCTGGAAATGAAGTCTAAACCCATTTGTCCCAACCACATGATGGATGAGGCTGTACATTGGGGCTGCTTCTAAAGTCTATGTTTGATAAAAAGATTGGCAGTTCCTGCGGGCCTCGCTAAGATAAAGAAGGCCTTCTGTTTCCCAAGCCCCTTTCCCTGCTCTCACCTTCTCCCTGGTTTTGGTATTCAGCTTAGGGCCTCCAGGAGTGTCTGGAGGAATTCATTTCCTTCACAGCCAACCCCTCCTTCTCCTGAACGAAAACTAGAGCTGGTTTTTCCAAGTTGGATTCGCAGGAGAAATATGAAAGCTAAAGGCACACGGTATAAATAAACATGCAATGGGAACACAAGAGGCAAAACACAGAGGCCCAACGCAGACGAGAGAGACAATACAGCATAACAAATAGCGAGCTGCGCTTCGCCTGTGGCGTTTTCCAGCTACATCAATAATTATATAATAGAACGGTCACCAATTTCTCAGGCGCGGATCGATACTGACTGTGGTGCCACCCCGTTCCATGGCGGGTTGTGGACCGAGGGGGTCTTTGCAGGCCCCACTTTGCCCATGCTGGGGATCGATGACTGCATTTTGCAGGCGGCTCCAAGAGCGAGGGAAATGGCAAGCGTGTTCTCCAGACTAATGACACAGGGGTCTTGCCTGTGGCACTCAATGCTGCCAGCATTGGTATGAAATGGTTTGCTTTTTTTTCCCCCCACAGCTGCCTGCAGAAGATACAAGCTACGTACTGTTTTGCATAGGTGCTGTTTGTTGGTCAGAAAGAGGGTTCACCCCACAAGCATCTCACATTCTGTGAAGTTATCTGGCAGAAAGCAATTTGGCCATCAATCGTAAAGGTGTGAATGAACCCCATTGTCAGTCCTTCCAGCACAACAATTAGGGGATGAGGTACCATTGAAGACATCATATTCTTCATAACAAAAAATAATTCTCTAAACAGTGTAGCTGGGATGCTAAATATAAAAGAAGTTTTAAAAACCAGAACAATTTTGTGGACAGAGTATAATGAGCATCTCTGCTTCCAAGAGCAGAGTTCTGTAATCCCTCCCCTAAATTCCCATTTTAAGTGTACAATCACTAAACATTGTGCTGGAGGGAGAAAAAGAGAAGAAAAAAAAAAAAAATAAAGGGAAATCAAATGAAGAAAACATTGAGAACAGCAATAACAACCCTCTTTTCTAGCTGGCTTGGGATTCCTATGAAGAGCAAGCCTGAAATACAGATTTCAAACCATTAATACTATTATTTAAATGCTAGCCTGAAAGAGTAGCAGAAGCTATGGTCTGACCCATGCAACTTCCCACAAATGGCAATTACCTCTAAAAGCTTCCCATGACAAATCTCATTAAACTGAAAGAGACATTTGGAAACAAACACTGTTTGGTTTTCTTCAGGGTAGTGGACATTTTGGGCTAGAACTGACCAATGGTAAACAAAACCCCAAGCCAAACCCCAAACCAAAGAGCCAGAAAATGTGGATGGTGCTTTCTTACCCTATGCAATTTAGTAGTAAAGTAATTGGCTTGCTGTGTATGATGTTATGCTATTGGGTTACAAGCTGTCTCTGGTCATGCTTTGTCTTGTATTTGTTAGACAAGCATTCTGATACCACTATGTAAAATGTCAAGTAATATAATTGGCCCGCAGTCCTACAAGGCCTTCCTTCAGACAGAACTCACATGTCATTGGGAATTTCAACTGATTTCCCTGCTGGAAGGCTGGATTAAAGGTCTTCTTACTGCAAAAATTGAAAAACTCATAACACTGACACATTCATCTTGCCAATCAAAGAGTAATAAAACACAGAAGTGACTCTGGAAAGAGACCATCCTAAACAGCAAGAAATCCCTAAATTAATAATAATAATAACAAAAAAATAATAAAAATACTTGCATTCACTGACCTCTGAAAGCTTGTGGCATATCTCACAACCGCTACAGTCACACAGGTAAGTGCTTAAGTACCACTGTGGATAGAGTATAGTATAAAATCACTAGTGCAGAGGAAGATGCTATCCTTAGAACGCAAATTACAGCCAGATGCAGAGGTTTGCTCTTCCCTCTTCAGGGGGATGCGCAAATCTGTAACTAGATATCTCAGCTGAACTAAGTCTTACACATAAATCTAGTAAGAGCCAGTTGCTGCATAAGGATCCATAATTTGCAGTGAAAAAGGGGCACAGGAAGATAAAAATGGGTGATCTTGTAATTGAGATGGTATGGTATAAAAATTTTCCCCTATGTATAATGCATTGCCTTTGATGCAGTTGGTGCTCCCAGCTGAGTTTTGATCTTGCAGATGAATCAGAGAAAGTATGCTTCCAGTTTGTGTAAGGGCTAGTCAAACTGTGAAGGACTGTGGATCTTAGGATTGATCTTCCCTCCATTAACAGTTATTAATAGGTATAATGCATTTACAGAGATCACGCAACATATGAGGAATCTAATATTTGTGGAACAAATGCTTGGGTATCATCTTCCAATTATTGATGAATGATAGAGGTCAGAAAAAAACCAAAGCAACCTGCCCAAGGCTGCAAGGAAACCTGTGGTAGATGAAGGCAGTGGGACTGAACCTTTTGACTCCTAGCCAAATACCTGTCTTTTCTGGCAGATACATTAGGAGGGTGATGGAATTGGCTAAAAGTGGGGAGTTACTGCAGTCCAGATGATGGGCAATAGCATGCTAAACCACAGCAATCTGACTTTCAAATCTGTGTCTGTGCACTGGAGTAGCTGCTCTTTTTCCATTTTCTCCCACTATCAGCACCACACAGTTTAGAGCTACTAGATTCAAACCAAACCAATATAACCCACTTAGGCCCAGGACATACATAAGAATATTTACAAAAGTTTTACTAGTGAAAATGTGGATAGAGGGAACCCAAATATTTGTCAGATAGAGAAACAAGCAGATTAACACAAGCTGTACTGGCATGATGTTCTGGGTTTGCTGTTTGCCTGTCTCTGCCATCTAATCAAGTCCTTTTGGAAGACTGTTTTCTGTGGGTACTTTCTCTCCATTGCATGCTGATGACTGATAATGCAGTCAGCATATTTTAAATGGGAGCTGCTTTCCATCATGAAGGGACAAACCCTAATTTGCCATAGCCCTGGGTCAGATGCAAGTTAAATGAGCTGGAGGAGGACACAGCCACACCCTCCATCGCTGGGCTATGCAAGCTGCCCGCGTACACACGAAATCAATTACTTTGGGCTCTTCTGAATGCGACAGGAGAAAATTACATCTGAGCTCTGGCCTCAGCCAATCAATCCTACAGTAGCCTGATTTTTCTAGGAATGACGCTGCAGGCAAGGCTTGTGTGACCTACAAAGAGAAAGGTCTTGGTTCAGTGAGCTCTCTAGCTCTCCTTTTCTGTTCCCTCTCAGGCTTGCTACTGCCTCTGTCCATGGAGCTGGTTCATCACACCCTCACTACAAGAACTGTCTTTATGCAGCCAGGACATCAAGTAGCATCTGACTCATGCCATCAATTGCAAGAAGTCATTGAAGCTCAAATACCAAATATCCAATATTATTTGCACCAATCACTTATGATCAACCTAGAGAACAAAACTTACCTTCCTCATTCATTTAGTAGCCACTTCCTAGGACTTATCTGCTTCTAGACATTACAGGCCAAGAAGGAAAGCAGGTAAAGTGGGTTGCAGTATTCAAGAATGCTCCACATGCAGAAGTCCAGCATTAAAATAACCAGGACCCCACTTGTTCCCTTCCAGAGCTTGTCAGGCCTTGAAAACTCAGAAGTCTCTTGAGAATCCCATCCAGTAGATGAGATGTGAAAGAGATGGGAAATTCCCTGGAGGAAAAAAACCCAGACCCTAACCCAAACACACCCCCCCAAAAAAACCCCAAACCAAACAAAACATAAAACCATCCACAAACAAAACAAACAAAAAACCCCCAAACCCAACAAACAAACAGACTCCAAACACCAACACCCAGGTGCTTGCAGAAGAAAAGGCCCTGCAGACACATATTTATTACCTTTATTTATGCCTTTAGCAAGTACCAAAAGATCAGTATGAGATTTTTCTTCTCAGTAATAGAGGATGACACTCAACAGCCTTGCAAAATGTAAGTTCTGTTGGTTTACTTGAACTGTAATTATGGACTTATGAACACAACGATTACCAAGAAATCACTACTAGTCATAACCATGCTAAACCTGTTGCTTTGTTGCTCTGTTTACCCACACTTGTCACCCGGATGCTACAGGCAAGCAAGACTACTAGCAATGAGCTCCCCTGAAGTTAGGATGCTATAGACAAAGATGATTTGTCCAGATTTTTTTCTAGAAAAGTTCAAACTGGGACTCAAGACAGGGAACTAAAAGTCAGTGGTTCCACAATCTTGTCATCTCTTTTTCCTTTGCCTTGGTATCATCTCTTTCACCTCAGTGGTCTCTGCAAGCAAGTTCTCACTTCATGCAGAATAGTCCATGCACTTCAGACTGATGACTCATTTTCAGAAATTACTTTGATGCATCAGAGCTCAAATCTCATTGACAACTGATGGGCTCTGCCCTCCTGAGTGACCAAAGCCCAGATTTCTCAACTCTATTTAAATGCCTTAATAGTACCTTACATACATAGTGCACAAAAAGCCAAGTTTAAAGCAATATAAATAAATGTCCACAAGTGAAGCTAAATGGATATAGAAAAATTGAATCTCTCTCATTATATTTGTATCTATGTATACCTAAATCACTTTGGAAAGTGAAGTCTTCAATCCTTCACTCACCAGAATGCCTTCTGGCCTGCCTAAATAGGGCATCCCTTCTAAAGACAATCTCAGTCAATAGGATTCAATCTGCATAACAAGATCTTCCCTGTAGAAGACCTGAGCTTTTAAATGCCCAGGACTATAGCACAGGAAACAAAAGACTACATGCTTGGTGATTTCCATTAGTTTGTCAGACTGTAGCAATTTATATTCTTTAAGTTCTGTGCAACCATTGATAACAGTATTTTCATTAGCATGTCCTTCCTCTTGTGAGGCAGGGTGCCCGTGCCTCAGATGTCTACCTAAAACAATAAGAACTTGCTGTGTGTGCCACACTGGGGTAAAGTGTAACAAGCAAAGGATCACAGTGAATATTTCCAGGACTTCTATAGCTAAAGAAAAAACAGTGAAATGGAAATTTGGCCTCATGTTTATCAGGATATAGAATTGTTCTCATTAAAAGGTCAACGTTTATCACAGCCCCTCAGCAATATCAGTTCTGAAAGAAGTCAATCATCTTCCCTGTACTACATTGGGTATACAGGAGGATGTCCCTTGTTTCAAGATGGTGTTTATGTTTATTAAAAAAAAATAGCAGCCTTCATGCTGACAAATGAAATAACAAATCACAAAAGCAGCACATCAACAGTTAGAGCAATGCAACGGCAACCTCAAAACTTCCTAAGAGGTGAGGCTATATAACAGGACATAGTAGAAACATACTGATGTGGCACAAGAAAGTGTCAAGAACAGTTTCCCACAGGCATTCATTGAAGATGTCTGAGCACAAAAAGGCAGAGCATTATTGATGCAGTGGTCTGTCAGGTGGCTGATTACATTTTTTCTCCTCAACTCTCTAAATGTGAGATCCAAATGACATGAGAAACCAACCATCAACAGAATGAACACTTGGAAATACAGATGTGCTGAGAGGGGGGTGAACTTAAACCTCCTTGCCTGTGAATTCTGGAAAGGAGAAATTCAAGTCCATAGGTACGGAATCAACACACAAGGTGCTCTGCTGAGTTTGCAGCACAGTTATTTTTTTTTTTTGTACTTGCACCTTGGTGACTCTTGTATTCTAGGTGACATTCCTCCAGCTGACAGTGTCATCTGAACAATGCCTGGACCTTTTAAGCTGAGGCTCTATTGTTAAGCACTGAAAAAGCATCTGTTAGTGTTCAAGACGACATTGGCTTTCTCATGAGAGAAAAAAAAACCCAAACATGCTCTCATTAGCTTCCAACATTCTGTTCATGATGCGTATAAAAATTGGCTCTACTATTTCTAATAAACAGAAGAGAGTCCATGCTAACTTAAGTACTTAGGCAAGGGCAGTGTGTTGCACTAAGAAAGTGCAGAACTATGTTACAAGAAATGTAGAGGGAAATCTTCACCAAATTTGCTGAATACAGCGCTCTTCCATTAATGCAATCCTGGCTGTCAATACCAAAGGTCTTCCTAAGTCCTGGACAGGATTAACTAGACACTGAATTGGGAGCTCACTCCAGCTCTATCTAGACAGGTAGAGTTGAAAGAAACACAGGTTAATTCACAGAAAAGGTTTCTTTCTTCATTATGCAAGAGCGAGATGAATAAGAACAGAATCCATTTATCAGTAGTACATTAAAACTCCAGGACTCCAAAGGTTTATCTCATTTCAAATCATGGCCTGCCTGTTCATTTTAATGTGACTTCACAAAAAGCTCTCTGCATTACAAAGGAATCTTGGGACTTGGCTTTCCTCTTCTCCACCCTCCAACTGCTCTGCTCACACTCTCTCAGTTCAGACACACTGCACAGCAGTGGGAGTCCCATACTCACTGTCTGCCTGTATGACCTCCAGTGGGCAGGTAAGAGAGTTGGTCAGAAGAGATGACCTTCAGCAATGGAGATCATCAGTTCTCAGTAAGGCTTCCATATGTCTGACATAAGTTATATCTGATGGGCTGTCCTATCTTATTTAACAATATTGGGAAGAGTAAGAGGTTTCTTCCACATCCGTATGACCAAGGTTTCCTCTCAGAAAGACGAGAGGATCCAAAAAAGAGAACATGGGTACAGGAATTCCCAGCCACATACAGAAAGGGTCTGCATACTGACACAGCAGCCAGGCATTGGTGCTGACCGCAGCAAATCTTTGGCTGGATTCTAAAGGCAGCTTGTGCTGAGTTTCTGTGGGGAAATATCCCTT